>CM053029.1:435577986-435833205 GCA_028564925.1 Lithobates sylvaticus
CTGTTGCTCTATTCTGCTATTCTAAAAACACCCATTTAGGGCCAAACATTTTTTTTACAGCGTTTCCTGCATATGTGTACGTGTGAGATACACACTTTAGATACTGTTCTTCTATTTAAAAAACACCCATTTAGGGCAAGATCCTAAATTTGAGAAATATGAGGAGAACGTCAAAGAAGGGACGTGGCCCCAATCGTGGTGCTGCTGGTGGAGCTCCTGTTGCAGGGAGAGGACGTGGTCGATCTGTGCCAGCTACACGCACAAGTGAAACACCTTCCTCAGGTGCAAGTAGGCGACAGAGCCTGCAGCGGTATTTGGTCGGGCCTAATGAGGCTCAACGAATGTTGAGGCCAGGACAAGTACAGGCGATAGTAGATAGGGTTGCTGACCGTAAGCACGGTTAGGGATGTTATATCTCCCTAACAGCACACTGGGTAAATGCAGTGGCGGCTGGGCCTGAGGCAGATAGCAGTTTGGCGCATGTCCTTCCCCCACGAGGATTGCAGGACGCTTCAGTTTGCCTCCTGTTGCTAACTCCTCCTACTCCGCTTCCTCATCCTCTACCGCTTCATCCGGTCAGCGTAACACCTTCACCACCAACTTCAGCACAGCCAGGGGTAAACAACAGCAGGCAGCTTTAAAATGTTCCTGTTTGGGCAAAAAACCCCACACCGCGCAGGAGTTGTGGAGGTACATGGAACAACAGACCGATGAGTGGTTGGTGGCAGTGAGCCTCAAGCCCGGCCTGGTGGTGTGCGATAATCTCGTAGCAGTTCTGGGCCTAGCCGGTTTGACGCATATTCCTTGCCTGGCGCATGTGCTGAAATTGGTGGTCCAGAGGTTCCTTAAAAATTACCCCCATATGCCAGAGCTGCTGCAGAAAGTGCGGGCCATCTGTGCACACTTTCGGCATTCTTACCCTGCTGCTGCTCGCCTGTCAGCACTGCAGCGAAAATTTGGCCTTTCCGCTCACCGTCTCATATGTGATGTGCCCACAAGGTGGAACTCCACCTTGCACATGCTGGTCAGACTGTGCGAGCAGCAGCAGGCGATAGTGGAGTCCCAGCTGCAGCATGCACGCGTGAGTCGCTCTGCGGAACAGCACCACTTCACCACCAATAACTGGGCCTCCATGTGAGACCTGTGTGCCTTGTTGCGCTGTTTCGAGTACTCCACCAACATGGTCAGTGCCGATGACGCCGTTCTCAGCGTTACTATCCCAGTTCTATGCCTCCTTGAGAAAAACGCTTCGGGCGATGATGGAAGAGGATGTGGCACAGGAGGAGGAAGAGGGATCATTTCCAAGGCTTTCAAGGCAGTCATTCACAAGTGGCTACAATGGTGGGTTCCTGCACCAAGAAATGCCAGGTACACAATTGTCCAGCAAGGGCACAGTTCTGAAGGATGACGAACTAAGCAGACAAAAATAACCTGATTTCAGAATATGGATAAGTGTGATGTTACCAGTTACTTGTGGCTTCAGGAGGAACAATCAAACTAAATTACTCTTAAGTAGAATTGTAGTATCACTATGAGTCTCACAAACCCAAGTATATCTATATGAAATTCATGCAATGCTCTTTGAACTTAGTTATGGCACAAAAAAATTTTGACCAACCAAAAACATTTTTTACCAATGACCACATATGATCACTGCCACATATTAGGACTGTAGAGAGTACTGAGTGCCACATATACAAAGACAATAGTCACATGACTGTTGCTAAACCCTGGTGTTACTGTTACTATTGTCATAGTTGGTAATAGCTACAATGACATGAATGTATATAAAACAATTATCCAATGTCGAAAGAGAGAGAGAGAAAAAAAGAACTGTTGGAACTTGGCCCAACCCCAAAATGCTATAGGGAAGCTTTAATATTCTTTATCAACATTTTTAACTATTTTAACCACATGTCGGGTTATTCTGGGTGTTCTCCCGAGGACCCGGCGCATTACGGATCGCGGTAAACGGCCGCTAATATCGGCCGTTTACCACGTGATCGCTCCGTCAAATGACGGAGCGATCACATGTACACAAACCGGTGTCAAGTCATGACGCCGGTTCCTCCCTCCCCTCTCTGTACCGATCGGTACAGTGAGAGGGGAGAAGCGGAAAGGGGGAGAGATGGGACCAGCGCTGTGGGCTGGATGTGTAGTGCCCACAGCGCTGGTCAGTGACAGCTACACTGCCACCACTGTGCAATGCTCTGCCACCACTTTGCAATGCTCTACCAATACTGTGCAACACTGCAATACTCTGTCAATACTCTCCAATACTCTGCCAATACTCGCCAATACTCTGCCAATACTCGCCAATACTTGCCAATACTCTGCAATAAATTTTAATAGAAACAAAGGATTATTTATTTATTTTTTTACCGAATTTTCAGTATTTTTTGATTTATAGCGCAAAAAAAAAAAACCCAGCGGTGATTAAATACCACCAAAAGAAAGCTCTATTTGTGTGAAAAAAATGACACAAAATTAATTTGGGTACAGTGTTGCATGACTGAGTAATTGTCATTCAAAGTGTGAGAGCACCGAAAGCTGAAAATTGGTCTGGTTAGGAAGGGGGTTTAAGTGCCCAGTTGGTAAGTGGTTAAATGTTCTCCATATAATGTTCACCATACTCCCCCCTTTTTTTTTCTTTATTTCACCATAGCAAAACCAAACTCCAGAATCACCAAAAAATAAAGGTGATATAGGAAAGAAAGAAAAATAGTTAATATTAAAAAAAAAGAAAAAAAAATTAAAGCAAAAAATAAAATAAAAAAAAGGTACAGATTTAATGCTGCCTCAACATGAGATTTGTGATACACCTGTCTCTTTAAATTCTTAAAGAGCATTGAATCTGTATTTAGGTAACAAAAAAAACCACACAATAGAAATTGCTTTCAAACATTGCAGATATACAAAAGGCAATGCCCTTTCTCAGTTGTGATTAACATATTAATTGATCTTCCATTGAAGACCAATTTGCAAGTCAAGCAGGCAACAAAAAGTTGTATTAGGGTCCTTTCACACGGGACAGATCCGTGATGATCTGCCCCGTGAACATCCGCTTGCTCAGCGGGGATCGCTCCGTCGATCCCCGCTGAGCAGGAAGATGACAGGTCCGTCTCTGCACACAGTGCAGGGATGGACCTGTCAGAGTGCCACTCTCCCCTGTGGGAGATCGGATGACGGCGGACCACAGAGTCCGTCGTCACCCGATCCGATCCTCAGACGGATGGAAAAGTAGGTTTTTCCTCCGTCACGCTTTTTCGGATCGGAGCGGGTCAGATGTCAGCGGGCATGTCACCGTTGACATCCGACGTTCCATAGAGGTCTATGGAGCATCCGTTCAGGTCCACCTAAAAAACTGACAGGCAGACCTGAACGGATCATTCGTGTGAAAGAGGCCTTAGAGAGAGGATAGAAACTCTAATGAAACAGACAAACAATATATATATATATATATATATATATATATATATATATATATATACAGTATCTCACAAAAGTGAGTACACCCCTCACATCTCTCATTTTTGTAAATATTTTATTATATCTTTTCATGTGACAATGCTGAAGAAATTACACTTTGCTACAATCTAAAGTACTGTAGTGTGTGTACAGCTTGTATAACAGTGTAAATTATTGTCTAAACCACTTACAACAAAAGTGAGTACACCCCTAAGTGAAAATGTCCAGATTGGGCCCAATTAGCCATTTTCCCTCCCCGGTGGGACTCGTTAGTGTTAAGCCTCATACACACGATCGGACCTTGTACCAACTTTCCTGTGGATTTTTGTACAAAGGGCGTTGGCCCCAAGTTGGTATTGCATACACACGATCGGACTTTTTAGGCAACAAACATGAACGTAGTGACGTTTTGTGTACACACGGTTGGACTTTGCTCCATCGGTCTTTTGTTGGCAGAAAGTTGGTCCGTTCGCACAGCCAACAAAAGTCCGATGAAAACTGAAAAAGTTGGTCCGATGGAGCGTACACACGGTCGGATGTTGGTCCAAAACAGCAAATTTGCATGTTTGTTGTCAAAAAGTCTGATCGTGTGTACACACGCTCGGACAATCCGCGGACCAGGTCAGTCGGACTTTGTCCGACGTACATTTGTCCGATGTTGGCGTTGCGTACACACGGTCGGACTACGTTGTCGGAATATCCGGTCCGGAAGAACGTCGTGACGTAAGTCGTCGTCCACGAGATTACAAAAGTGAAGTTCAGCACCACGTCAGGCACCCGTTGGGCTCCTTCTGCTGATCCCGTGTTTATCGAGAGTTAGTGGAAGTTTGGTGACTTAAGATTCGCGCTTCTCAGTTTTCTGACTCAGATCGTTACTGCTCTTCAGTTTGTGCTTGTCGTGCGTATCTGTTTATTAGTGCGTGTAGTCAGTTCGCATTTGTTGGTCATTGCGGCCTATATCTTGATATAGGACGCTTTGATTTGCACTGCTTATTGTCTGCTCGTTGCTGGTATTCACTTCGTTCTTTCAGGCCTTGCTGTTTATCGGTGCTTTCTGTTTGTCCGTTCTGACCAGCCGACCTTTTGTGACCTTCTGAGCGATGTTTCCCGTGCGTACTCGTCGCCGAGTTCGTGCTGTACGCGGAATTGGTGTCGGGCTTTTAGCTTTGACCCAAGACCCGTCCATGAACAGAGTGACGAGGAGTATGTGGACCAAGAATTGGTTGCTTCAGCGTGACCAGTTCTCGCACATGCCTTTGCTTCGTGAGATCCGGGAGAATAATCCTGATGATTTCAGGAACTTTCTCAGGATGACGGACCCCGATTTTCACCGTCTTTTGGCTTTGCTGACCCCCTTTATCAGCCGGCAGGATACCTGCATGAGACAAGCCATTACTCCGGAGCAGAGGCTTGTTGCCACGTTGAGGTACTTGGCGACAGGGAGAAGTCTTCAGGATTTGAAGTTCTCTTCAGGTATCTCTCCCCAGGCCCTGGGAATCATTATTCCAGAGACCTGTTCTGCCATCATTCAGGTCCTGCAGGAGGACTATATTAAGGTAACATTTCTACTTTACTATTCCCTTCTATGTATGCTCTGTTTGCTAATGACTTGTATTTTTGACCTCCTTCCCTAATTACCATGATTGCAATATGTTCTAATATGCTGTGCCCCTTTTCTCCTTCATGCATTTTTCCCTTCACTTACCTCACCAGCATGCTCTTCTGCCCCAATAGACACCTATGGCCTAGTCACTTAAGCAATGTCTTTTGTCTGCTGCATAGTATTGTTTGCCCCAAAACACCCCCTAAAATATGCACAAATGTTTGCTGTGTGGTTTACTTCATGTAGAGCCCCCCTTTTTTTGTTCTTTTGGTGGGGGGGGGGCAAACTCATTAGGAACCCCCTCCCCCAACTGCTCTGTCAGATGGTACCAATCCTTTATCTGCTGGCTTTCCCAAGGTCCATACACACTATATACCTACCTCTTTATAGTGCGCATCTTTAGGGATGAATTCAGCAAAGCATGTAGTGCAAGGGACTGCCTCCATACATTCCATTTCCTATTTTTTTGTCTTCTTCTTTCCCTCCTATTAGCTTGCTTGGTAATTTAATAATGTCACACTGTGCCTGCCTTTTTTTGGGGGGGGGGGGGGGGGGGGGGGGGTCGAAATGTGATGTGATCTTTCCTGTGGCCTGCCAATAGTGTTAAGTACAGAGGGTCTGGCCAAACTAGCCCACATTATTGAGCCATTTGCCAATCAATGAAGTGCAGAGGGTTAGCTGTCCACCACCCCCCCCCCCAAAACCCCTAGTTATTGCCAATGGCCCATCAGAAGTGGGGGGACTGATGGGGGGGTGAGTAATCTGTGAAGGGGAGCCTCTACTTTTCTGTGCAAATACTTTCCAGCCTCCAATTTTAGACAATGCTCTTGTTCCAAGATGTTGATTGTCTAATCTGCTTGCAATGTTTAGGTGCAAAGTGACTAATTTTTTTTTCTTGTTTCACTCCACAGTTCCCTTCCACGCCACAGGAATGGCAGACTGTGGCCTCCCACTTTGCCAGCCGTTGGGACTTTCCTAACTGCGGAGGGGCAATTGATGGGAAACACGTCCGCATCGTCCCACCGCCCAACTCGGGGTCCTACTATTATAATTATAAAGGGTTTAATAGTGTAGTGATGTTGGCGGTGGTGTCGGCAACATACGAGTTTATGTATGTGGACGTGGGGATGAACGGCCGGATATCGGATGGTGGGGCCATTACGCACACGGAGTTCTACTGGCGTCTCCAAAGTGGCAGTCTGTGCTTGCCACCTCCAGAGGAGAATGCCGAAGGACTCCCCTTCGTCTTTGTCGCAGATGAAGCGTTTGCGTTGACTCCCCATGTGATGAGGCCGTTCCCGATGAGGACCCTCACCCCGGACCAGAGGGTCTTCAACTACAGGCTGTCCAGAGCCAGAAGAGTTGTGGAGAACGCTTTTGGCATCCTGGCCAGCCGCTTCCGCCTGTTCCTGACGGCATTTAACTTGGCGGAATACAAACTGAACCACATAGTTCTTGCCTGTTGCATATTGCACAACTTCCTCAAAAGACATAACAGGAACTATGTGGTGCCCGTTGGCCCAGATGTGGAGGGCCCTCCAAATGCCGAACTCACAGCCCTTCGAGTGGCACGTCCAGGCTTGCCCCCTCTAAATGCCCGTGTGGTCCGGGACCAATATATGCAGTACTTTGTGGGTAGGGGGGCCATTGCTCTGCCTGACGATGTGTGAGAGGCATTTTTTAATAAATCTGATATTTTAACCAACCTATGATTTCATGTCATTTCAGTCTTCTTTTTAGCTTATTTTACTTTGACATTTTTTCCCTTTGCCTTCGACAGTGGGAATGCACTTTCTGGGCAAAAGGAGGTAACAGTCTCTTCTTCCCAAAAAGATTATTCTCATGTTGTGTGTTTCCTACCTAATCTTTGGTCTAGAGAAGGTTTGTACTGCATAACTGACACCCAAAATACTCCTTTTCATCACCAGGTCTGACATGTGTGTATTCTCCAAAATGCTGTGCTCCGTGTTTTCGTACAAAGCACTGTGGGTGTCATTTACATAAGTCAAATCCGCTATGCTCTACAAGTGCATTGAAAAAGTTCCCCGGGAAAGAAAATTGGAGTGCAAAGTGGATTTGCCTTTAGTAAATAACACCCATTGCCCCCCATATCCTTTTCATTTTACATACATAATGCATTGTGTTTGTTAAATAAGGAAGCCACACATTTAGAAAAATAAAAGTTTACTAGGAAAACATTCCCAAGTGCGTTTACAATCTTCACGCCAAAACTGACAACATCTTGGTTATTTACAACATTGTTTACAAACATTCCGCAATTGGTAAAACCAGGCATGGAGCAAAACAGAACCTAGGAACTTGGAAAGTTCAACTTTGTAAAGTGAAGACAAGATCAGACATGACTATATGTTCAAAGTGTGTTTGATCTTGCCTTCATCACATGGGGGGGTCACCCCCGAAAAGTGGAAATTTGGAACATGCACACAATTTGGGTCTGAAAATGGTCATTAGATGGTAAAACACATGCCTAGAAGCTTCAAAAGTGCCATTTTCCATCATGGGGATGAATGGACGTTTTTTGGGGGTGCAACCCCTTCACCACAACCACTTTCGTACTTCGTAAAGTGTTTGCACCCCCAAAAAAACGTTGCCATTCATCCACCATGGTGGGAGCTAGCACATGTGGACACAATGTGTGCATGTTCCAAATTTCAGACAGTTTTTAAGTTGCAAATGTGTTCTGAAGCTGGCACAAATGTGTGTTAATTACTTGGTGCGTTTTCATATTTTTCCTAAAATATCAATGATGTTCTTCAATTTTTGTTGAACATCATTGATGTTTTGCTTTATGTAATCTAGATCTCTATTGCAGACCATTATCTCTCCGATGAGTACGTGGGCACTCTCTGTGGTAAAGTGCGATTTTTCTTCCACAACATCCACGTCACCTAAAAACCACAAACAAACAAAAATGGGGTGTTGGAAATGAGGCAGCCATACATGGATTAGCTTACCAGTAGCTGTGTTCTCCCACACTCACCTGTTGTGGTGACAATTTCTCCAAGTTCGATGATCTCTCCTTCCTCCTCCTCCTCCTCCTCTGCTTCTGCTCTTTCCCCTTTTTTGGTAGGTGTTGGTTTGGGGGTTTCCTCAGACGGCCCAAGTTTTCGCTCCCCTATGAGAATGTCCAAAAGGAAGATTTAGCAACACAAGCTATTGAGGGCAGAAATAGGAAATGACAAACATTGCTTGAAAGTGACGGACACTATTTTAGTTTGGCCAGTTACAAATGTCAACTACATGAATGAAGTCACTTTGTAAAGGTGCTAAACTGACTAGCTTTTTGGTAGAAGTTTGTGTGATGGAGACCCCCCTCTAGTATCCACTGGAGCACATGTGTGGAAAAGCATAATAAAAAGGGGGTTTGGGTGTCCCAGCACTAGTGCTCTAGAGTCCAGATGGGTAAACAGCTACTGAGTGACCTCTCCTTTACATTGAATAAATTGGCTTTACATTCTTGATGACATTTCTAGTGAGAACAAACTTCCTTTCCCCAAAAAAACACCAAACATCGTATTATAAGTGGCCGAACGATCGAGGTTGCGTACGATCGAATGCACACACACACGACCATGACAGTGGCAGAAAGATCGAGGCTGAGTACGATCGAATGCACAGACGAACCTGAAAGTGGCCATTTTGGAATGTACAACTTGGTAAAAATCAAAACACAATGGAGCAGTATGCAAGCAAGAAATCAAACACAAAACACAACTACTTACTTTTTTGAAGAATTCTCTTGATCTTTCTGTACTGATCGGCCTCCCTCAGTTTCAGGTCTGACCAGCGTTTCCTGAGTTGCTCCTTGGATCGTTGTACCCCAAAATTATTGTACAGCCTTCTCACAACTTTAGACATGATCTTGGCCTTGCGGACATTGGGGTTGAGGTAAGGCCCATACTTCCCATCATAGTCGCTCCTCTTTAATATGTCCACCATCTCCAACATTTCTCCAAATGACATATTGGAGGCCTTGAATTTCAGGTTCCGGGATCGGGACGTTTCTGCCTCCGGACTTTCCTCGTCCTCCTCCTCGTTGGTGGGATATTTGTGGCGCACCTGCTGTGTCCCCGCCATGTGCTCTCCCCACTACGCCGTAAAGAGAAGGGGTGGGGAATAGACGAGAAAGATCGTCAGGGGCGGGCGGAGTTTGAAGCATGCGCAGTGTATATAAAACGTCACGCGCCTGTGTCGTAGCCACGATCTGGGAGACGAGGGGAGAGAAAGCTCACGCACGAGACGATCGCTACAAACGAAGGTACAATTTGACGTTGGTACATAACTAGCCTAGACTGATTAGAACTTGAGGCTTCTTTATGGAGAAGATTAGGAGAGTTTAGGCTGACATTATTTATATTGTTTTGTGTGGCGTTGTGTCTTGCAGAGGTGATGGATGCCTTCTACAACGTGAGCTTTCTCCCACACTTCATTGATAAATACCGGCAATTCCCCCTCTTATGGCAGGCAAAACACAGGGATTATAGCAACAGACCAAAGAGGTACGCAGCCCTGCTGAAACTGGTGGCATTTGTAAAGCCTACCCTGCCCATGGCAACCGTCGCAAACTTAAAAGTGAAGATCAACAACATGAAGACTACCTATTTCCGGGAGCGCAATAAGGTCCTGAAGTCACAAGCATCTGGAGCTGCAGCAGCTGATGTCCATGTCCCCACGCTCTGGTACTATGACAGGCTCCACTTTCTCAAAGACCAGGCTACTGTCAGGAAGTCACTCTCGACTCTTCCTTGCACGCGTCCTTCCACGCACGCCACCCCTGATGAGGATTCCGAGGACCAACCTGGGCCTTCCAGTCAGGAATATGTGCAGGTGCCCAGCTTGTTCCAGGTATAGTAGTTTTGGAACCAGTTTGTTGAATAATGAATGATGTTCAGTTAATTCAGGATCCCCAATTGCTTATTTCCTAACGTGATTGACATATCAACAGACAGTGGTGTGGGAGACATTTTTGGGAAGAATCTAAACTGCAGGGCTGAGAATTGTATGGTTTTGTATTTGAAAACATTTTGCAACAGTCACTAGATGAGAATTGTGTGTGTTTGATGAACAAATAACTGAAACTATGTCCCTTTTTCATACACAGGAAGACCTCAGCCAGGAGGTGGCTGTGGAAGGTGGCAGTCAGGAGGAGGCAGGGGGTAGTGGCAGCCAAGAGGGGGGTAGGCGTAGGAGCCTGACTGTCTCCCAAGTCTCTCCCCTCCGCCTTCCCTACAGAAGGGCGAAAAACATGGGGGAGGTGGGAGAGTCAGCGCTCCAGCTGATAAAAGATGCCTCAGCCTCCCTCTATGCCACACCCACCTACGAGGAGGCCTTTGCCTCCTTGGTTACAAGTAAATTTACGGGTATGGAGGCGGGGCAACGCAGCATGTGTGAGGAGGTCATCCTCAAAATACTAAATGAGGGGATGGCTGGGGAGATGACTCCCCTCACACATGTTTGCGAGAGTGACCTTGCTCCGCCTCCTCCTCCTCCTTCTGCCACCCCACCAGCACCAGCACCACGGCGTGGAAGGAAGCGTACAAGGAAGACAAGAGAGTGACAACCTGGACTCAGTCTGGTCTGAGAGAAGATGGAGCCTCTCGTAGTACCAGAGCCTGGGGACTTAGATGGCATCTGCTGCAGTTCCGGATGTTTTGGACTTCAGGACCAGATTGCGCTCCCTTATTATTTAGATAGGTAGTCTTCATGCCCCCAATTGTTTAAGTCTGTAAAATGATGGTTGCCATGGGTGTCCAAGGCTTTGCAAATTCCCCAAGTTTCACCATGGCTGCGTTCCTCTTTGGTCTGTTGCTGAGACCTAAATAAAGGTTTTTTTGATTTGAAATAATCATTGACTATTGTGTTTTACTTTTCTACAATGACAGTTTTTCTTTGAGTAGGCAGGTACATTTCACTAATCCTAGAATTAACAAGGGGCACCAACAACCAACAAACTCCTAGTAAATGTAAGCAAGAAATACAAATGTTAATAATGTGGTTTTGCTAAGTTGAGACATACAAACCCCCTCCAAAAAAAAAAAAAAAATCTCCTTCAAATATGTATTCCCCCAAAAAAAAAAATTCAGGGTAAAAAAATAAGAAAGATTGTATTACGATCTGAGTAAAAATAAACATGTAGTGTATAAATGCTGCAAAGTAATAAAGAAGTAAGTTTGTGAGAAGTGCGGGTGAATAGGAGCAGCTAAAAGATGTCATTCTTGTTGCATTGTAAAGAAAAAGAGAATGCGCTGCATTAAAGACATTTTAACATTGCAGCGTGACGAATGTGCTGTGTCGATTAGGAAAGGTAGTTTTACCTGACCGAGCGCTTCCGTCACAGAATTTCTTCAGAGCATGCGTAGCACTTTGTCCGTCGGACAAGCGTACACACGCTCGGATTTGGTGTGATCGGACCGGGTTGACGGGAAATCTTTCCAGCAGGAGATAAGACTTTGTCCGACGGACAAACCGACGAACACTGTCCGATGGTGCATACACACGGTCTGATTTTTCAACAACCTTGTCCGATCGGACCAAATTGATGAAAAAGTCCGACCGTGTGTATGGGGCTTAACAGTATTCTGATGTCAGTTGTCTGTGATAGGGATAGAAATGTCAATTTCTTTCAGCAAAGAAAAATGGTAGTCCCTGATGGTGGACAGGAAGATATAATTACTATCCATGTGTAAAGAAGCTGCAGCAGTGAGATAGAATGTAACCCAATGGTGTTCCTTTGTCTATCTCCCAATGAATGTAAAGGATTTCTACTGGTGCTATGCAACACTATATCCATCTTTATAGTATGGTTCAGTAGTTTAGATATTAACCACTTGCCGACCAACCGCAAAAAAGTAGTAGCTGTATGTCAGTTCATTTTACAGCTATAGCAGGCGCTGCACGGTGGGGGAGCTGATGTGCGTGGCCAGCTGTCACGATGTCTGTCAGCCACCCACGATCACTCCACAGAGAGCCAGAAAGGGGATCTTTCAATGTAAACAAACAGATCCCCATTCTGACAGGGAAGCACAGAGTGATCGTCTGTTCCCAGTGATTAGGAACAGCAATCTCTCTTTAATCCCAGTCAGTCCCCTCCCCCCACAGTTAGAAACTCTTCCCAGGGAACACATTTAACCCCTTGATCCCCACTAGTGTTAACCCCTTCCCTGTCAGTGTCATTTACACAGTAATCAGTGCATTTCTATAGCACTGATCACTGTATAAATGTTACTGGTCCCAAAAAAGTGTCCGATCTATCCGCCACAATGTCACAGTCCCGCTAAAAATCACTGATCATTTCCATTACTAGTAAAAAAAAAACATTTATAATAAAAATTCCATAAATCTATCCACTATTTTGTAGATGCTATAACTTTTGCACAAACCAATTAATGTATGCTTATTGCGATTTTTTCTTACCAAAAATTAAGGGGGGAAATCTTCCGGTCTTTAAGTAGTTAATAAATCAAGAACATTTTTCATTTGTAAGATTTTTGTCAATATTTAAAATTATGCAACAACACATGATCAAACCAAACTCTTACAAGGCAACTGAAGCCCCCTCATGTTTGCACTGATCACAGGAAGAGACAAAATGGCAAGCTTCTCAATTAAGGTATAAGTAGGTAAAGAAGTACACAATCAGATGGATAATTCACTATACGCGCACAGTACAGAATACAGTGTTCTCAAAAAATGGGAAGCACTCAAGTATTTATCTTTTATTAGCAAAAACAGACATGTCTGATGCATATAAAAACTGCATATGCAAAGCCAAACCATGTATAGCAATATACAGCTTCTGATTGGCTCCTCTGATTGGTTCCTGATTGGCTCCCTCGTCACAGGCATATCATCGCTCCTCTGACAGTTTGTCTACTTCATGGAAGCTTCCCAGCTGCCCATGATGACCTCTGCATGAATCACTGTAGCAGACCTTTCATCTCGGTGGCTCCAGTCGTGCATGGATTCCCCATTGATGATTGCCCTGGAGTTTGTTACACTCTTATTCCTTACGGAATATGCAAATATTGCAAATAATGCAAATAAAAGTGTGGCACAAAAGATGGTTGAGAATATGTTGAATGTGATCCACATTCTGGAAGACCTGCAACGAACAGAACACCTGAGAATGTTGAACGCGTACGGGCTGCAATTTAACAAAGGTCAGCATCTGACAGTGATGTTTGTGAGTGCATGTTTTTATTGGATTTACATTTTGTTACACAATAAAAATGTATTACACTATTGGTGAATTAGTGCCTCTCTTTGCCCCTACCCTCTTCTTTTACAGTTTATCTGTTAAATAGGGTCCTAGTCTGGTCCTATGAGAGCACCAGCAAAGGATACATCCAACACTGCTTAAATTGACAGCTAATAAATAAGGCATAATGTCACTAGTTCACATTGTTTTAACATTTTAATATGTGCTTTTACAGGAAATTACTATTATTTATGTTCCCTTTCAAGCTAATTATACAGCTTGTAAGTTCCCTTAAAGCTCTGATGGTCATGCATGATATATATTCAGCTACTGAGAATGGATTGTTTACATACTTACTGTTGCACCATAGGGAGAAATTGTGTAGCCTTCAGATAGGCTCACTCTTTTTTATTACTATATACTGTATGTGCACCCTTACTGATTACAGTAGGCCACTTACATTTTATTGTTTGCTTTTACTGTGATAACAGACTGTTTTCCTTTTAGCACCAGGTTTGTAAAAGATAGGTGTTCAAAGAATGGTTCTGGATTTCACGCTTGTCATATAATAACAGACCCACAAGGGACTCAGAACTTTAGAAAAAGAGTCATGTTTAAGAACTAGGCATGTTGATTATATTTCTTATGGCACAGTGAGGCATGATCACAACATTCTTGTTTTTACGATTCCAACTAATAGATACACACAAGGTCTGTCTGGAAAGTATTCAGCATTTGTACATATAACACATATAACAGAAAAGGTCTGCATGACATCAATGCAACCTAGCAGCCAAAGAGAGTGGATTGAAATGCAGATACTGTATGTGAACAATAACGACTTAATTGTACTAGTCAGTGGGAGTGCTATATTCCATTGAGTGAGCAAGTGCACTGTGTGGCTATCACTATCAAAATCACTGAGCAAGTAGAGCAACAAATTCACATCAAATTTTGCAATAAGCTTAAACATTCCACAGTGGAAACTATTCAGATGGTTCAGAAAGCTTTCAGGGATGATGTAATGAGTGCAGTGCAAATAAAAGTATGGCACAAAAGATGGTCGAGAATCTGTTGAATGTGATCCACATTCTGGTAGACCTGCAACAAGTGGAACACCTGAGAATGTTGAATGCGTACGGGCTGCAATTTAGCAAAGGTCAGCATCTGACAGTGCAAAAACTAGAAGCTGATCTGGGGATTCCAAAAACTACTTTGACGCAGGACCTTGCCATGCAATGTGTTTTGTCATAATTTGTTCAATGGCTTGTGCTACATATGTCCTATGTACAGTGCTCCTTGTATCTTCTTAAATAAATATCTCTCTTTTTTATATACAGTGCCTTGCAAAAGTATTCACCCCCTTGGCTTTTTACCTATTTTGTTACATTGCAGCCCTTAGTTCAATGTTTCTTTTAAATCTGAGTTATATGTGATGGATCAGAACACAATAGTCTAAGTTGGTGAAGTAAAATTAGAAAAATATATACATAAAACAATTTTTCACAAATAAAAAACTGATAATTGTTATGTGCGTATGTATTCACCCCCTTTGTTTTGAAGCCCATAAAAAGCTCTGGTGCAACCAATTACCTTCAGAAGTCACATAATTAGTGAAATGATGTCCACCTGTGTGCACAATAGTCTAAGTTGGTGAAGTAAAATTAGAAAAATATATACATAAAACAATTTTTCACAAATAAAAAACTGATAATTGTTATGTGCGTATGTATTCACCCCCTTTGTTTTGAAGCCCATAAAAAGCTCTGGTGCAACCAATTACCTTCAGAAGTCACATAATTAGTGAAATGATGTCCACCTGTGTGCAATCCAAGTGTTTCATGATCTATCATTACATATACACACCTTTTTGGAAAGCCCCAGAGGCTGCAACACCTAAGCAAGAGGCACCACTAACCAAACTCTGCCATGAAAACCAAGGAACTATCCAAACAAGTAAGGACAATGTTGTTGAGAAGTACAAGTCAAAAAAAGGGCATTAATCAGAGAGGCAGCACAGAGACCTAAGGTAACCCTGGAGGAGCTGCAGAGTTCCACAGCAGAGACTGGAATATCTGTACATAGGACGACAATAAGCCGTACGTTCCATAGAGTTGGGCTTTATGGCAAAGTGGCCAGAAGAAAGCCATTACTTTCAGCAAAAAACAAAATGCAACATTTTGAGTTTGCGAAAAGGCATGTGGGAGGCTCCCAAAATGTATGGAGGAAGGTGCTCTGGTCTGATGAGACTAAAATTTAACTTTGGTCTTTAAAGAAAATGCTATGTCTGGTGCAAACCCAACACATCACATCACCCAAAAAACAGGATCACTTTCTGTGGGTATGTTTTTCAGCAGTCGGGACTGGGAAAGATGGATGGTGCTAAATACAGGGATATTATTAAGCAAAGCCTGTACCACTCTGTGTGTGATTTGAGGCTAGGACGGAGGTTCACCTTCCACCAGGACAATGACCCAAAACACACTGCTAAAGCAACACTCGAGTGGTTTAAGGAGAAACATGTAAATGTGTTGGACTGGCCTAGTCAAAGACCAGACCTCAATCCAATAGAAAATCTGTGGTCAGACTTAAAGATTGCTGTTCACAAGCGCAAACCATCCAACTTGAAGGAGCTGGAGCAGTTTTACAAGGAGGAATGGGCAAAAAACCCAATGGTAAGATGTGGCATGCTCATAGAGACTTTTCCAAAGTGACTTGGAGCTGTGATAGCCGCAAAAGATGGCTCTACAAAGTATTGACTTTAGGGGGTAAATAGTTATGCACATTGACTTTTTCTGTTATTTTGTCCTATTTGTTTTTGGCTTCACAATAAAAAAAAACATCTTCAAAGTTGTGGGCATGTTCTGTAGATTAAATGATGCAAATCCTCAAACAATCCATGTTAATTGGAGGTTGTGAGACAACAAAAGAGGGAAAATGCCAAGGGGGGTGAATACTTTTGCAAGCCACTGTATATATATATATATATATATACACACACACCTGTATGTGTGTGTGTGTGTAATATATATATATATATATATATATATATATACAGTGGTGTGAAAAAGTGTTTGCCCCCTTCCTCATTTCCTGTTCCTTTGCATGTTTGTCACACTTAAGTGTTTCGGAACATCAAACCAATTTAAACAATAGTCAAGGACAACACAAGTAAACACAAAATGCAATTTGTAAATGAAGGTGTTTATTATTAAAGGTGAAAAAAAATCCAAACCATCATGGCCCTGTGTGAAAAAGTGATTGCCCCCTAAACCTAATAACTGGTTGGGCCACCCTTAGCAGCAACAACTGCAACCAAGCGTTTGCGATAACGTGCAATGAGGCTTTTACAGCGTCCTGGAGGAATTTTGGCCCACTCATCTTTGCAGAATTGTCCTAATTCAGTTACATTAGAGGGTTTTCGAGCATGAACGGCCTTTTTAAGGTCATACCACAACATCTCAATAGGATTCAGGTCAGGACTTTGGCTAGGCCACTCCAAAGTCTTCATTTTGTTTTTCTTCAGCCATTCGGTGGTGGACTTGCTGGTGTGTTTAGGATCATTGTCCTGCTGCAGAACCCAAGTTCGTTTCAGCTTGAGTACACGAACAGATGGTCGGACATTCTCCTTCAGGATCTCTTGGTAGACAGCAGAATTCATAGTTCCTTTTATAACGGCAAGTCTTCCAGGTCCTGAAGCAGCAAAACAGCCCCAGACCATCACACTACCACCACCATATTTTACTGTTGGTATAATGTTCTTTTTCTGAAATGCAGTGTTCCTTCTACGCCAGATATACTTGGACACACACCTTCCAAAGAGTTCCACTTTTGTCTCATCGGTCCACAGAATGTTGTCCCAAAAGTCTTGGGGATCATCAAGATGTGTTGTGGAGAAATTGAGACGAGCTTTGATGTTCTTTTTGCTCAGCAGTGGTTTTCTCCTTGGAACTCTGCCATGCAGGCCATTTTTGCCCAGTCTTTTCCTGATGGTGGAGGCATGAACGCTGACCTTAACTGAGGCAAGTGAGGCCTGCAGTTCCTTGGACGTTGTTGTGGGGTCTTTTGTGACCTCTTGGATGAGTCGTCGCTGCGCTCTTGGGGTAATTTTGGGCGGCCGGCCACTCCTGGGAAGGTTCACCACTGTTCCATGTCTTCGCCATTTGTGGATAATGGCTCTCACTGTGGTTCGCTGGATTCCCAAAGCTTTGGAAATGGCTTTATAACCCTTTCCAGACTGATAGATCTCAATTACTTTCTTTCTCAATTGTTCCTGAATTTCTTTGGGTCTCGGCATGATGTGTAGCTTTTAAGGATCTTCTGGTGGACCTTACTGTGTCAAGCAGCTCCTATTTAAGTGATGCCTTGATTGTGAACAGGTGTGGCAATAATCAGGCCTGGGTGTGGCTAGAGTGTGTGGACAACCACAGTTATAGTATGTTTTAACAAGGGGGGCAATCACTTTTTCACACAGGGCCATGATGGTTTGGATTTTTTTTCACCTTTAATAATAAACACCTTCATTTACAAATTGCATTTTGTGTTTACTTGTGTTGTCCTTGACTATTGTTTAAATTGGTTTGATGTTCCGAAACACTTAAGTGTGACAAACATGCAAAGGAACAGGAAATGAGGAAGGGGCAAACACTTTTTCACACCACTGTATATATATAGTGAGATTGGGGTTATCAGACTCAAACGGTAGGTGCGTTTTCCAGTGAGTATGCCAGTACAAAACTGTATTTTTAAGGGCCTGGTAGCCCACTTTTATTTAGAAGCACAGAAAAGTTCACAACGACATCAGTACCCACGCAGGGGGGTTCCACAATTACTGTATCTTGACCACTCAATACTTTTGCCTCCTGGCTTACATTCTTCCCATACGGCTGAGTCAGGCCTTTAGCCTAGGCCTTAGATCTGCTCCTCAGTCCCAAAAGAGTTTTCTAGAGTTAAGCTCTCTCCTAGCTCATTCCTGATTAGCGCCTTGCTGCTCTGACACCAAGTACGTCTGCCTCCTGCAGACATGCATACTCTGGCTGCCCCATGCAGCCTCTGACTCCTCTTTAGAGGAATGGGAGTCCACCTGACTCCCATGCACAGACTTCCTGTCTGTTGGGTGGAACCCTGAGCCATAACCAGGTCAAAACTAAATAGCCCAGCACACAACTTGTGCAATCAGCGTGCCTTTCTCTTCAAAATTTAGCGTAAACCAGCAATCCTCCAGGTAGCACAGGGCCCTACCGCCACAAAAAAATAAATAATAAATATATATATATATATATATATATATATATATATATATATATATATATATATATATATATATATATATATATATATATATATATATATATATTTGAAGGAAGACACTCTTTAAATACAAAACATGTTAAGAAATGCGTTTGTAATTTAATGAATATTTGTATATTGCCCCTATAAGGGTCCAGGTAACACTTTATGCTGCTCAGTTTATTCATTTCTGTTAACATCCTTGAAGTTTTAATTCATGGACTTCACTATTCACAGCAGATTGGCCTTAGTCTACTTGATTGAAGAAGAAAATTTAAATCAGTGTTTAGTCCCTTCAATCTGCATTCTGGTATATGCTATATATACATTTCTGTATATTGCTGCTAAACGAAAATATTCAATACAAATAATTATGAAAGCAAATAAAGACAAATAGTATATAAAAAAGTTATAAATGACAAAATAATACATTTGTTTACAATTATTTTGTAAAATGTAAGGTCTAAGAGATTTTTTTTCCTCTTTCTTAAAAACAAAATGTATCTAGGGAGGAAGAGTCACTGTCAAAAAATAAAGTAATTGTGGACAGTTGAAAACAGAGCCAGCGACAGCAACTGACAGAGCATCCCCATAGCCTAATGCAGAAAAAAGTGTGACAGCCTGGGGCTTCAGTCATGCGAGTGTAACTGGCATCAGTTTAGTTGCCCTCATGATCTGATTTGTACCCTATCATCTTTAAAAATATAACAACGTTTATATATGATACCATGAATAACATCTAACCTATAGAAATGTTATACCTTGCAATTGTACAATTATTTTACTGTCAATCCCTTTTTAACATTTCAAATTTAATTTAGTGATTCCTAAAATCAAACATACAAAACTTCAAAGAATATATTACTTAGTTCCACTGTTGTCCTTGTTTTTGTCACCATCATTATCAGTAATACCTTTGTATCTTGTATGTATTAATTTACAGTTGAATGAGCTTAAGATCTTCTAACTTTGAACTCTTTTGTGCATTATCCTTGATCAATATTCATTTGGCGTACTTTTAGTTTAAAATGCAAAAGGTTAAGTAATATGCTGGCCATAAGCAGTGAGATTTTGATCCACATCTTTTGCTACATCCACAAAAATTAAGAGTTCTTTTTACTGGATTTAAATAAGTAGATGATTTAAGAGTGAGTATTGTTTTTATACATTTTTTGATACATTTGTAAACCTAATCATTTAATTGTATATCATCTGTAATCTAATTACAACAGAACATCTGGCTATCCTGCCATGAAGGTCCTTGTTCAGGTATTTCCATTTATTTAAAATTCTGCCCGTTATGTCAGCCTGTCACATGTGGAGACTCCGGGTAGCCATGTTGTCACTTATTGCACAGGCATTGTCCACTATTGCCACTATCAGAAAGCTGGTCCCGGGTGATAGTGAGTAGCTGACACTGAACATACCTACATGTAGATAGGAAGTGGCTGAGACTGGAGGAGAGCAGCAGCATGGAGATGTTAAAATGAAGGTAAAAAGGGATAAAAACTGAACTTTACAGAAATAGGAATTGGCTATGATACAGCAGCTTCAGCAAACTAAATGCTACCCACTTTGGTTTTAGATCTACTTTAAGTATAACATTTCAGTTTTGGTAGTCTATTGATGTATCCTTTTTATTGGGAGATGAGATAGATATTTCACAATTACCTAAAAGATATAACAAAGTGTCAGTTTGAAAAAAGACTGACTTCTGAAACACAGTTTTTAAAAATTGCCAAAAACTAAAGGCATTGTACACTTTCAAATTATGTTGTTGTTTTAACTAGACAGTAGTTATTAGAGTTGGGCCAACACAGAACTTCAAACATGGAAAAAGTTTGGACCCAAACCAAGTCTATGGGACCCAAAGTTGAAAATATATAGGGGCCCGGTTACTACCCGAGGGACATGTATCAATGCAAAAATTTGTTTTAAAAAGAGCGTTTTTAACCACTTGCCGACTGCAATACTCACTAGGGGGTGCACTCGCATGCTTATTGGACAGAGGGGGGCCAATCAGCAGGTTGGGTCCGCCGCCCACCCACGAGGCAGAATGGCAGTCTCCATTCTGACAGGGGAGAAGATATAGATCTTGTGTTCCCCAGAACATGGATTTCTGTCTTTCCCCAGTCAGAGCAAACCCCACACACTTAGCAAGTACCCCCTAGGGACACATTTAAACCTTTGATCGCCCCTGATGTTAACCCCTTCCCTGCCAGTGTCATTAGTACAGTAATAGTGCATATTTTTAGCACTGCTCACTGTAATAATGTCTCTGGTCCCCAAAAAAGTGTCAGAAGTGTCAGTTAGGTGTCCGATTTGTCTGCAGTAATGTCGCAGTCCTGCTAAAGATGACTGACCACTGCCACTACTAGTAAAAAATAAAATAAATAAAAATAAATAAAAATATCCCATAGTTTGTTTGGGTACAATGCTGCATGACCGCGCAATCGTCAGTTGAAGAAACGCAGTGCCGTATCGCAAAAAATGGCCTGGCCATTAAGGGGGTAAGACATTACGGGGCTGAAGTGGTTAACCACTTGCTGACCAACCGCCATCATTGTAATTCGGCACTTGGGGAGCCAATCAGAGGGTAGGGCAAACTCGATGTCCACCAGCCACCCGTGATCATTCCCCACAGTGACAGAACAGGGATCTGCCTGATTAAACAAGGCAAATCTCCATTCTGACAGGGAAGATCACACAGATCCCGTTTTTCTTCTATGCAGGAAGATGGATCTGTGTGTTTCCCCAGGCATCCCATCCCCCATACAGTTAGAACACACCTGCAGGGAACACATTGAACCCCTTGATCGCCCCTGATGTTAACCCCTTCCCTGCTAGTGTCATTAGTACAATAACAGTGCATATTTTTAGCACTGATTACTGTAATAATGTCACTGGTTCCCAAAAAGTGTCAAAAACGTCAGTTATCTGTTCTCTGCAATGTCGCAGTCCCGTTAAAAATCGCAGATCACTGCTATTACTAGTAAAAAAATATATAATGATAAAAATATCATAAATCTATTCCCTATTTTGCAGACTATAACTTTTGCACAAACCAATTAATATATGCTTATTGTGATTTTTTGTTTTTTATACCAAAAATTTGTAGAATATATATCGGTCTAACCTGAGGAAAAAATTTGTTTTTTATATATTTTTGGGGATATTTATTATAGCAAATATTAAAAAAATATATCTTTTTTTTCAAAATTGTCAGTCTTTTTTTTTGTTTATAGCCCAAAAAATAAAAAAAGCAGAGGTGATCAAATACCACCAAAAGAAAGCACTATTTTTGGGGAAAAAAGGACATAAATTGGTTTGGGTACAGCGTCGCATGACTGCGCAATTGTCACTTAAAACAATGCAGTCCTGTATCGCAAAAAATGGCCTGGTCATTAAGGGGGAAAATCTTCCGGTCCTTAAGTTGTTAAAGGAGCAGTGATTTTAATGATGCTGTAAAGTGGTGCATCTGTACCGTGTATAGAACCTGCTGCAGCAAAACTGACATATATAAAGAAAAAAAATTAAATTTAAATAGATTTTTCCAGCTGCAAGTCTCTGCCGGCAATACAAAAAAATGGAAAAAAAAATTATTATATTATGTATTTTAAGGTAAACCCAATGTCATAAACAAAAAAGACATACCAGACCACACAATACTAGGCCACATGCCTGTGACGTCACATGGGGGTGCCACCAGGTGATGTCGCCAGGTGGCTCCACCCCCTACCTATTTAACCATTTCCCACCCGGCCAATGTACATATACGGCCGGGTGGGAGCCGTCTACTTCTGAATGGACGTTCCGGAACGTCCTTCAGATGTAGAGGGATCGCGCGTGCCCGTGCAGCGGCGCGATCCCGTTGCGGCCGTGTCACCCGGACACGGCGCATCTCGGATCGGCAGGAGGGCTCGGTGATTGGCCCTCCTGATCACATGATGGCCGTGTCGAATCACGGCCGTCATGTGATGTAAACAAACAGCCGGTTGCTAGGCAATCGGCCCTCCTCTCCTCACACGGAAGTCGTCGGTGAGGAGAGGAGAGTGGATCGCTGCAGCCGGCTGGTGATCAGTGAGTATTAGCTGTTTTTTTACTCACTGATCACCAGTCTAGTGTCCCCACAGTAAAACACACATGTCCCCACAGTAAAACACACATGTCCCCACAGTAAAACAGACATGTCCCCACAGTAAAACACACATGTCCCCAAAACACACATGTCCCCAAAACACACATGTCCCCAAATAATAAAAACACATGTCCCTCACATATGTCCCAGTAAAATCACATGTCCCAATGATTATCTGCACACATATGTCCGTGATCACCTGCACACCCCTTTTACATGATCATTTGCATACATATGTCCGTGATCACGCGAACCAATTATTATACACTTAAAGGAATTTTTTTTACAAAAAACATGTAGCAGAATACATTTTGGCTTAAATTTATGACAAAATTTGATTTTATTGGATTTCTTTTAAAAAATAAAGGAGAAAATATTGTTTTTTTTCAAAATTTCCGCTATGTTTTCGCTTATATCGCAAAAAATAAAAAACAGAGTCGCGAATAAATACCACCAAACTAAAGCTCTATTTGTGCGAACAAAATGATAAAAAATTCATTTGGTTACAGCATTGCATGACCGCACAATTGTCACTGAAAGTGCGAGAGCACTGAAAGCTGAAAATTGGTCTGGGCAGGAAGGGTGTTTAAGTGCACTTTATTGTAGTGGTTAAGAACTGTCTGACGGCGGAGCAGGCAGTCAGCGGTTATCGTTCTTCATGGACGTTTTTTTTTTCTTTTTCTGAGTCCGGCGGTGCGGTGATTGATAAAAGATCTACATCAGGGGACATTGTTTTTTTATTTTTAATAAAACAAAAACTGTGCATGTGTTTTTATTTCTTTTTGACACTTTTTTTGGTGAATGAGGAGGGGTACAATTTACCTCAATCTCATTCACATGGGGGGCCCCATAATTTTTTTTACATTAGTGAATATGATAAAACTTCTCTTTTCAAAGAATACCCAATCATGTGCAAGTAAAATGTAAAAATAAAACTGCATTTTTGTTTGCACGTGATTGAATAAAGTCAGTATATCTTCACCCCATTCACTAACTTCTG
The DNA here is from genome assembly GCA_028564925.1 of Lithobates sylvaticus. Lineage (NCBI taxonomy): Eukaryota > Metazoa > Chordata > Amphibia > Anura > Ranidae > Lithobates > Lithobates sylvaticus. Next base: position 435,601,703 of record CM053029.1, read on the forward strand.
GGGCAAATTCCCTTACAAAGTGCAACTTTCCTTGCAAAGTAAACAGCCTATTGGCCTTTAGAAAATTAACCCTATAATCAATTGATGATATATAAAGCAATATTCCTACAGTTACCCTTTATTATAAAAGAAACTGTTCACACTTCAGAACTTAAAATAATATTTTACTTCTAAGAATTAATTTCTGCTTAACCACTTCCCGACCGGCGCACACCGATGTACGTCGGCAGAATGGCACGGACAGGCAAATGGGCGTACCTGTATATCCCTTTAAATTTGCCGCTGTGCCATGGCGTGCACGCCGGCCATGACCTCTGTGAATCGGGTCGCGATCGCCTCACGGAGAGGAAGAATGGGGAGATGCTAATGTAAACAAGCAAAAAAAAGGTAAAGGAATCTGCGCTCAGTAAGTCACAATAGGGGCAGCTGAACACTATAACCCAGATACCGGGCAAAAAACTGTGATAAAGGAAAAAAGTGCAGCGCTCAAGTGTAAAATTTAAAAAATGAAGTGATTACTCAGTATGTAACTCAAACTCCTGACAAATATTGATGAAAATATTAACATTGATGAGAATATCAATAAAATGTGATCAAATCATAAAAACCATACCTGAATGGTGAAAGAACATATGCTAAGTGAAAAATGATGCAAACACGTAAAATTGATGCATTTAAATTAGTGCTTATAATGTCCAAATAAATGTCCATATATTAAGAAATAAAGTGCAAAGAACATGATATAAGCAACAAACTTCCAGGGTGAGAAAAAATATTCAAAGTGCGTGTTTTAAAAGTGATAAGAGTTCATGAATAGTGTTCAAATTGACCACGCAGATCTTTTCATTAAATGTAAAGTGGAGGCTTACCAGAACACTGGTCTTTAAGGAGTATCAGGCCAGATATCAGATCGATCCAGGGTCATCCAGGTGCCAAACTCTGCACCAGAAATTACCTGCTCTCAGGAACCAGCGCACAGTCTGATCTCCTCTTTATTCATCTCCTGCGCAGGAGGCGCATCAGTCCCAACAGATGGTAATGGTGCATCAGCGCCGTCAGTCACACGCTTTGAAGCATGGATGGGAAGTGAGGCGGGACATAAGCCTCCCTCCTCATTACCAGGGACACACAAATATCCCAACTATAGGGGGAATATCTGTGTGACTGACGGCGCCAGCACACCATTACCATCTGTTGGGACTGATGCGCACGCACACCTCCAGGGACGCCCGGATCGGAAGTGATGTCAGGGGTTAGCTCCGACCCTTCACTTCCGGTGGGATCGTGGACATATAACATGGCAGTATTTATTCGAAGCATTAAGGCTTGCTGGTAATCTGGAGGCTCGGAGGGTGCATTAAAGCAGACATATATATTTACACCCATGGTGATATATGGTGTTGATGAGATGCATTGTATATGCACCCCATTACTGCTATACCGGCCATTGGGTAAGCTATATAAGAGATTTACACTTTTTTAGTATACTCATACTATTTACTATCTTGTTATTCTACCCCCTCTCCCCTCTTGCCTCCTGTTTTGAAGTTTGACCCACTAGAATAATAAATAATATATAAAGTCTAAAATACAATAAAAAATCCTCATTACCATGTTCATTCCCTAATGTTATATTTGAATAGACTAATATTAAGAACATGCCATATTTACCTTGGTGCTAGTATCTTATATTATATCAGTCTATATATGTGGACTACAATCCAACTTTATTATTACCTTTCTAATTTAATTTAATCTTTAGATTGCTTATGCGCACAATATCGGCAACAATCACGATCCAATTTTCCCACTAGCTATCCCGTTTGAAACTGGCTTTCATCGGGAATGAGCCCCAGCTAGTGTATTTTATGATGGGCGAACGAATGGTTAAGGGTCCGTCAAATCGTCCAATCTTTTAAAGACCAGGTGAGCACACAATTGATGCTGTCATCGTGTAACATGTAATGTTAAAAACTTCTTGTTATTTTTATCAATGAATTTACAAATGTATGTTTGATACTGTACTAATGACATACTTATGTCTCATGCAATGTAGATGAAATCATAGATATATGCAGTGCCCTGATGAAGCCTCTTGCAAAACATGTTGGCTATTCCTGCATACCTACGCATCTGATTTCATACATCAAGCATCAACTCATGGTCTAAATATGTATTATGGCTGTGTTTTTATTTTTGATACTATTAATAAATTTATACTTTCTTATTGAACTGTTGTCTTCGGTGCTCACCTTTATAACAGACATACTGTCTCAAATTAAAAATCCCACAACATCTGAAAGAGCTCTGTCTCTTTCTCTTTTCTTTTTTAAACAATCACTAGGGATTGTGAGAATTTGTCTGTTTCTGGAAACTGTCCAAACCATCATATTTATATATATTATGACATTATGAAAAGCGAGGTGATTGATGGATGTTATGTTTCACCTCACATGCATTCATTTTCAGGGAACTAAGGTGGAATCTGGTCCAGGTTTTACAAGCCACCTTGGCTGGGTGGGTTCCAGAACCAGATTTTGCAATCCACTTGTGACCACCATCAGGTGGTATAATTGAAGCAGGCCTGGAGCAAGCGATTGCTCTTGGCCAGGGATTTTGTGTTTACGAGGGAAAAGATTCCCAGCTCCAGCCCCCTGAGGGCCCAACCTACATTGGCACAAGTGGAAAAATTGTCTGGGACCTGGCATTTCCACTTTTCCAAAAAGGTTATCACATCTACCTAAAAAACTTCTATACCAGACTGCACATTTTCCACCACCTTTACCGTGAAACAACCTTGGCCTGTTGTACCACCAGAAAAAAAACAGAAACTTTAGTGAACACAAGGTGACAAAGGGGGGTATCAGCAAGTCTGAGGAACGAGGAAGTACTGGCTATGAAGTGGAAGGATAAGAGAGATGTGTACGTCCTGTCCACCATCCACAATAACACCTCAGTGGAGATTCCCAGAAAACACAGTGCCGTTCAAAAGCCTGCATGCATCCAAGATTATAATCTCTACATAGGGGAGTGGATGTCAACGATCGGATTCTACAGCCCTATTTAGCAACAAGGAGGTCCAGTTTCTGGTATAAAAAAGTTGCAATTTATCTTATTCATTTGGCCATTTATAATGCTTATGTCACTTACACCAAATTCACAGAAAGACTTCCTCAAATTCATTGAAGAAATTATCACGTCCCTCATCTACCAGTAAAGATCCCTCCCAGAAAACCTGATGCTGTTAGCAGAATTCATGAGAGCATTCTACCAACAAAAACAGGCCGAAGACACCAAAAAAAGTTGTTGTGTATGCACCAGAGGTGGAGTAGCAAGAGACACAAAAGGGACTTTGCATCAGTGACCTCTCATTCCCTCCCCCCCACAACTTATATATCATGAGGCCCTAGCCTAATCTGTGTCTCCACCTAAAAGGAAAAGTGGAATGATTTTTTCGATTTAAACGTTTTTTCCCATGTGGACGCTGCAGCTCCTCCAGAGTTACCTTAGTCTCTGTGCTGCCTCTCTGATTAATGCCCTCCTTGTCCGGTCCATGAGTTTTGGTGTGCGGCCGTCTCTTGGCAGGTTTGCTGTTGTGCCAAGTTCTTTCCATTTGGTTATGATAGATTTGATGGTGCTCCTAGGGATCATCAAAGATTTGGGTATTTTTTTTATAACCTAACCCCGACTTGTACTTCTCAACAACATTTTCCCTTACTTGTTTGGAGAGTTCCTTGGTCTTCATGGCAGTGTTTGGTTAGTGGTGCCTCTTGCTTAGGTGTTGCAGCCTCTGGGGCCTTTCAAAAAGGTGTGTACATGTAATGATAGACCATGTGACACTTAGATTGCACACAGGTGAAGGTAATTGGTTGCACCAGAGCTTTTTATGGGCTTCATAACAAAGGGGGTGAATACATATGCACATGCAAATTATCATTTTTTTTTTATTTCTGAAAAATTGTTTTATGTATATATTTTTCTAATTTTACTTCACCAACTTAGACTATTGTGTTCTGATCCATCACATATAATTCAGATTAAAAAAACATTGAACTAAAGGCTGTAATATCACAAAATAGGTAAAAAGCCAAGGGGGTGAGTACTTTTGCAAGGCACTATATTATATATATTTTTTTGAGATCACTGTAAAGGAAGATTGGATTCAGAGGAAGAGAGGAACAACAGGAAGAAATTGATGAACATATTACACATGATCTTTGCTTATACAGGAACATTATTGAACTTGTTATCTAGGAGTTTGACAGCACTGGTCACTTTTATTATTGATATTGTTTTCTGTAAGGGGAACAGATTGATTTAAGCTGCTTAGGTAAGAAACATTGATTATTACACATTGTTTACGGTAGAGGTTGAGTTCCTGTGCTCTGTTTAGAAATATTCACATTCTGCTACTACTTCTGAGTATGGTGATATCACATGTGTGAGACTTTTCACAGCCTACCCACAGAGAGGGGCCCCAAATTCAAAAAGCACCTTCAGGCGTTCTAGGGGCAAAAATTACACATCTAATTTCCTGACTACCTATCAATTTTCTGAGGCCCTGGAGCACCAGGACAGCAGAAACACCCACAAATTATCATATTTTGGAAAGAAAACACTCAAGATATTTCCTATGAGGCATAGCAGGCTTTTGAAGAAAAATACATTTTACGCAAAGTTATCAATTAATAAGATATTTATCACCCATATTATTGCCATACTCAGGAATAAACCCCCAAAACACATTCTGCTATGTAGTGTCACTTATAGCAGCCCAGCTCTTATAAGCCAAGCAAGCCTTGCTTGCTTGTACATGGTTGCCCCCCGGGAATGCCATGTTCACTGGTCAGGAAGTACAGGAGGCTAAAGAACGTAAGAACAAAAGAGTTCCTGTGGTTCCAGGAGTGCAGCTGTCTGCAGGAAATGGCTGGGACCTTTGACTCACAGGAACATAGTCAGTTGGATGTGCTGATGGGTCAGTTCGAGACACAGGCATAGACATGGTCAGCAAACAGGCAAAGGATCGGTCCAGGAAACTGGCAGAAATGTAGTCAGTAAACAGACCAGGGTCAGTACAGTCAACAATCAGGGGCACCAGCTATGATTAGCTGCACTATTAGGGCTAGTTCACAGGTGACGTTGGGGGTGGTAAAACCTTGTGGTTGAGCAGCAACAGCTTTTGCCTTCTTCCAACCATTTCCCCCTTTAGCTGCAGAGTCAGTGGATTTGGTTTGCAGCTGTGGCAGGAATTATACCCCTTGTACACCTGCCAATTGTGACTCAATCAAGTGAATGGGGGTGCATGTGTGGGGTCTGAGGGGTTAAAGCAAGTGGAGAGTAGGCGATACAATGACTCCTCACTGCCTATATAATGCTCTTACAAACACAGATGGCTCCATAGAGAGCATTGCACATATGAACAAGTTCTTATGGTGACACTGTTACTGCTGTGGCAGTGATCAGGGACGCTGTAACTGGTGTGATGGTGATCAGATACACTGTAACTGGTATGGCAGTGATCAGGGGCATTGGGACTGGTGTAGCAGTGAGCAGGGGCACTGTAACTAGTGTGGCAGTGATCAGGGACACTGTAACTGGTGTGTCAGTAATCAGGACACTGTAACTGGTGTGGTGGTGATCAGGGACACTGTAACTGGTGTAATGGGGATTAGGGACACTGATTTTTACATACTGTCACCAGAGCAGGGCAATATCACCATAGCAACACTATACGGGGGGGGGGTGATCAGGGATTTTTTTTTACACTTAATGATGATCACTTTATAAGTAATCTGTAAAACTGTTCAAAGGTTCAAAGTTTTCATTCCTGATATCTTTGTTTGCTACTCTGATGCTGCGATTGGGCACTACTATCACATGGTACAGGGCCCTGGAATGGCCCTGGTATGATGTTATTGCTGTGATCTATCACAGAGATCACACAGTAGTAGACAAGGCATCATGAATAACAGCCTCATTTACTATTGTAACTGCGATCGTTGTGATTGGTCACAGCGATCACATGGTGCCACGGCCACTCACAGCATCCTTGTGCATCGGTTGGTGATCCGCTGTGCCTGGTAGGCACAGTGGTCACAGATTGCATTGCTGCCCGCGCTAGAGAACGTACACAAGTAGTCAAAACAGAAGTACATATGGGTACATCCACCCGCTTCGGCAATGCTCTCTTCCAACCGACCGTTTATGTACAGTGCCCTGATAAGAAAAAGTTAAAGTAACAGTGCGTATTTAATCTTGTACTTTCAGCATTATTAAAATTGCTGCTCCCTGTAAAATATAAATTTTTAAATTTTTTTGCATTATTACACATCCCTAGAGGCAGTGCTCCCCCCCCCCCCCCCCCCCCCTATGTAGCTATTAGCATTAAAAAGAGAGAAAATAGATTTGGCAGATTTGTCTCCTACTGACTTGAGTTCAGATTTGGCATCTGAACTTTTGATATGTTCTATCAAACTGAACCAAACATAGGTATACACAGCTCATCCCTAGCCTGTGTCTGAAATCAAAAATCATTCTCGACCAAGAGATAACAGATAAGTAGACAAGTTAAGTTGAAAACCAGTTTCCATAAGGGGGTCAAAAAATGTTAGATATATTTCAGATATATACAGTTGTAACCTCCCAAAATCAGGTCCACATTCCTCTGCTCAGTATCAGTACCCCAAACTAGATTTAATCTTGGTGCTCACTGATGTCTGCAGCTTTCCTTCACCAAAGTGTTAAATACCAGAAGGTGGAGCAGAAAGTACACACAGAATTTTGTTCAATTCAGCAAGAAGGTGTGAGGCAGGAGAGTAAAGAGAATTACAGGTCATACATAGGTCTTCCAACTGAGTATTCAACTGTTTGGCTTAAATGTAGCTTTAATTTGTCCAACCCCACTTAGCCACTTCAATACCAGGCACTTTTTCACCCTTCCTGCCCAGGCCAATTTCCAGCTTTCTAGCACAATCTATGTTCACTATTGATTTTATTATTAGAGGGGCAGTACTTCACATTTTTTATTATTTACTGTTACGCCGAGCGCTCCGGGTGTCCCCTCCATCCCGGAGCGCTCACGGCGCCCGTTGTCATGCAGCGCCTCGGTCAGCTCCTCTGACCGCAGGCGCTGCTCTGCCGATGGGATGCGATCCTCGCGGCGGCCTCCGACCGCCCGGGGATCGCATCTCTCTCTCCTCACCTGCCCCCGCCTGTGTCTCCCTGCGCGCGCGTCCCCGCTCCCCAGGCTCGCGCGCGCAACTCGGCCATATCTTAAAGGGCCAGCGCACAAGTGATTGGTGCCTGGCCCAAATTACTGTTACACCCAAATTCCTCATAATCCCACTTCCCCTTCCTATCCTGGCCGGATCTTGTGTTGCCTTAGTGCCCAGTGAAAGCGTTTGTGTGTTTTGCTCCTGCTTGTGTATCCAGACCTGCTGTTGCCCCTGACTACGAACCATTGCCACCTGCCTCGACCTTTTGCTACGTTTGACCTCGCCTCTGCCTTATCCCTGTGTACCGTGCCTTTCTCAGCTGTCATTGGGGTCGAGTTGCTATTGGAGGACACGACCTGGTTGCTACCGCCGCTGCAAGTCCATCCCGCCTTGCGGCGGGCTCTGGTGAAAACCAGTAGCAACATTAGAACCGGTCCTCCAATACAACCCGTGCTATCGCCTCCTTGACATAGGGGATCCACCTCCCAGTTCCCGCCATACCCGGAGCGTAACAGTAGATCCGGCCATGGATCCCGCTGAGGTCCCGCTGCCAAGCCTCTCGGACCTGACCACGGTGGTCGCTCAACAGGGTCAGCAATTGGCGCAGTTGACTGCTATGCTGCAGCAGCTTCTGCCATCTCCACCTCTTGCTCCGGCATCTCCTCCACCGCGAGCTGCTGCCACTAGAATCCGCCTGTCTCTTCCTGACAAGTTCAATGGGGATCCCAAACTGTGCCGAGGGTTCCTATCCCAGTGTTCCCTCCATCTGGAGATTTTATCGGACCAATTCCCCACAGAGCGGTCAAAGGTGGCGTTCGTGGTCAGCCTGCTATCTGATAAGGCCCTAGCCTGGGCTACACCGCTTTGGGACCGGGGCGATCCTGCCACAGCTTCAATCCCGGCCTTCTTTTCTGAAGTTCGCAGTGTCTTCGAGGAGCCAGCCCGGGCTTCCTCTGCCGAGACGGCTCTCCTGAACCTTGTCCAGGGAAATTCTTCAGTAGGCGATTACGCCATTCAGTTCCGCACCCTGGCATCTGAACTCTCTTGGAACAATGAGGCCCTCTGCGCGACCTTCAAAAAGGGCCTATCCAGTCACGTCAAAGATGTGCTGGCCGCACAAGAAATTCCTGCTACCCTGTCCGAACTCATCCAGCTGGCCACCCGCATTGACATGCGTTATTCCGAACGACGCCTAGAGCTACTCCAAGAAAGAGACTTGATTCGCGTCAGGCGGTTTCCTCGCCTGGCTCCTCTCTTCCAGAATCCTCTGCAACCTGTTCCTGTGCCTCCCGCTGAGGAGGCTATGCAAGTGGATCGGTCTCGCCTGACCACACAAGAGAGGACTCGCCGCCGAGACCATAATCTGTGCCTGTATTGCGCCAGTCCTGACCATTTTTTAAAGGATTGCTCTATCCGCCCTCAGCGTCAGGGAAACGTTCGCACCTAGCTAACGTGGGAGAGGCGTTACTAGGTGGGGATTCCTCCTCTCCACGTCTGACTGTTCCAGTGGGGATTTCGTTGCCCAAGAAGTCCTCTTTCTCCGCTGTGGCCTTTCTGGACTCTGGTTCGGCAGGAAACTTCATTGAAGCCTCACTCATCAACAAATTTAATGTTCCAGTTACCCTTCTCGTCAAGCCTTTTTTCATCACCTCTGTAAATGGTCAAAACCTGAACTGTATCGTGCGCTATCGCACTGAACCTCTCCTCATGAAAATTGGAGTTCTCCATCACGAAAAGATTAGCTTCTTTGTGTTACCCAACTGTACCTCTGAGATCCTTTTGGGCCTACCCTGGCTCCAGCTACATTCTCCTACCCTCGACTGGGCCTCGGGGGACATCAAAAGTTGGGGTCCCTCCTGCCACAGGCATTGCCTCAAAGCGGTGCCCACTAAACAAGTTTTCGTCGCTACCTCTCTGCCTAGTCTCCCTCAACCCTACCGGGACTTTGCCGATGTATTTTGCAAGAAACAAGCTGAGGTCCTGCCGCCACATAGACCCTTTGATTGCCCTATTGATCTTCTTCCTGGCACCACTCCGCCCCGGGGCAGGATCTACCCTCTCTCCATCCCGGAGACACAAGCTATGACAGACTACATCCAGGAAAACCTCAAAAGAGGTTTCATCCGCAAGTCTTCTTCCCCTGCTGGAGCAGGATTCTTCTTTGTCGCCAAAAAGGACGGGTCCTTACCTCCCTGCATTGACTATCGTAATCTTAATAAGATCACTGTAAAAAATCGTTACCCGCTGCCCCTTATCTCTGAACTTTTCGACCGTTTGCGTGGAGCAAGAATTTTTACCAAGCTGGACCTCCGGGGCGCATATAATCTCATCCGTATCCGTAAAGGCGATGAATGGAAAACCGCCTTTAACACCCGTGACGGACACTTTGAATATCTCGTCATGCCTTTTGGTTTATGCAATGCTCCTGCGGTTTTCCAAGACTTTGTAAATGAGATTTTCAGGGATTTGCTGTACTCTTGTGTTGTTGTCTATCTGGACGATATCCTGATTTTCTCCTCTAGCTTGGAGGTGCATCGTCTTCATGTCCGTCAAGTACTCCAACGGCTCCGAGATTGAACGCTGCAGTCTTCCCTTCCTGGGTTACTTAGTCTCTGGACAAGGTCTCCAAATGGACCCTGAGAAGCTTTCCGCCGTCCTAAACTGGCCACGTCCTACTGGACTACGGGCCATCCAGCGGTTCCTCGGATTCGCCAATTATTATCGCCAGTTTATTCCTCACTTCTCCACCATTGTCGCGCCTATTGTGGCGCTAACCGAAAAGGCTGCGAATCCTAGGTCCTGGCCTCCTCAAGCTGATGAGGCATTTAACCGCCTTAAGTCTGCCTTTGCCTCTGCACCCGTTTTGTCCAGGCCTGATCCTCTCAAACCGTTTCTCCTGGAAGTCGATGCCTCCTCTGTGGGAGCTGGAGCTGTGCTTCTTCAGAAAGATTCTAAGGGCAAGAACATAACCTGTGGGTTTTTTCTAAGACCTTTTCTCCCCCCGAAAAGAACTATGCCATCGGAGACCGTGAATTACTGGCCATTAAGCTGGCACTTGAGGAATGGAGACACCTCCTTGAGGGATCCGTTCACCCCATCACGATCTTCACGGATCACAAAAATCTCTCTTATCTCCAGTCTGCCCAGCAATTAAACCCACGTCAAGCTAGGTGGTCGTTGTTTTTTGCTCGCTTCAATTTTGAGATCCATTTCCGTCCCGCAGACAAAAATGTCAGGGCTGACGCCCTATCACGTTCCACCGATACTTCTGAGTCCGAGTCTCCGGTACAACACATTATACCCCCTGAGTGTCTGATCTCTTCTGCCCCTGCCTCTTTGGTGAAAGTTCCTCCTGGGAAAACCTTGGTCCCCCCACGTCTTCGTCTTCGGATTCTCAAATGGGGCCACTCCTCTCAGCTAGCTGGTCATCCTGGAGTCAAGAAGTCCTCCAAACTGATTTCCAGATATTACTGGTGGCCCTCCTTAAAAAAGGATGTGACAGACTTTGTACAAGCCTGTACTATATGCGCTCGAGGCAAGACCCCTCACCAAAAGCCTACTGGTCTTCTTCATCCTTTGCCTGTGCCGGAACAACCTTGGGCCCACATAGCTATGGACTTCATCACGGACCTTCCTCCTTCCCACGGCCATACAGCCATATGGGTGGTCGTTTATCGCTTCTCCAAAATGGCGCATTTTGTTCCCGCTTCCAGGTCTCCCTTCTGCACCTATACTTGCAAAACATTTCTTCCTCCAGATTTTTCGTCTTCATGGACTTCCATCTCACATCGTCTCGGATAGAGGCGTTGAGTTTGTGTCTAAATTCTGGAGAGCCCTCTGCAGCCAATTGAAAATGAAACTGGACTTTTCCTCTGCCTACCATCCACAGTCCAATGGACAAGTGGAGAGAGTCAACCAAATCCTTGGGGCCTACCTGCGACACTTTGTCTCTGTTCGTCAAGACGACTGGGCTGACCTCTTGCCCTGGGCCGAATTTTCTTACAACCTGAAGGAGTCTGAGTCCTCCTCTAGATCACCCTTCTTTGTAGTATACGGCCGTCATCCTCTACCCCCCCTACCCTTCCCCACTTCTTCCGGAGTCCCTGCTGTAGACGAAGTCACCCAAGAACTGTCGTCCATCTGGAAAGAGACTCAAAAGTCGCTTGCCCTGGCCTCTTCTCGCATGAAGAAACATGCTGACAGTAAAAGAAGACCTCCTCCTGTCTTCTCCCCTGGTGATAGGGTGTGGCTCTCCTCCAGGTACATCAGGTTCCGCATCCCCAGTTACAAGTTGGGTCCCCGCTACCTCGGTCCATTCAAGGTCAAGGCTCGGATCAATTCCGTGTCCTACAAATTGCATCTTCCCCCTTCCCTCCGCATCCCCAACTCTTTCCATGTTTCCCTCCTCAAACCCTTTATCATTAATCGCTTTTCCACCAAGGTCATCGCTCCTGCTCCTGTCTCCGGGTCCTCCGACATCTTCTCCGTTACAGAGATCCTCGCCTCTAGAACCGTCCGAGGTAAGCGGTTCTATCTTGTTGACTGGGAGAATTGTGGTCCTGAGGAGAGGTCCTGGGAACCTGAGGGTAACATCATAGACAAAGATCTCATCCTCAGCTTCTGGGGCTCCAGGAGGAGGGGGAGACCCAAGAAGAGGGGGAGACCCAAGGGGGGGGGTACTGTTACGCCGAGCGCTCCGGGTGTCCCCTCCATCCCGGAGCGCTCACGGCGCCCATTGTCCTGCAGCGCCTCGGTCAGCTCCTCTGACCACAGGCGCTGCTCTGCCGATGGGATGCGATCCTCGCGGCGGCCTCCATCCGGCCGGGGATCGCATCTCTCTCTCCTCACCTGCCCCCGCCTGTGTCTCCCTGCGTGCGCGTCCCCGCTCCCCAGGCGCGCGCGCGCAACTCGGCCATATCTTAAAGGGCCAGCGCACAAGTGATTGGTGCCTGGCCCAAATTACTGTTACACCCAAATTCCTCATAAACCCACTTCCCCTTCCTATCCTGGCCGGATCTTGTGTTGCCTTAGTGCCCAGTGAAAGCGTTTGTGTGTTTTGCTCATGCTTGTGTATCCAGACCCCTGCTGTTGCCCCTGACTACGAACCATTGCCTCCTGCCTCAACCTTTTGCTACGTTTGACCTCGCCTCTGCTTTATCCCTGTGTACCGTGCCTTTCTCAGCTGTCATTGGGGTCGAGTTGCTATTGGAGGACACGACCTGGTTGCTACCGCCGCTGCAAGTCCATCCCGCCTTGCGGCGGGCTCTGGTGAAAACCAGTAGCAACATTAGAACCGGTCCTCCAATACAACCCGTGCTATCGCCTCCTTGACATAGGGGATCCACCTCCCAGTTCCCGCCATACCCGGAGCGTAACATTTACATTTAGGCAGATTACTAGAAAATAAGGTGACCATATGGTGTGACCTGGTAACATTCCACAGGTATTTAAAAGAATACATCATCCCAAGGAAATGAGGATAGGATATTCCCATCAATGATGGAATGACAGATGAAGAATCACTTAAAGAATGGTTTGACTAGTTTAATAAGAAGGAAAAGGAGGTTGTGCAGTTCCTATGGGATAAAATGCAGAGGAAATTGCAAAAAATAGAAAAGAACAAATGAAGTTGCACAGAGATAAAGTGGAAAAATATAAAGACCAACCGAAATATAAAAAATTACGGGAGATATCAATAAAGACTTGGGCAAAACCGACCAAGAAGCAAGGAAGATGAAGTAACAAAATATCCCCCCCCCTCCTTTAACTGGGCAGCACACAAAGTAGTGATCCACAAAAACTTAAACTAGAAAGACAGGTTGATATAATGGGAATTTCTTAAACTAAAACCATTAAAAAAATCAGACTCCTCATTCTAAAATGTTATTGGAATCAGGGAGGGTCGCCCTAAATCTTGCATTAACCACCCAGGCAGAGAGGCATATACAGTAGAAGAATGACCATGTCTACCTCCAAAAAGACAGAATAGGCCCCAAACTGACTGCCAAGCTGACCCCCAAGTCCCACTCTTTCTCTTTTCCTAATATTTGTAATTCTGTGGGAATACCCCCACAAAATCCTCAATGGAATATGGCCGCGTTTCATGATTTCTACGCCAAACTATATCGGAGGGAGGAGAGACTCCATCCTTCCAATCTCACTGATTTTTTGGATGAGATTCCGCTCCCCAAGCGGAATGTCGACATAGACTAGCCCTAGATCAACCAATAGCAGACTCAGAAGTACTGAAACCTGAAGAAGGGCTCGACCCCGGGACCGGAAGTGTTCTCTACAGGATACTATAAGGTTTTTGCCCCTACTCTTACCCCATTCTTCCATTCTTAACAAGGTTTTTTTTAACTCCCTCCATGAGGGATCCTCCCTGGACAACGAGGCTAATCTAGCGTTTATTTTGGTCATCCCCAAACCGGGTAAGGACAACTCTGATATCAGTAATTATAGGCATATTTCTTTGATTAACAATGATCTAAAAATACTAACAAAAATTTTGGCCAATAGATTGTCTGCATTCATAGGAAGATACGTCCACAAGGATCAGGTTGGATTTATCTAGGGTAGACAAGGCCCAGATCAGATATGTAGGGCCATGGATATAGTATCCATTTTACGGTCAAACTGGGATGGGGGTCCACATTAGGAGGGGTTCCTACTTTCAGTGGACTTACAGATAGCTTTCGACATGGTTGACTGGTCATATCTATTCAAGGTCCTCAATAGGTGGGGATTTGGCCCAAAGTTTAGGCAAATTTTATGGGTTCTATATGACCGTCCAAGAGCCAAGGTCAATCTTCAAAGCTGTTACTCGGATCCTTTCCCAACTTCAAAAGGAACTCGACAGGGGTGCCCTCTCTCCCCCTGACATTCATGGGATGAGATGTTGCCAACGTACACATAAATGTGCCCCGTTTGCATCACTTCCCCCTTATCTCTACTCCAAATATTGTTAAACTCTTAAAGGACTTTGGAAGGGCCTCGGGATTTTGAGTAAATGTGACAAAATCAGCGGCGATAAACATCACCACTCCTGCGTCACTGGTAGAAAGGCTAAAAGAACATTCTGAATTTGCCTGGAATTTGTCACACATTCCTTATTTGGTTATGAACGTGGCAGCCAATATAGATCAAATACATAATAGTAATTACCCTCCCAAGAAATTGAGTGGGGATATGTCTAGCTGGGGACAGGGAAACCTGTCCTGGTTGGGTGGGGTGCACTCGATCAAAATTACCTTCTTTCCCAGGATCTTATATCTTTTTCGCTCCCTTCCCATACTGGTAAAGAAACAACAATTAGAGAAGTTTCAAACCCAGATAATGAAATTAGTTTGGGGTAACAAAAGCTATTGATGCCCTAAGAGTGTTCTATATAGAAGACGCATACATGGAGGTCTGGGGCTACCAAACCTATGGAAATATTACCAGGCGGCTCAACTAGCACAATTTTCTACTGTCTATGCTCTCGGCAATAAACCAGATTGGGTCGACATGGAGAGACAGGCGGTTCCATTACACACTATTGACTTTTTGATATGGGCTCCCCCCAAAACAGAGACCTCCAATTTTAGCCCCCACCCTTTCACACTCACTGACTCTATGTAATCTCACTTGATCTCGGGTATCCGCCCATTAAACCATCTTTTTAATAACCCCCAGTTCCCTCCTGGACAAGATATTAAAGCGTTTAAAGGAATTATATAGAATTGGCCACTTCATGTCCTCTATGGGACCATTGATGTTAGGCCACTGTGTCAGTAAGCTGAATATGCCCCCTTCCGAAAGGTTTCGCCTACACCAAATTTGTCACTTTCTATCCTCCATTTGGGACTCAAAACCCGACCTACTGAAAATGTGCGAGAGATGGTGTTCTGAAGCCATGGTTTAGAGAGGAGGTATATCATTAATCTATGCATCGCTGGTGGAGAACCTGGATAAACCCCCATATGCCCTGAACTGGGAAAGGGATGTGGAGGTCAATTGGGAAGTGGAAACTTGGTTTTCTATATTTCAGCAATCTTTTAAAGAAATGGTAAAAATCTCTTAGATGGAAGCCAATCTAAAGGTTATCACCCGCTGGTATATGGTTCCCTCCCGACTGGCCAACATATTCCCAAACTCCTTCCCGCTGTACTTCAGAGGATGTGACCTTTTGGGTTCATTCTTTCACACCTGGTGGGAATGTCCTTGGATTCGGGGGTTCTGGAATAAAGTTTTCTGTTTGCTACACAAAGTAACCAGTCAAGCTCTGCCAAAAACACCCAAATTGGTTTTATTAAATAGTGGGCCAGTCAGTTGTAATAAATCACTTTATTCACTTTATGTTACTGGGGCCAAGATAACGATCGCCCATGCCTTGAAACGACCCCCAGTTTCCTTTGCAGCTTCTTTTTTTTTTATAATTCAATCTTTATTAATAATTTTATTTATACAGTTTACATTTTGCTGATTACATTTCATTATTTTGTCCATACATTTAATGCCCTTGTGGTCTGATGATTGGCCCTTCCAGCGGCCCCCATCCCACGGGAGAGGAGCAGCAAAAAAGCCCAATAAAAAAAAAAAAAAAAGATATTAAATTCTTTGATTCAAGTGATATAACTACTTTTCCCCCATATATTTTCAATTACCTTCTTACTACGTGTCCTTAATGTCATCCCACCTGTTGGATAGAGGTGTTTGAGATGATTCCTTGTGAAAGTGTATATGTCCTACAGTCTCCCCCTATCACCCATCCTCCCACCCTTTATGCACTACTCAATTTATGTGTTGTATTGATTTCTCTCAATACTCTATCCTTGTGTCTTCCTATTCAAAATGTTATTTTCTGAGTTTGTAGTAACAGAGGAAAAATTTGTATATATATATATGTATATTTATGTGTGTTTATTTGATTAGGGGGAGTGAACTCATTCCTCCCTATGTGTATCCTTGTGTGTGTGTGCATATCCCAATTACTCCGCCTACCGTGTTCCAATCTCAAATTTCCCTTCTTAACCTCCACCTATTACCTGTCCCCTCCCCCCACCCCTTCTTCCCCTACACACCACTCAATATATGTGTCATTTTATTTTCTCCTAATTCCCCATCCTTGTGCCTACCTAGTCAAGTGTGATTTGTCTTATGTTTGTGGAAAAGAGAAAAAAAAAAAAATCACATTTAAAAGGTTTTAATTTATTCCTCGTCCCTGTGGTCCATGGCCACCGAGAGCGCCCCTCTCCCTCCACAACAAGCATCAATCAAATTTGTATTCAGCATTTCCTTATACATATCTGTTTTTTTTAAAAACAATGAACATGAAAACACACTTATACATTCCCCGAATAGGTTGCCCAGGTTGTGGTCTCCTCCCCATCTATTTACTTCAGTCCCCTTCGTTTTTCCTAACTTGTATTTCAATTTCTATTTCCTTGGCCTGTTCTTTCCATTCCTCCCAGATTGCATCGTATTTCTCTTGTTTATTTCTCGTTTTGTATACCCATCTTTCTGCCTCTTGCATTTTATCTACCTCTCTTTTCCAGTCCTCCAATGTTGGGCCCTTAATCTGTTTCCAATTTCTTGGTATTAGTTTCTTGGCTGCGTTCAGTAAATGCTGTATCATATTTTCTTTATATGCTGCCTTGGTGTTCATAGCCCCATGGAACAGGTAGTGTTCTGGTTTCATCTCAATCTTCTCTTTTCCCATTTTCCTGATCCATGGGGCTATTTCACACCAATATTTCTTTATCTCAGGGCAGGTCCACCATATATGGAGGTGAGTTCCCTTTTCTCCGCATCCTCTCCAGCAGGAGCTCTCTGCGGTTGGGTATATTTGTGCCAATCGGGCGGGGGTTCTATGCCATCTGGTTAAAAATTTATATGACATTTCCTGTGTAGCTGAACTTGTTGACGAAGAGTAGATGGCTTCTATTACCTTTTTTATTTGTAGTGTCGTGAATTTGTACCCTAGTTCTCTTTCCCATTCCCTTATAAAGTATGGTATTGTGTTTTCTTCCTCACTGAGTACTATTTTATCATTTTCTCAAATACCGTTAAGGAATCCTGTGATCGAATTTGTTTATCTATTTTCTTGTAAAACTGTTTCATTTGATTATACCTCCAACCCGCCCAGCTCGTACTTCCATACCTTAATTCTAGGTCCCTCTGTGACAGAATAACCCCTTCCGGGGCATATTTTAAACTCATCGTGTTTCCTTCTGTTTCCCAGGGTCCTAACGCTCCTTTCTCCTCGCCTGGGGGGAACCATGGGTACCCACCTAATGGGGCTAAAGGTGATATTTTCGGGGCATATCTTCCCGTTTTATTCATTCTGTCCCATACCGACAGCGTGTTCTTCGTTAATGGTGATGTCCATTCCGATAGTCCCCTATCTTTGGTTGGTATCCATGGTGCCCCTGCTAAGTCTCTGCCGGCCAAGTTCTTTTCCAGCAGCACCCATGCTTTATTATCCTGATCATGACACCAGTTCAGAATTCTGACTAGTGTCATTGCTCTGTAATATTTTAACATGTCCAGTAAGCCTACCCCTCCTTCTCCCTTGTTCCTACATAGGATCTTATGTGCTAACCTTGCTCTCCCGTTTTCCCATATGAAGGCAGTGAATATTTCCCGTATTTTTTTGAAATTTTTTTGGGGTATTGGGATTGGTAGTGTGTTTAGGACATATAGAAGTCTAGGCACTATGTCCATTTTTATCGTATTTATTCTGCCGAATAAGGTTAGTATCTTTCCTTTCCATTTCTCCTTTGCAGCTTCTAAACAGAAAATATCATGGATAATGAGCCAAAAGAAGAATGCTAGTCTTATTCAGGATACCACAGATAAATTTGACACTTTTTTAGAACCCTGGAAGAATTATCTGATGCCGCGTACACACGAGCAGACTTTTCAACAGACTAGGTCCGACAGTCTTTCGAATACTTTTTGAATGAACGAACTTGCCCCTGCAGCTATGAATGCGGAGGTCTTATGGCAGATGCAGCAAGTGCTGACTGACCTTGATGATCCTGTTTCTGCATGGGATGATCTTGGATGGAGGAATGTGCCTGTCCAGCAGCATGCCAGAGAATCGGCAGTGGAAAATCTGGAGATTGCCATCCCCAAAGCTAAAGTGCTGGCAACCGGACAGAGGGTCCAAGACCACTGCCCCACACCTGTGGCAGTTCTGGAGACCCAGGGTGAGGAGGTGGTGGTCACTCCAGAGCAGCAGATCACGACCCAAGGAGAGCATGCAATCTGAACTTCACAACTGCAGCTTGAGCTAATATCGGTTGATGGGACTTCAGTCTCCACTTGTATACCCCAGGGATGCTGGGCGGTCGGCCCAGATCCCCATAAGCCTGATGGAGTTAGCACAGTCACCCTGTCTTCTCTCCAGTGGCTGAAAAGACTCCAGGGAGAAGGGCCAGTCTGGGCCTCTCCCCAGCGGCAGATATGTTCTCTGAGGGAGGCAGATGTTGGCTGGGTGAGGAATACTCTGTTTGGAACAATTTGTTTGGGGTACTGTGTGGATACCAGCATTAGAGGACTGGAATCCCTGACTAACTTCGGAGTCAACCCGTCTGGGGTCTCCTCCTGTGTTAGTCTCCTGCCGAAAGGGGAGATGTGTGAGAGACCTAGGCAGAGGAGAGGACTGAATGCGAGCCTCTTGCCGGCCGATTATGGGCCCTGGATTTTAAGGGGCACAGGGTGAATGAGAACCCCACTATAATCTGTGCTAGTCAGATTCAATGCTGTATATATGTATATATAATGTGTGTTGTCTCATGCTGTTGGGACACACACTGTCAGATGCTAATGTCATGAACTCCAGCCACCTGTCTGTGTGTAAATGAGTCTCATTGTTGTTTGTGCTACTTAACCCTGTGTTAATGTTTATGGTAATGTGTATTGAATAGTTAGTGAACTAGGAGCCGTAAAGACTTATCTCTCAGTCAACTAGTCTGAGTGTTGATTTAGATAATTAGCTCAGGTTAATTCTGTTTCTGGCTACAGGTGTATTGTTAGAATAATATATAATATGAGCAGGAGGGGGGACCTCCTCTTCTACTGTATTATAAATACTTGTCATTTCAGTTGTGAGCGGTTGGAATATCTGATATCTATATTAAGACTGGGAGGAAGTGGTATATGACAAAAGCACTCGAGAGGAGTGTAGGGACGTTTCGTCACAGTGCCCTCTTTTATCCTCTTTGCCTTTCTTCTCTCCTTTTCTATCTCTTTCACTCATCCTGTTCATTGATAAAGCTGTATGTGCTCTCATTTGAGTATTGGGGACTAGTCCTCTTGGTAGTTATTGTTGGCAATATAACAATGGATAAGTTGTTAGATTAAAATTTCAATCATTCAATGATTCTTATTACAGATACGTCTGCACTATAGTTCAGACCTCTTGTCTCCTCCTATTGTTCATAAAATTGCATGGGTACTGGGCAAAGGTGTCTCTATGAGTTGTTATTGATTTTTTTTTCTCGTGTGGTTATTGATGTTTGGTGCATTGTCTATCCCCTTCGACACAGTGAGATCCCATATGGGGTGTCGGGTAAGGGAGAGACGGTGCCCAATCTCTTGTACTCTAAATTTCTCTTTATTTTATTATTTTTTCTGGTCTCACCAAGCAGTACTCACTTCATGGGGGTTCTGAGCTGTAAACTGTTTGTGAATGAGATACTCATCATACTATGACATTCATAGGACAGACAATGTTCTTATTCTGTGTTGATTTATTATTGTTAAAACTCAATAAAAGCTTTGAAACGAAAAAATATATGTTAATGGAAGGAGGAAAGATGGAGTACAGGTGGGAAATTATACTAATGGAGAAATTAGACATAGCAATAAATCCACATTCAACCCGCAGATTATTGATAGTAAATTTGTATATGTGTTCAAAACAATAGTCCTGGAAGATCTGGAGGAAAATAAAAGAACATAGAGATCCCATGTACATTTCCAAAGGAATACATGAGATAAAGAAGAATAAAGACATAGTAGTCCGTCCGACAGACAGGGGAAGAGGAATTGTGGTTATGTCTAAAATGGACTACTAAAGGGAAATGGCTAGGTTACTTGATGATGAGGATACCGATATAGTACTTAAGGAGGACCCCACAAGAAAATATAAAGAAGATTTAGAGAAATTTAAAAAAAAGAATAAAGAAGATTTTGGACGAAAAGGAAGCTGGCTACCTGGTCCCCACCACGTGTTGAGTACCTATCATATTTTCAGTTCCCAAGATCCTCTAAAACCTGGAAATCCCACCAGAAGACCTATAGTCAACGACATTGGATTGATCGGTGCCCGGATGGGACTGTACATTAATGGGTATTTGCAACCCTTAGTTCAAAAACAAGGGCATATCTTAAAAGATACAAAGAATTTTCTGAAATTATTAGAGCAGCTACAAGTGACAGAGGGGAGCATATTAGTGACTGCAGATGTTGGTTCACTATACACTATTATCAGCCATGAAGAAGCACATAAGACAGTCAAACTGGCATTGGACAAAGATGACCAATTATGCAGTATACGGGAAAAAAAATCTTGGAAAATGCCTGGATTAGTGCCTCAGCCATAATTATTTTTGATATGGGGACTGATACTTTAAACAGATCAGTGTGGCAAACCTTTTTATGGATCTATGAGAAAAAAGAGATGGTCTTTCACAATAAACTGCAAGAACAGTACTGTCGCTTCACTGATGACATATTTTTTATTTGGGAAGGCAATATGTCCAGTTTGGAGGAGTTCAGAAATAAACTGAACAATAATAATTAGAACATAGAACTCACATGGAAAATTAACTCATCTAAAATAGCATTTCTGGACTTGATAATAGAAATAAAAGAGAAATCACTTCCCACTATTGCCCTGTACACATGGTCGGAAATTCCGACAGAAAATGTCCGATCGGATCATGTTGTTGGAAAATCTGACCGTGTGTGGGCTCCATCGGACTTTTTCCATCGGAATTTCCGACGGAAAAAATTAGAGATCCTGCTCTCAAATTTTCCGACAACAAAATCTGATCAGACTTTCTCCGATCGTGTGTAGAGAATTCCGACGGACAAAGTGCCACGCATGCTTAGATCAAATTACGAGACCAAAGCTATTGGCTACTAGCCGCTACGTAGTTGTATGCTACGAACGTCACCACGTTCAGAATGATCGGATTTTCCGACAACTTTGTCCGACCGTGTGTATGCAACACCAGTGTCGGACAAAACCCGTCGGAAAAATTCAGACGAATTTTGTGGTCGGAATTTCCGGCCGTGTGTACGGGGCATAAGACATATTTCAAACCAATTGATAAAAATGGATACATCCCCAAAAACAGCTGTCACCACACCCGTGACTTAAAAATATACCCAGAGATCCTCATATCTGTACCTATTACACTTGCGCTCTGCTGTTATGGGCTGTGCCCCTGTCACTGTGATGTATTATTACATGTTTTGTCCTACCCCTTGTCCCTAGGGGATGACTCACATTTTTCTCTCTTCTGTGTAAGCTATGTAAAACTTATTCCTTTCCTCAATAAAATCTTTGAACAAGGAAAATATACTCAGAGAACACCTACTCCGGTTATGAAGAAACTGCACAGAAATAGAAATATATAGGGAACAAGTGAAAAAAAATGGAAAATGGTTTGTTGATAAAGGGTATAAAGAGCCTGCTATTCAAGAACAGATCCAACAGATAGCAGAGATGGGCAGGAAACTACTGATCCAAAACAAAGTTTTGAGGGATCAGGAAAAGGATTTTACAGGATTAATAGTATTGGATTACAGTAAACAAAGCAAAAAGGTAGAGAACATCATACGCAAGCATTCGCCTATCCCATTATAAAATAAAGAATTGAATACAATTCTCCTCAATAAGCCACAATTCATGTATAAAAGAGCTCTGAATATAAAAGACAAGATTGTCAAAAGTGTTATTGATCCACCAAGAGGCAATATCCGAACCTTGCTACGCCAAAAAGGTTGCTATGGTTGTGGTAACTGCCAGGGTTTTACAAGAACACTAGGCAATCTCAGAAGGAAAAAGAACTTCCAATCAACAGCTAAGCCGGGTACACCTGTGCCCGTGTTGGGAGACAACGGCCAGTTCAAATCCTGTGTGTATGTTGGTTTGTCCGACAGAAACCAGCTTCTGTTGAATGTGCATGCTGGAAAACCAGCAGCTGAATGACTCCCAATCAGTGCTCTCAGCCAATTGCAAATAGCACTGATCAGAGTGTTCTGGGGAGGGGCCGTCCCCCTGTCACAACACAACAGCTCAGCAGGGGAGATCGCTGAACTAACCTAGCATGGTTAGTACAGCGGCTCCGACCGGAGCTGTCAGTTTTTTTCATGCAACCCACTGGGTTGCACAAAAAAACTGTTAGTGTGTACCCGGCATTACAAAGAAAAAATACAAGATTAAGGATAAAATCACATGCAATACAGAGGGGGTTGTGTATTGTATTCAGTGCCCATATAAACGGCAATATATTGAAAGGACCAAACGCAGGTTAGCAAAGAGGATTAAGAAACACATCTACAATATTTCCACTGGATATAAGTACCATCGATAATCAAAACACTTTAGGGAAGTCCATAACGAAAGCCCCATAGCGCTTATAGAAATGGGGTATAGAAAAATACCATAAACATTGGAGAGGGTCAGATAAGATTAAGAGTCTAAGCCAAGGGGAATCATGGTGGATTTGTGAAATGAAAACATTGGCCCCTGTTTCATTTCAGACAAATAAGTGAGTTTGATCTAACCCATTGGGAATTTTCACTATTCTCCATTGCCAGTAGCCTCTTTCTTGTAGGCTCCTTAAAAAATTATGTTAGTATTAGTTACTTTTAACCCTAAATTCCCCTTAGGTCATTCCACATACACTATTCCACCAATTTTGGGGGGACTTGAGTTCTTTTTTAGGAGTAGGTTATCTTCCATCCAACTATGACCACTCCTAGGGAAAGGTTTTGTGACACTCAAAATATCGCATAAGGCAACAATTACAGTATATTAGTTATAAAGAAAAAGTTGTTGGGACTTTATATAAGGCCATGACTACTAAGTACACAGGTCTCCATCCCTGATTATTTGGAAAGGAAAGAGAAATGGGAAAAAGGGGGGTAATGGGACTTTGTAGGAAACACAACACTAGGGTAGAATGAATCAATCAATAAAGATAAATATAATATTTATTAATGACACAATTGAGCATAGTGCAATAGATAACATTCATATTAAATCAATAGGCATGATACAGAGTAGGGTAAAACATGATTGGTAAATCGTATAATAATAAATAAAATGGATACATAATATACATAGTTGCACATGATAAATGATGAAACCAGCAGTATACCCAATATATGTAGAAACATGATAGGTATTGTTTAATTGATGATTCAAACAATTAAAACCCATAATAAACACATGATTACTGTGACATAGCATCAAATATGAAAGCTCAACATCTTCATCCTCCAGTGCCTCCAATCATCATTACCATCATCTATGTTCTTTTTAAAAAATTTACCCTTAGGTAAAAGTGTTTGAACCATAGTTTTTTGCTCCCTCTCTTTCCTGTTCTAATTAATTACCATTGATTATGAATTTACAATCTATTATAGGTACTCCCAGTGCATAGCTGCTCCTGATGAGTGGAGACGATCCACGAAATGCATCAAGCTTTCATATTTGATGCTATGTCACAGTAATCATGTGTTTATTATGGATTTTAATTGTTTGAATCATTAATTAATCAATACATATCATGTTTCTACATATATTGGGTATACTGCTGGTTTCATCATGTATCATGTGCAACTATGTATATTATGTATCAATTGTATTTATTATTATACGATTTACCAATCATGTTTTACCTTACTCTGAATCATGCCTATTGATTTAATATGAATGTTATCTATTGCACTATGCTTAATTGTTATTATTGATTGATTCATTCTACCCTAGTGTTGTGTTTCATACAAAGTCCCATTACCCCCCTTTTTTCCCATTTCCCTTTCTTTTCCAAATAATTTAATGGTTTTAAGTTTTTTTACTCCTATCAGCTTTGGGTGTACATGGTTTTTCACCACTAGATGTCTTATCACATCTAGTTGGAATGTGTCATAATTTTGATATGCTTTGTAACATTTGGATATTAGCATCCCTCTGCTGTTATTTGCCCCATCTGTTTTTATATATACAGTATACAATTGTAAACATACAGTGTATACAAAAGGTGTATATTTTTCGATTTGCATATTACATATAACACATTTTTTAAACAATGTAAGTAGGGGATGTGGCCTACTGCTTTATTTTTTTTTAATGTTTTGATGGTTTTTATATATGTCATATAGGGCAATCCCCAATTAGTGACTATAGACTTTTAATTGTAATCCTTTGCACATTTTATACTTATTGGCCAATTAACATAATTTTTGATTACTTATTTTTATAATATTTTTAGTATGTGGCATCTTGCTTGGTTATGTATTCCCTCTGCAGCTGTAATTATATAGTGCCCCCGGCAGGCATTCCTCCCTGCATAGTGAATAAAATATATCATAGAATCGTGGATGCCACAGTTTTTTACCATATCAAGGCAAATATGATCTAGTGCATTCAATGCACTCCAATAAAATGGCCGCTATAGGTCTTCCCAGCTATCCCATTCACCTGGTAGGTGATCTCCAGGAAAATGGCTGTGGTGGGCTTCAACAAAATGCATTGTTTACAAAATAAGGTCCCCTATATAAGGATGTACAATGGCATCAGGACTCTCACTCCTAGAGGAAGTCATGTAACGAGTGATGAAACGCATCAGGGCAGAGCTTCGTGATATCATCATGCACTAACAGGAAATAATTGCCTTTCCCAGAGCTGAGTCACTGAAAATACCTAAGTGATTTCTAAAGTGACTTTATACCCCAATTGTATTTAGCAATAATTTTTTTTTTGAGTACCACTATCACGAGGATTACTGCACATTGAAGCAAGTGTCCCTGGAACAGGAGTTAAGCTGCCAGCCACTGGAGATTTACCCCTAAGGGGAAGGTTTATATGGACCTGTTTAAGGTCTATATATGAGGTGAGCACATAGTTTGAATGGTTAAATGGCACAGTTGGTGACTTATGAAGGACACCAGAGTCACAAAAGTGTGTTGATTCTAAGGACTTTGCTCACATTCATTTTTGGATTTTGAGCATTTATAACATGGAGTGTTGTCACTAGGAGATATTTATTGCCTGTGGCATTTATTCACAGTTTTTATTCATTTTATTGTATTTTATCCTGATGGACCGACACGCTATTTCATTTTATGAGGCCTGAAAATGCCGGGACAGTACAAATAACCCCAAGTGACCCCTTTTGGGGAAGTTCAATGTATTTAGTAAGAGGCATTGTGAGTTTTTTGAAGTTGTACTTTTTTGTCACAATTATTTGGAAAATCAAGAAATTGTTAACACAATTTTTTTACATACTGTCACCAGTGCAGTACAGTGTTATCACATAACTGGTGTGGCAGTGTTCAGGGACATATATATATATATATATATATATATATATATATATATATATATATATATATATATATATATATATACATATATATATATATATATATAATAATCATTTTTTTTTTTCGTTTTTTTTTCGTTTTTATTAGTTTTTTCTTTTTCCTAACACACTGTGACCAGAGAAATACAGTGTTCACATAATAACACTATACTACTCTGGAGAAGTGATCAGGATTTTTTTTTTTTACACATTATGATTGCTTATAGCAGTGAATTTCATTGCTATAAGAAAGCACTTTAGTAAATGAAATTGTTTTATTCAGTTTGTTTTATTGTTAATAACTGTGATTGGTCGGAGCTTTTCACATTGTACAGATGGGCTGTCTGTACAATGTGATCACTGTGATGAATCACAGCTAGCAACTCAATTGTATGCAATGGATGGCATGAAAGGAAGCCATCCATTGTTTACAATTCCATGTGATCTGCTGAGATTGGTCACTGATCAGCCCAGCCAGAGACAGATCAGTCTCAGAGAGATGCATTCTGGGAGGATGTCATTTGATGTCCTCCCAGAACAATAGTGCTCCCACCCCACGGTCATTTTACTATAGGCTGGGCAGGAAGGTATTACATATATACTGTTTTTTCAATTTGGCACAACACTTTGTGATTTGTGAATAATGAGCTAAACAAAGTATCGCAAAGCAAATTGCTTTGGTGCTAAAAACAAAACATGCATGCAGTTAAAGGCAAAAGATAGGCTAGCACATACTTTATTTTATTTTGAGAACATTTTTTTTCTTTATAGCTGATACATACAGTGCCAATGAGCTTCTCATCAAGGGAAATGTGCCAAAAATGAAGGGATAGAGTAAGGCTTTTGGGAGAACAAATTAAACAGTAATGAATAGAATAAAGCTTATTTTCTGTCCATAATTGTAGGCTTCAGCCTACTAATAAGCAAATTATCATAACTGCACATTTCAGCAGTCTGATGAAAAATCCTTTGATTCTAAATATCAGTAGTAACTCTTTAAGCTTTAATGTCATAATAATTATAACTCTACCTTATTTTTGGCAGTTTTCATATGTCTTGCTTGGACTATTTAAGTTACAGAGGGACCCACCAGCAGGCCTAGACTTAGCATGATTAGGGAAAACACTGTAAATGAGTTTGCTTTCATGTCTTAAAAGTACAAAGCTTATCTTACATACTGTTAGGTATAAATATATGCACTGATAAAAATATGCTTGAAGATTGTATCTCAGTTTAAAGACCTTGCCTATTTTCCCTTTTTTATGTATTGGATTAAACTATCTAATTCGTCCTTGGATTTTTGTTTGTATAAGATCAGATTTCAAAGATCTATATTCAAGTATGTCTGCATTTTTTTGCAGCTCTTTAAATGTTATTTTTTAAATCAAACAATTAAATTGTCCACATATTAGGTGGTATTTATTTGATATTACTGTACAAGTAAATAAAATATAGATTACGTACTTCAGTAAATATACAAATCTTTTTAGTTGCCATTTGGAAATGTAGACACAATGAAATACTGTATCTTTGATTATTTGTTGTTGATTATTATGTTCCAAATTAAATAGTAAAAACATATTAATCAGCATGTCAGAGACTACATAAAACATTAATTCTGAAGCCAAAAAGAGCCAGATAAACCTCATTACAGAAGTATTTTCTTTAAATCTGTTTTTCATAACAGGGATCAATAAATATGTGTTCCTTCAACAAATATGCTAATTTCAAATAATAAAAGAATGTCCCAAAACAAATACCCTACACCTATAGCCACTCCACGTACTGTACTCAAAATAAATACCATACAACAGAAAGCCCTGGCCTGTGCTATTGCCTCTAATATAGATGGAACAAATACACAGACATGATTCCATTAAGTGCAAATTATAAAAAAAATTGAATTAATGACAAAATGTAAATAGAAAAAAACTTTGCACGAACGTGATCCTAATGGTTAATAACTGTGTGAGTAAAGCTAAAATACATGCATAATAATTCTGTGCACAGAAATGCAAGATAGCCTAAAACACAAAAGAAGTGTATTGATCCATTCATAGATACTTTTAATGTCCCACCCATACTCATACAGGCACACACATATACGGTACACACCATATAATGTTTAAATGTTGCCTTTACACCATATGTGGCTTTTGTTCCTTTACTCTTTCTTCACACTGTTTATGAAAGCAGGACATTCATGTAATATTACATACTAATATACTGATGTTGATATATATTTACAGTATATATATATATATATATATATATATAGATATATAGATAGATAGATAGATAGATAAATAGATAGATAGATAGATATATCCATATATATATATACAGTGGTGTGAAAAAGTGTTTGTCCCCTTCCTCATTTCCTGTTCCTTTGCATGTTTGTCACACTTAAGTGTTTCGGAAAATCAAACCAATTTAAACAATAGTCAAGGACAACACAAGTAAACACAAAATGCAATTTGTAAATGAAGGTGTTTATTATTAAAGGTGAAAAAAAATCCAAACCATCATGGCCCTGTGTGAAAAAGTGATTGCCCCCTTGTTAAAACATACTATAACTGTGGTTGTCCACACCTGAGTTCAATTTCTCTAGCCACACCCAGGCCTGATTATTGCCACACCTGTTCACAATCAAGGCATCACTTAAATAGGAGCTGCTTGACACAGTAAGGACCACCAGAAGATCCTTAAAAGCTACACATCATGCCGAGACCCAAAGAAATTCAGGAACAATTGAGAAAGAAAGTAATTGAGATCTATCAGTCTGGAAAGGGTTATAAAGCCATTTCCAAAGCTTTGGGAATCCAGCGAACCACAGTGAGAGCCATTATCCACAAATGGCGAAGACATGGAACAGTGGTGAACCTTCCCAGGAGTGGCCGGCCGCCCAAAATTACCCCAAGAGCGCAGCGACGACTCATCCAAGAGGTCACAAAAGACCCCACAACAACGTCCAAGGAACTGCAGGCCTCACTTGCCTCAGTTAAGGTCAGCGTTCATGCCTCCACCATCAGGAAAAGACTGGGCAAAAATGGCCTGCATGGCAGAGTTCCAAGGAGAAAACCACTGCTGAGCAAAAAGAACATCAAAGCTCGTCTCAATTTCTCCACAACACATCTTGATGATCCCCAAGACTTTTGGGACAACATTCTGTGGACCGATGAGACAAAAGTGGAACTCTTTGGAAGGTGTGTGTCCAAGTATATCTGGCGTAGAAGGAACACTGCATTTCAGAAAAAGAACATTATACCAACAGTAAAATGTGGTGGTGGTAGTGTGATGGTCTGGGGCTGTTTTGCTGCTTCAGGACCTGGAAGACTTGCCGTGATAAAAGGAACTATGAATTCTGCTGTCTACCAAGAGATCCTGAAGGAGAATGTCCGACCATCTGTTCGTGTACTCAAGCTGAAACGAACTTGGGTTCTGCAGCAGGACAATGATCCTAAACACACCAGCAAGTCCACCACCGAATGGCTGAAGAAAAACAAAATGAAGACTTTGGAGTGGCCTAGCCAAAGTCCTGACCTGAATCCTATTGAGATGTTGTGGTATGACCTTAAAAAGGCCGTTCATGCTCGAAAACCCTCTAATGTAACTGAATTAGGACAATTCTGCAAAGATGAGTGGGCCAAAATTCCTCCAGGACGCTGTAAAAGCCTCATTGCACGTTATCGCAAACGCTTGGTTGCAGTTGTTGCTGCTAAGGGTGGCCCAACCAGTTATTAGGTTTAGGGGGCAATCACTTTTTCACACAGGGCCATGATGGTTTGGATTTTTTTTCACCTTTAATAATAAACACCTTCATTTACAAATTGCATTTTGTGTTTACTTGTGTTGTCCTTGACTATTGTTTAAATTGGTTTGATGTTCCGAAACACTTAAGTGTGACAAACATGCAAAGGAACAGGAAATGAGGAAGGGGGCAAACACTTTTTCACACCACTGTATATATATATATATATATATATATACAGTGGTGTGAAAAAAGTGTTTGCCCCCTTCCTCATTTCCTGTTCCTTTGCATGTTTGTCACACTTAAGTGTTTCGGAACATCAAACCAATTTAAACAATAGTCAAGGACAACACAAGTAAACACAAAATGCAATTTGTAAATGAAGGTGTTTATTATTAAAGGTGAAAAAAAATCCAAACCATCATGGCCCTGTGTGAAAAAGTGATTGCCCCCTAAACCTAATAACTGGTTGGGCCACCCTTAGCAGCAACAACTGCAACCAAGCGTTTGCAATAACGTGCAATGAGGCTTTTACAGCGTCCTGGAGGAATTTTGGCCCACTCATCTTTGCAGAATTGTCCTAATTCAGTTACATTAGAGGGTTTTCGAGCATGAACGGCCTTTTTAAGGTCATACCACAACATCTCAATAGGATTCAGGTCAGGAATTTGGCTAGGCCACTCCAAAGTCTTCATTTTGTTTTTCTTCAGCCATTCGGTGGTGGACTTGCTGGTGTGTTTAGGATCATTGTCCTGCTGCAGAACCCAAGTTCGTTTCAGCTTGAGTACACGAACAGATGGTCGGACATTCTCCTTCAGGATCTCTTGGTAGACAGCAGAATTCATAGTTCCTTTTATCACGGCAAGTCTTCCAGGTCCTGAAGCAGCAAAACAGCCCCAGACCATCACACTACCACCACCATATTTTACTGTTGGTATAATGTTCTTTTTCTGAAATGCAGTGTTCCTTCTACGCCAGATATACTTGGACACACACCTTCCAAAGAGTTCCACTTTTGTCTCATCGGTCCACAGAATGTTGTCCCAAAAGTCTTGGGGATCATCAAGATGTGTTGTGGAGAAATTGAGACGAGCTTTGATGTTCTTTTTGCTCAGCAGTGGTTTTCTCCTTGGAACTCTGCCATGCAGGCCATTTTTGCCCAGTCTTTTCCTGATGGTGGAGGCATGAACGCTGACCTTAACTGAGGCAAGTGAGGCCTGCAGTTCCTTGGACATTGTTGTGGGGTCTTTTGTGACCTCTTGGATGAGTCGTCGCTGCGCTCTTGGGGTAATTTTGGGCGGCCGGCCACTCCTGGGAAGGTTCACCACTGTTCCATGTCTTCGCCATTTGTGGATAATGGCTCTCACTGTGGTTCGCTGGATTCCCAAAGCTTTGGAAATGGCTTTATAACCCTTTCCAGACTGATAGATCCCAATTACTTTCTTTCTCAATTGTTCCTGAATTTCTTTGGGTCTCAGCATGATGTGTAGCTTTTAAGGATCTTCTGGTGGACCTTACTGTGTCAAGCAGCTCCTATTTAAGTGATGCCTTGATTGTGAACAGGTGTGGCAATAATCAGGCCTGGGTGTGGCTAGAGAAATTGAACTCAGGTGTGGACAACCACAGTTATAGTATGTTTTAACAAGGGGGGCAATCACTTTTTCACACAGGGCCATGATGGTTTGGATTTTTTTTCACCTTTAATAATAAACACCTTCATTTACAAATTGCATTTTGTGTTTACTTGTGTTGTCCTTGACTATTGTTTAAATTGGTTTGATGTTCCGAAACACTTAAGTGTGACAAACATGCAAAGGAACAGGAAATGAGGAAGGGGGCAAACACTTTTTCACACCACTGTATATAGATAGATAGATAGATATATATCTATATCCATATAGATATATATCTATATCCATATAGATATATATCTATATAGATATATATATACAGTGCCTTGCGAAAGTATTCGGCCCCCTTGAACTTTTCAACCTTTTGCCACATTTCAGGCTTCAAACATAAAGATCTAAAATTTTAATTTTTTGTGAAGAATCACCAACAAGTGGGACACAATTGTCAAGTGGAACGAAATCTATTGGATATTTTAAACTTTTTTAACTAATAAAAAGATGAAAAGTGGGGCGTGCAAAATTATTCGGCCCCCTTTAAGTTAATACTTTGTAGAGGCACCTTTTGCTGCGATTACAGCTGCAAGTCGCTTGGGGTATGTCTCTATCAGTTTTGGTCAAGATGGTTTGGATCGTTTGATTTCTCTCTGGTACCCTCATTTATATCTGCGGTCAAGCTGGCTATCGATTGGGAGGAAGAATCATCAGCCACTCAGGGGCAGAGAAAATATTATCCGAATTTGAAAAGAGAATTCCCCAAATTTCCTTTTATAGTGGAGATCAAGGAATTGATGGAGGAGGAGTGGTCCAAGCCAGATAAAAGTCTGGCACTGCGGAATAGAATCAATAAGTTATACCCGTTCTGACCCTCAGATGTGGAGCTGTGGGATACCCCTCCTAAGATGGACACGTCCTTACAGCGTCTGGCAAGGTATATCACCCTACCATTGGAAGAGACAGTGTCTTTTAAGGATTCAATGGAACGCAGAGGACCTTTACCACTGCGGGGGCTGCCTGCAGGCCGGCGGTAGCCCTAACCTCAATTGCCAAAGCCGTAAGGGTCTGGGCTTCAAATGTGGAGTCCGCATTGGGTTCCCGGGCCCAAGAGGAGATATTCTCATCAAATCTGCAGGGCTTGAAGTTGGCAGCTGAATTCATAGCAGATGCCGCAGTGGACTTGGTCAGATTTACCTCTCATATCATGGCCTACTCGGTTATGGCTAGGCGGACTCTTTGGCTCAAACATTGGTCCGCGGATTCTGCCTCAAAGCAAGCTTTATGCTCCATTGCCTTTTCAGGGACTACACTCTTTGGTAAGACACTGGAGGAGGCGATTCGCCAGGTGACGGGAGGTAAATCTGGGCTTCTCCCCCAGGACTGGAAGCGACGTCTGCAGTCATTTTGGACAAATAGAAGACCCCAGGACCAGTTCAAGGAGGCCAGGTCCTATTGGCCGGGCAGAGAGTTTTGACGTTTTCCATGGTGATCTTGCAGTACCTTTGCCAATAATTCCAAATCAAAAGCTCCGAAACCCACGGCCAAGTACTTTTGAAGGGCGGCCCGTCCAGGTATCGCCAGTAGGGGCAAGGATGGCCACCTACAGCGATACGTGGGCGGAGAGAATAACGGATTCTTGGGTCCTGGAAGTAGTTCAGGTAGGCCTTTGTCTTATGTTTCGAGGTGCTCCTCCGAAGAGATGCTTTGTTGCAACAAGAATTCCTACTTCAGTAGAGAAATGGGTATCACTGGAAGCATACGTCAAAGAGTTGCTCGCTCTTTACGCTCACCTACCGGTACCAAAGGAGGAGCAGGGTTGCGGGGTGTACTCCCCCCTTTTTCTTGTCCGGAAGCCATTAGGGAAATGGCGTCCTGTCCTGGACCTGAGCAGCCTAAACACCTTTTTGAAGCCACAGGCATTTTGGATGGAGTCTCTCAAAACTATTGCAGCCGTGATCCGTCGAGGCGACAGGATGGTCTCGGTGGACCTTAAAAATGCGTACTTCCATATCCCAGTGGCCAGGGTTCATCAACGCTTCCTAAGATTCTCCTACGCAGGTGACCACTTTCAATTCAGGTGCCTTCCCTTTGGGCTCAGCTTGGCTCCAAGAACAAAGGTTCTAGTAACGGTAATTGCCTATATTCGACAGAGAGGAATAAGAATATTCCATGTCCTGATTCTTGCCCAGTCCGAAGATCTTTTGAGGCGGCACTGAGATCAGGTTCTCACCATTTTAACGCAGTTTGGTTGGATGATAAATACGGAAAAGAGCCAGCTCACTCCGTACCAGACCTTGGTTTATCTGGGCATGTCTTTTGATACACTCCAATACAGGATGTTCTTTCCACAGGACAAGATAGATCATGTGTCAGCAGAAGCCTTGAGGATGGAAGCCTCCCCTACCATTATGGTACGTGAGGGGATGAGTTTTTTAGGGAGCCTAACGGCCTGTATTCCGGCAGTGCCATGGGCACAGTGGCATACGAGGTGGTTCCAATTTGCCCTTCTCAGCCAATGGAGCCGTGGCTCACTACATCAGAAGATTCACATGCCGGTCTTTATTCGCAACGATCTGCAGTGGTGGAGCAGAAAGGACATCCTGGCCCGGGGCAGACCCATCAACCCTGGAGGCTGGGTCATAGTCACATCGGATGCGAGTCTTCAGGATAGGGGTGCTCATTGCATGGGACGGCATGCTCAAGGCAGATGGCAACCTCAGGTTCCCTGTTCATCAAACCTGCTGGAACTCGCAGCCGCCAGGGAAGCCCTGAAGGTTTTTTTTTCCCATCATTCAAGGAAAGAGGGTCAGCTGTTTCCTATGTCACGAAGCAAGGGGGAACAAGAAGCCTACAGATAACATCAGAGCTCTTCGAGTTTTCTGAGAATCACCTGCTAGACCTTACAGCGGCTTATCTCCCGGGGATACAGAACACCTTGGCGGATCATCAACTTCACCAACTACACAGAGTGGAGATTGAACCCGAAATTTCTCAGAGAGATCTTTAATCAATGGGGAGTACCCGAGGTGGACCTCATGGCGACATCCGAAAATTGTCAGGTTCCCCAGTTCTTCTCTCGGTTCTTCTGTCCACAGGCTCTGGCACAAGACGCCCTCTCCCAGGACTGGAATTTCAGACGGGTGTACCTTTTTCCCCCGCCGGCTCTAATCCTTCGGTCATTACTGGAGATCATGGAGGAGAAGGTTCTGGCAATAATGATTGCTCCGTTCTAGCCGAGGAGGCCATGGTTCTCCCTCCTTTGTCACCTGGCGATATGCCCTCCAGTCAAGTTGCCTCAGAATCAGGACCTGCTACTTCAGCACCACCAGTTTCACCCCAATCCAGCCCGCCTAGCCTTGACTGCATGGCTTTTGAGAGGGACAGCCTGAATCTGTCAGAATTAGTAGTGTCAATCCTACTTACAGCGAGAAAACCTTCTACAAAGACCACCTACCATCTGGTTTGGAGGAAATTCAAGACGTTTTCCACTCAACAGCGATTTTCGTTTCAGAACCCATCTGTGGCTAATGTGTTGTCATTCCTTCAGTCTGGTCTGGAGACGGGCCTCAGTTATAATACCATTAAGGTGCAAGTTTCAGCTCTGGCAGCATTGACTGACGTTCCTTGGGCCAGGGACCAACTTGTTGTCAGGTTCCTCAGGGCGGCCATCAAGATTCAGCCTCCAATTCGATGTATGTTCCCAAGCCGGGACCTACCATTAGTACTAACGAGGTTGCCAAAGTCACCCTTTTTTCCGGACTCAACCAGCTCAATATATCACCTGAGCTTGAAGATGGTATTCCTGACAGCGGTGGTTTCGGACAGACGGGTTTCCGATATT
Source organism: Lithobates sylvaticus (assembly GCA_028564925.1). NCBI lineage: Eukaryota > Metazoa > Chordata > Amphibia > Anura > Ranidae > Lithobates > Lithobates sylvaticus. The sequence continues at coordinate 435,636,724 of CM053029.1, forward strand.
GCTGGATTCTCTTGTAAGGAGCCCTATTGCACGTTTTTTCCGGATAGAGTTGTGCTACGTCCTTCCCCAGAATTTCTGCTGAAAGTCTCTTCGGAGGTCCACTCCATTGGCAATCGGTACTTCCAGCCTTTCCGTCGCCACCTAGGGATCGGGAAGAATCGGATTTACACAAATTGGACCTGAAGACCATGTTGCAGATATATTTGGAGAGAACAGAGGAATTTCGGAAGTCTGAAGCTCTTTGTATATATCCAAATGGCCACAGAAGAGGCATGCCAGCCTCCCCAAGGGTAGTCTCATCGTGGGTAGTGAAGATAATCCGCACAGCATATTCACTGGAAGGCCTCTCCCCTCCCCAGGAGATTCAGGCACACTCGACCAGGGCGGTCTCATCCTTTTGGGCAGCCTGGTGTAAGGTACCAGCGGATGTAGTCTGTAAAGTGGCGAGCTGGAGTTTCCCTAATATCTTCATTAAACATTACAAGCTAGATGTGGCAGCTTCCCAGTCAAATCTCTAGGGAACTTCTGTATTGTCTTCTGCTCTGTCTACATGTTAATTAAAATTTCTTTTGGCAGCACCTGATGTCTGAGTTTTTTTCGTTTTGTTTTCCTCCCTTGGTGTGTGCTAGTTAGGTCCCGAGGTTGTGCTGGCATGAGGCTGAGCCAAGAAAATAGAAAATTGTCATCCATACTTACCGTAATTTTCCTTTCCTGGCTCTGCCTCAGGACAGCACACACCCTCCCTGGTATTGCCTGACTTTTATCTGACTATACAGGGGTGTCCTATACGGGGTCAAGGGGCGGGGTTAACCCAAGGTTGTGCTGTCCTGAGGTAGAGCCAGGAAAGGAAAATTACGGTAAGTATGGATGACAATTTTCCATTATATATACAAATACATATACACATACTGTAAATAATTTCTGGTTACATTCCATTTATTGTTGTGCATGCATTTTTATTTATAACACTAAAATATATTGGGGGAAATTCAATAAAGCTGCTGCGCCTCTCTTCTAGTGTTAATCCCTCTTGTTACTGAATTGCACCAAGTTCATCAAACATTTGCAACACTTTTGGTTCTGACAGCAACTCCACCAAATTCAGGTCGCTTTAAAATTCACCACTTTTACATTGTGTCACATTGAATACGCCAAGTGCAGCTAATTAAGATCAACTTTCTTTTGGCGTACAGAGAAAAACTGTCTCAGTCAGATTTTGTGGCATGGTCTCTAGTAAATCCCAAAAGTGGTGCAGCATGAGTCAAACATTAAACGGGTATATGAATTTGGTGAATTCTTCACTACTTTAAGAATGCATGAGAGACACTTTCGCAAGATCCACCTGCTCGAGTCTTTATGAATTCCAGGGATTGTATTATATTCTTTTTTTTAGCATTTAAGTAGTATAATGTAATACTTACTCTATAGCTCTTGGGACCACAGGTTAAATTCACACAAGATACACCATTTTCATGCAATTTATATGTCTTATCTATGTTTGCGGTTGCTTAGGTAACGTTCCAAAAATGCATAAATATACATCAGTGGTAGAAGAATTTGTCTGTACGCTCTTTTGAAAGAAAGAACACTTGCAAAGTATTTGTTGTGTATTTAGCATTAGAGGTCTATTTATTAATTCCTACTTATATGTGTGTACTTGCAGAGCAAAAAGCATATTACATTGTAATGCACTGCAGGAGCTCATACAAACACATAACATATACACATCTTACCAGAGTGTAATGATCAACACTGGGGAGGAGCGTTGTTACTGAAATTTATATCAACTGTCTATGCTGGGAAAGAATGAGGCTCATTGACTTGTTCAGAAAAACTCTAATGCCCCATAGACACTATCAGATTTTTCGACAACAAAACCGTGGATTTTTTTCCGAAGGATGTTGGCTCAAACCTGTCTTGCATACACACGGTCACACAAATGTTGGCCCAAAATTCGGAACGTGAGAGCGCGGTGACGTACAACACGTACAACGGGACTATAAAAAGTAAGTTCAATAGCCAGTGCACCACCCTTTGGGCTCCTTCTGCTAATCTCGTGTGTAACGCCGAGCGCTCCGGGTGCCTCCTCCATCCCGGAGCGCTCACGGCGTTCTCAGCCCTGCGGCGCCTCGGTCGGCTCCGCTGACCGCAGGCGCCGCTCGGTTCTTCCCATGCGATCCTCGTGGCGGCCTCGGTCCGCCCGGGGATCGCATTCCATTCCCCCTGCCTCTCTCCTCCTACCTTCCTGTGCGCGCGCGCCCCCTGCTCCTCAGGCGCGCGCGCGCGCGCACACCACTGTCAGTCTTAAAGGGCCAGCGCACCAGTAATTGGTGCCTGGTCCAAATTGAAAGTTACACCCAGAACACTTCATAAACCCACTTCCCCTTCCTGTCCTGGCCGGATCTTGTGTTGCCTTAGTGCCCAGTGAAAGCGTTAGTGTGTTTTGCTCCTTCTGTGTATCCAGACCTTTGCTGTTGCCCCCGACTACGAACCTTTGCCACCTGCCTTGACCCTCTGCTACGTCTGACCTTCCTTCTGCCTAATCCTTGTGTACCGCGCCTGTCTCAGCTGTCAGTGGGGTCGAGTTGCTATTGGAAGACACGACCTGGTTGCTACCGCCGCTGCAAGTCCATCCCGCCTTGCGGCGGGCTCTGGGGAAAACCAGTAGCAACATTAGAACCGGTCCTCCAATACAACCCGTGCTATCGCCCCATTGGCATAGGGGATCCACCTCCTGTTCCCCGCTGTATCCGGAGCGTGACAGTAGATCCGGCCATGGATCCCGCTGAGGTCCCGCTGCCAAGCCTCTCGGATCTGACCACGGTGGTCGCTCAACAAGGACAGCAATTGGCGCAGTTGACTGCTATGCTACAGCAGCTTCTGCCATCTCCACCGCCACCTCCTGCATCTCCTCCTCCACGAGTTGCTGCTGCTAGGATCCGCCTGTCTCTTCCTGACAAATTCAATGGGGATCCCAAGCTGTGCCGAGGGTTCCTATCCCAGTGTTCCCTCCATCTGGAGATGTTGTCGGACCAGTTTCCCACAGAACGGTCAAAGGTGGCGTTCGTGGTTAGCCTGCTATCTGAGAAGGCCTTGGCCTGGGCTACACCGCTTTGGGACCGTGGCGATCCTGCCACGGCTTCAGTTCCAGCCTTCTTTTCGGAAGTCCGCAGTGTCTTCGAGGAACCAGCCCGGGCCTCCTCTGCCGAGACGGCTCTCCTAAACCTCGTCCAGGGGAACTCTTCCGTGGGCGACTACGCCATTCAGTTCCGCACCCTGGCATCAGAACTCTCCTGGAACAATGAGGCCCTCTGCGCAACCTTCAAAAAAGGTCTATCCAGTTATGTCAAAGATGTGCTGGCTGCACGAGAGATTCCTGCTACCCTGTCTGAACTCATTCAGCTGGCCACCCGCATAGACATGCGCTATACCGAAAGACGCCTAGAGCTACGCCAGGAAAGGGACTTTGGTCGCGTCAGGCGGTTTCCTCGCCTAGCGCCTCTCTTCCAGAATCCTCTGCAACCAGTTCCTGCTCCCCCGGCTGAGGAGGCTATGCAAGTGGATCGGTCTCGCTTGACCACACAAGAGAGGACTCGCCGCCGAGACCATAACCTATGCCTTTATTGCGCCAGTTCCGACCATTTCTTAAAGGACTGCTCTATCCGCCCTCAGCGTCAGGGAAACGCTCGCACCTAGCTAACGTAGGAGAGGCGCTGCTAGGTGTGGATCCTTCCTCTCCCCGTCTGACCATTCCTGTGCGGATTTCCCTGACCAAGAGATCCTCTTTCTCCACCGTGGCCTTTCTGGACTCTGGTTCAGCAGGAAACTTCATTGAAGCTTCACTCATCAACAAATTTAATGTTCCAGTTACTCGTCTCCTCAAGCCCTTTTTCATCACCTCTGTAAATGGTCAAAATCTGAACTGTATCGTGCGATATCGCACTGAACCTCTTCTCATGAGGATTGGAGTTCTCCATCATGAGAAGATTAGCTTCTTGGTGTTACCCAACTGTACCTCAGAGATCCTTTTGGGCCTACCCTGGCTCCAGCTACATTCTCCTACCCTCGACTGGTCCTCGGGGGACATCAAGAGTTGGGGTCCTTCCTGCCACTGGCATTGCCTCCAAGCGGTACCCATTAGACAAGTTTCCTACGCTCCTGCTCTGCCTAGTCTTCCCAAGCCTTACCAGGACTTTTCCGATGTGTTCTGCAAGAAGCAAGCGGAGGTCTTGCCACCACACAGACCCTTCGATTGCCCTATTGATCTCCTCCCTGGTACCACCCCGTCCCGTGGCAGGATCTACCCTCTCTCCATCCCTGAGACACAAGCCATGACTGACTACATCCAGGAGAACCTCAAGAGAGGCTTCATCCGCAAGTCCTCTTCCCCTGCTGGAGCGGGGTTCTTCTTTGTCGCCAAAAAGGACGGATCTCTACGTCCCTGTATTGACTACCGTAGTCTTAATAAAATCACGGTAAAAAATCGCTACCCACTGCCCCTCATCTCAGAGCTGTTTGACCGTTTACGCGGAGCACGCCTTTTCACCAAACTGGACCTCCGGGGCGCATATAATCTCATCCGTATCCGTAAGGGCGATGAATGGAAAACCGCCTTTAACACCCGTGACGGACACTTTGAATATCTGGTCATGCCCTTTGGGTTATGCAATGCCCCTGCGGTCTTTCAAGACTTTGTAAATGAGATTTTCAGAGATCTGCTGTACACCTGTGTTGTTGTCTACCTGGATGATATCCTGATTTTCTCCTCCAGCTTGGAAGAGCACCGTCTTCATGTCCGTCAAGTGCTCCAGCGGCTCCGTGATAACCGTCTTTACGCCAAACTAGAGAAATGTCTCTTTGAACGCGGCAGTCTTCCCTTCCTAGGGTACTTGGTCTCGGAACAAGGTCTCCAAATGGATCCGGAGAAACTCTCTGCCGTCCTGAACTGGCCACGTCCTACCGGGCTACGGGCCATCCAGCGTTTCCTCGGATTCGCCAACTATTACCGCCAGTTCATTTCCCACTTCTCCACCATTGTCGCGCCTATTGTGGCACTAACCAAAAAAGGTGCGAATCCGAGGTCCTGGCCTACTCAAGCTGATGAGGCCTTTAACCGCCTCAAGTCCGTCTTTGCCTCTGCGTCCGTCCTATCCAGGCCTGATCCCCTCAAACCGTTCTTCCTGGAAGTCGATGCCTCCTCGGTGGGAGCTGGAGCCGTGCTTCTCCAGAAAGACTCCAAGGGCAAGCACGTCACCTGTGGTTTTTTCTCCAAGACCTTTTCCCCTCCTGAAAAGAACTACTCCATCGGAGACCGGGAATTGCTGGCCATCAAGCTTGCACTTGAGGAGTGGAGGCATCTCCTTGAGGGGTCCACTCACCTCATCACGATTTTCACTGATCACAAAAATCTGTCTTACCTCCAGTCCGCCCAGCGATTGAACCCACGTCAAGCTAGGTGGTCGTTGTTTTTTGCCCGCTTCAACTTCGAGATCCATTTCCGTCCTGCAGACAAGAATGTCAGGGCTGACGCCCTATCGCGTTCCACCGATTCTTCTGAGTCTGAGTCTCCGGTACAACACATTGTACCCCCTGAGTGTCTGATCTCTTCCGCTCCTGCCGCCTTGCTGCAAGTTCCTCCTGGAAAAACCTTTGTCTCTCCACGTCTTCGTCTTCAGACCCTCAAATGGGGTCACTCCTCTCATCTCGCCGGCCATCCTGGAATCAAGAAGTCCTTCCAACTGATTTCCAGGTATTACTGGTGGCCCTCCTTAAAAAAGGATGTGACGGACTTCGTACAGGCCTGTACTATATGTGCTCGAGACAAGACCCCTCATCAGAGGCCTGCTGGCCTGCTTCACCCTCTGCCTGTGCCCGAACGACCTTGGGTCCACATAGCTATGGACTTCATCACGGACCTTCCTCCTTCCCACGGCCACACTACCATATGGGTGGTCGTGGACCGTTTCTCCAAAATGGCACACTTCGTCCCGCTTCCAGGTCTCCCTTCTGCGCCTACACTTGCCAAACATTTCTTCCTCCAGATTTTTCGTCTTCATGGACTTCCATCTCACATCGTCTCGGATAGAGGCGTCCAGTTCGTATCTAAATTTTGGAGAGCTCTCTGCAGTCAACTGAAAGTCAAGCTGGATTTCTCCTCTGCCTATCACCCACAGTCCAACGGACAAGTGGAGAGAGTCAACCAAATCCTTGGGGCCTACCTGCGACACTTTGTCTCTGCTCGTCAAGACGATTGGGCTGACCTCCTGCCCTGGGCCGAATTCTCCTACAACCTGAAAGAATCGGAGTCCTCCTCTAATTCTCCCTTCTTTGTGGTTTACGGCCGTCATCCTCTTCCCCCCCTACCCATCCCCACTTCTTCCGGAGTCCCCGCTGTAGACGAAGTCACCCAAGAGTTGTCATCTATCTGGAAAGAGACCCAAAAGTCGCTTGCCCTGGCCTCTTCTCGCATGAAGAAACATGCTGACTGTAAAAGAAGACCTCCTCCTGTCTTCTCCCCGGGTGATAGGGTGTGGCTCTCCTCCAGGTACATCAGGTTCCGCATCCCCAGTTATAAATTGGGTCCCCGCTATCTCGGTCCTTTCAAGGTCAAGGCTCGGATCAATTCCGTGTCCTACAAACTACATCTTCCCCCTTCTCTCCGCATCCCCAACTCCTTCCACGTTTCCCTCCTTAAACCCTTGGTTCTTAATCACTTTTCCCCCAAGGTCTCCGCTCCTGCTCCTGTCTCCGACTCCTCCGACATCTTCTCCGTTAAAGAGGTCCTCGCCTCTAAAACCATCCGGGGTAAGCGGTTCTTTCTTGTTGATTGGGAGAATTGTGGTCCTGAGGAGAGATCCTGGGAACCTGAGGGTAACATCATAGACAAAGATCTCATCCTCAGGTTCTTGGGCTCCAGGAGGAGGGGGAGACCCAGGAAGAGGGGGAGGCCCAAGGGGGGGGGTACTGTAACGCCGAGCGCTCCGGGTGCCTCCTCCATCCCGGAGCGCTCACGGCGTTCTCAGCCCTGCGGCGCCTCAGTCGGCTCCGCTGACCGCAGGCGCCGCTCGGTTCTTCCCATGCGATCCTCGTGGCGGCCTCGGTCCGCCCGGGGATCGCATTCCATTCCCCCTGCCTCTCTCCTCCTACCTTCCTGTGCGCGCGCGCCCCCTGCTCCTCAGGCGCGCGCGCGCGCACACCACTGTCAGTCTTAAAGGGCCAGCGCACCAGTAATTGGTGCCTGGTCCAAATTGAAAGTTACACCCAGAACACTTCATAAACCCACTTCCCCTTCCTGTCCTGGCCGGATCTTGTGTTGCCTTAGTGCCCAGTGAAAGCGTTAGTGTGTTTTGCTCCTTCTGTGTATCCAGACCTTTGCTGTTGCCCCCGACTACGAACCTTTGCCACCTGCCTTGACCCTTTGCTACGTCTGACCTTCCTTCTGCCTAATCCTTGTGTACCGCGCCTGTCTCAGCTGTCAGTGGGGTCGAGTTGCTATTGGAAGACACGACCTGGTTGCTACCGCCGCTACCGCCGCTGCAAGTCCATCCCGCCTTGCGGCGGGCTCTGGGGAAAACCAGTAGCAACATTAGAACCGGTCCTCCAATACAACCCGTGCTATCGCCCCATTGGCATAGGGGATCCACCTCCTGTTCCCCGCTGTATCCGGAGCGTGACACTGTTGCTTTAAATATTATTGTATTTATTTCATCATTCCCTAATTACCATGATTGTTATATGCTGTGAATGTCCTATTTGTCCTCATGCATGCTGTAAGATTCTAATTCTCCTTTTTTGTCCTTCATGCATATTTGCCTTCACTAACCTCCCCAGCATGCTATCCTGGGCCCATACACACCTCACCTAGTCACTTAACAATGTATTTTGTCTGCTCCATTGTAGTGCTTACAATAAACACCTCCTGAAATGTGTACAAATGTTATTGTGCAAGAGGCTTTTTCAACTCATTTGGAACTCTCCCTCCCCCCCCAACCGATACCAATACTCTATCTGCTGACTTTTCCAAACCCATACACACTACACCGAGAACAGGAAGGGAGTTGGGACTTTAAATGAGGCAATTGAATAGTGGAGATAAGTTACAGTATAAAATATTTATTAAATGACATTGATCTAATAGTATAGTTCATTTCGCATATATACAGAAAGAGCGTGCATGCAAGCTGGATGGAGAATGCATGCATGACAGCACATGATCGAAATAATTAAAACTAGCATGCACCTGCCAATAACAACATGTCCAATGTTGGCACATGCATCCACATGGTATATGTACATCCACCCAATGACATTTGAACAACATTATAAAATATATAAAATATATAGGGTATATCAGTAAGGGATGGGTAGATATCGATCCGTCTGAAGTATAGCTGCAGCATCGGGGTAAAGCTCTACGCGTTTCGTGGGTTTTCCCACTCGTCAGGAGCAGATGCTGCAGACATTCCTATGAAATATATAGGTATAGTGAGATGTAAAAAGCGTATTCTAGAGAAAATAATTCTCAAAAATATTTTATGTGTCTATGAATGGTTAACAAGACTCACTCACCATCCCAGAAAGCATATGCAGTGCGGGGTAGCCGGCGTCGGGTTGGCCGAAAAACATATCCCCACCCAGGGAGCTGAGGCGGCATAATCCAGGGATGCAGCACTGGACGGTATGGGGGTGTGCAAAGTGTGGCAGAGGACGCCATATAACAAAGAATATGGTGTGAGCTTGGTGAATGAATGAATGAATGAATGATTTGTATAGCGCTGCACACTGCGAACTGAATCGCCTCGAGGCGCTTGATCCGACCTGCGTTGATTCCTTCTTAGAAGAGGTAGGTCTTGAGTTTTTTCCTGAAGGCCCGATGGTCTTTTTCCAAGCGGATGTTCGTAGGTAGAGCGTTCCATAGCCGTGGTCCTTGGACTGCAAATCTTCGTTCTCCCCTTGACTTGTACCGGGATTTGGGGACAAGGAGGAGGTTTTGGTCGTTAGATCGGAGGTTGCGATTGGGGGTGTAGTGTTGTATTTTTTCGCATAAGTATTGAGGAGCATCTCCTTGTGTGCATTTGTGGGTCAAGCAGAGGGTCTTGAATGTGATCCGATTCTTTACGGTTAGCCAATGGAGGGTCCTCAGGGATGGGGAGATGGATTCCCATATTTTTTTTCCTGTGACTAGTCTTGCTGCCGTGTTTTGAACGACTTGTAGTCGTGCAATCTGGAATTTAGGTAGTCCTATGTAGAGGGAGTTTGCGTAGTCGAGTCGAGAGTTGATGATTGTTCCTACCACTACGGCTTTGTCCTTTTCTGGAATGAAGGGGATGAGTCTACGTAGCAGGCGTAGAAGGTGGTAGGATCCGCTGACTACTGATCCTATTTGTGCATTCATTGACATTTCTGAATCGAAGATGACACCGAGACTTTTGGCTTTTATGCTTAGGGGGATGGTCTGTCCAAGGATGGTGGGCGGAGTCCATGGTGTCGTAGATTTAGTTTTCCGGTTTGCATTTAGGAGAAGGAGTTCTGTTTTGGTTCCGTTAAGTTTGAGGGAGTTTGTGGACATCCAGTCGTCTATTGATGCGAGGCATTTTTCTAATTCCTGATATTGGTCTTTTTGTCCGGGGATCCGAAGGTAGAGTTGAGTATCATCTGCGTATGAGTGGAAGCATAGATCAGATTTGCTGATGATTTTTAGGAGTGGACGGATGTAAATGTTGAAGAGCACGGGTGACAAAGGTGATCCTTGAGGGACTCCATAGGAGACTGCACGGGATTCAGATGTGAAGGCTCCAAGTTTCACTGTCTGTGACCGATTTCCTAAGAAGGAAGTGAACCATGGTAAGTCTGAAACTGTGACTCCTGCTACTTCTTTGAGGCGGGTGAGTAAAGTGTTGTGATCCAGTGTGTCAAATGCTGCACTAAGGTCCAGGAGTACCAGGAGACATGATTCTCCATCATCTGCTGCTTCCAAGGCATCATCCCATATTTTGAGGAGAGCTGTTTCTGTGCCATGGCCCGGGCGGAAGCCTGATTGCAGAGGGTCCAGGAGATTGTGTGTGTCCAGATGGAGTTGTAGCTGTTGTACCACTACTTTCTCCATAATCTTGGAGATGGTGTTCAAGCTAGTTATCGGTCTTCGGTGGTTGGGGTTTCTTGGATCCAAGTTGGGTTTCTTTAGGAGGGGTTTGACTATGCCTTGCTTGAGGGAGTTCGGAACAATTCCTTCTTTGAATGACTGATTTATGAGTAGTGTTATAGTAGGTGCCAAGATGTCAGAGCATTCTTTCAGAAGTTTTGTGGGGATGATATCGTTGGGTGAAGTGCTGTCCCGGAGGCTTCTGATGATGTTTCTTGTGGTCTCTATGGCGATCGGGGTCAGCGAAAAATTTGGTGGTTGTGCGATGTTTGAATCGGCTTCCTCTTTTTGGATGCAGTTGATTGTATTTTTCTGTTGGATATTTTCCCGAATGCTGTCGATTTTGTCGATAAAAAAATCCGATAACTCATTGCAAAATTCTTGAGTTTCGTTGGTAGGGGGCTCTAGGCAGGTAGGGTTCATAGTCTGGGCGACTAGTTTGAATAGTTCACGAGGGCGGTTTAGGGCTTTTGTGATGGTGTTTGAGAAGTGTTCTTTTTTTGCTTTGAAGATAGCTTTGTGATATTTCATTGTGAGAGTATTGTAGTTTGTGTGGTTTTCTTTAGAACAGTTTCTTCTCCAGGCTCTTTCAGCTCTTCTGCGTTCCTGCTTCAGTAGAGTAAGAGTTCCATTAAACCATCCAGAGTTTTTATTGCGGATGAGCGTTCTGCGTTTCGGAGCGATTGCGTCTGCTGTTTGTAGTAACGCTTTGTTTAAGGAGTTGAGTGTTTTTTCCGTCGAGTGGTTTAAATTTAAAGTTGTTATTTTGTTGGATAGTGTAGTTTTGAAGAGTTCCGAGTGTAGCTTCTTCTGAGATCTGGTCCAGTATGTCGTTGTTGAGTGGTTCGATTTCTGGAAGGTGTTGTTGGTGGTGATTTCGAATTTGATGGCGTGATGGTCAGTCCATGGTAGCGGCGAGTTGTTGAGTATGTTGATGATGATATTTTGTTTGAAGATGAGGTCCAGAGTGTGTCCTGAACCATGCATTGGAGCATTTATCAGTTGTTGAAGACCTAGTTCTTCCAGTTGGTTTATGCAGGCAGAGGCGATGGGGTCTTCGGTGTTGTTTGCCCAGAGATTGAAATCTCCGAGTACCAGGACATTTTTGGTTTTCAGGGTGTGCATTGAAATAAATTCGGTGAAGGGTATCAGGAGATTTGTCTTTGGTCCTGGTGGTCTGTAGCATAGCAGTATATGAATGCTGTCTTGGGGTGTTGTTTGCAGCTGTAAAGAAAGTGTCTCCATAAAAGGCACTGGGTTCTGTAGCGTGGGTTTGCCGAGCGTAAGGTGAGATTTGAAGATCACTGCTAGGCCTCCTCCTTTTTTTCCTATTCTATGCTCCGTTAGGATCCTGTATTTTTCAGGGACCAATTCGGTTAGGATGGTGTTGCAGTCAGGTGTTAGCCAGCTTTCTGTGATGAAGAGACAATCCAAGTTGTTTTGGGTGATGAAGTCGTGGACTTCTTGTCTGTGCTTGACTGCCGATCTGGTGTTAATCAAGGCGCATGTTAAGTGTTGCGGCTGAGTTGGGGTCTTCCTTTGATTAGTGGTTGATTGAGGGTTGATCCTTAGTAATTGCTCTTTTTGTAGTATTTTTTGAATGGGCGTTGGCAATGTTGAGGTGATGTTTCTTAGCCTGCGAAGGGTTTCCGCTGAGTATTTGTAGATGCACATGCTGAGAGAGCAAAAAAATAGAAGTATGATGATGGTGATATTGATTTGGCGACAATGTGGTTGCTGCGGAGATAATGGTTTTGCAAGATGTGGCTGATGAAGGTCCTGCGAGTTGTGGCGATGATGTGGTTACTGTCGAGATGATAGTCCTGCGAGATGTGGCTATCGAAGTGGCGAAGGTCCGGTTGATGGGAGGTGATGGTCCTCCGAGATGTGGCTGTCGATGTAGCGACAGTGTGGTGGCTGCGGTGATGATGGTCCTGCGGGATGTGGCTGATGAAGGTCCTGCGAGATGTAGTTGCTGAGGAGATGATGGTTCTGCAAGATGTGACTGACGAAGGTCCTGCGAGATGTGGCGACGGTGTGGTTCCTGAGGAGATGATGTTCCTGCGAGATGTGCCGACGATGGTCCTCCGAGATGCGGCTGTCGATGTGGATGCTGAGTAGATGATGGTCCTGCGAGATGTGGCTGTCGATGTAGCGACGGTGTGGTGGCGGCGGTGAGGATGGTCCTACGAGATGTAGTTGCTGAGGAGATGATGGTCCTGCGAGATGTGACTGATGAAGATCCTGCGAGATGTGGCGACGGTGTGGTTCCTGAGGAGATGATGTTCCTGCGAGATGTGGCGACGATGTGGATGCTGAGGGGATGATGGTCCTACGAGATTTGACTGACGATGATCCTCCAAGATGCGGCTGTTGATGTGACGACGATGTGGATGCTGAGGAGATAATGGTCCTGCGATATGTGGCTGACAACGGTCCCTGCATAGGTACTATGACCCCTGTTACAACCTCCTGTTATAAACTCCTGGTTTTAACTCACCACTTAGACAAGTTCCACTTGGACAGAGTTCAACCAGTCTCAAAGATGCCGCCAACGCCACGTATGAGCCAATGGGGGAGAAAGAGCCGCACCAGGATCGAGTAAACACTCAGTAGCCGGCACGGAGGCTCCCCCATACAGGCGCAAGAATGTTAAGACTGAACGCCGGCGCATTAACGTCATGGCTGACGTCATACATGAGGCGTGAGTGCCGTCACATAAACAGCGTGACGGACGTGGCGCCGATGCGCGAAGGGGCACCCGCCCGATCCTCCCAGGCACACAGGGTGCCGGGGGAGGGAAGAGGGGGAGGGTTCACTGAGCGCATCGCAGCTCCCATCGTGAAGAGAGACCTCAGCTGCACCCAAACGCCAATCAATCCACACAGAGCACATAGCTGACCTGGACGATGACATGTGTTGGACATCTGGATGGGAACAATCCATGTGGGTACACTAAACCAGCATAAGGAAATGCTGCGTATAGAGAGTTATCATATACAAGGCTCATAGGTGTAAATGTAGAAAAAATAACACAAATAAACATTGATAATGTCAGTATATAAGCCTTTCACTAAAGGCACCCTATAAGTGAGGGCAAATCTCACACAGGGAAGGCAGGGGAACACTGCCAATCCCAAATATTCAATTGCCTCCATCCCGATATTTGTATGCATAGAGAAGGGGGTTGGGACTTTAGATGAAGCACCATAGGGTGCCTCCATCCCGGTATTGGATGAGAACAGGAAGGGAGTTGGGACTTTAAATGAGGCAATTGAATAGTGGAGATAAGTTACAGTATAAAATATTTATTAAATGACATTGATCTAATAGTATAGTTCATTTCGCATATATACAGAAAGAGCGTGCATGCAAGCTGGATGGAGAATGCATGCATGACAGCACATGATCGAAATAATTAAAACTAGCATGCACCTGCCAATAACAACATGTCCAATGTTGGCACATGCATCCACATGGTATATGTACATCCACCCAATGACATTTGAACAACATTATAAAATATATAAAATATATAGGGTATATCAGTAAGGGATGGGTAGATATCGATCCGTCTGAAGTATAGCTGCAGCATCGGGGTAAAGCTCTACGCGTTTCGTGGGTTTTCCCACTCGTCAGGAGCAGATGCGGCAGACATTCCTATGAAATATATAGGTATAGTGAGATGTAAAAAGCGTATTCTAGAGAAAATAATTCTCAAAAATATTTTATGTGCCTATGAATGGTTAACAAGACTCACTCACCATCCCAGAAAGCATATGCAGTGCGGGGTAGCCGGCGTCGGGTTGGCCGAAAAACATATCCCCACCCAGGGAGCTGAGGCGGCATAATCCAGGGATGCAGCACTGGACGGTATGGGGGTGTGCAAAGTGTGGCAGAGGACGCCATATAACAAAGAATATGGTGTGAGCTTGGTGAAGCCGGGTGTGTATCTGGAAACAAAAATATGAATTTAGTGTAATATTATAATAGTAATGTTGGGGGTGATAATAATGATCATTTTAGGTGAACCAAGTGTGGCTTCAAAATTAGGTGAAAAATAAAATTGAAAAAGGTGCCACAAAGTAGTAATAATAAGGTGCCTGTGTCTACAATATTCGGCAGGTACAAACCTAAAAGGGTGTGAGGGACCTAAAGGGAAAGTACCTGGTGAAGCAGAGCAAAAATTGGGGTGAACTCAAAGGATCAAGCGCCAAAGTGGAGGGAATGAAAGGTGTAAACCAAAAGGAAAGGGAGAAAGGAAGCTTACCCCAGTGCTGCATCAAAGCACCACCAGCAGATGGATATGACTGGTGTGCAGGGACCCCGGAGAGAGACTGGTCAATAGAGCAGCTCACCTCAGGGGAAGTCTGGATATATGCCGCCAACGCCACGTATGAGCCAATGGGGGAGAAAGAGCCGCACCAGGATCGAGTAAACACTCAGTAGCCGGCACGGAGGCTCCCCCATACAGGCGCTTGATCCTTTGAGTTCACCCCATTTTTTGCTCTGCTTCACCAGGTACTTTCCCTTTAGGTCCCTCACACCCTTTTAGATTTGTACCTGCCGAATATTGTAGACACAGGCACCTTATTATTACTACTTTGTGGCACCTTTTTCAATTTTATTTTTCACCTAATATAAGACACATATAAGACACATAAAATATTTTTGAGAATTATTTTCTCTAGAATACGCTTTTTAAATCTCACTATACCTATATATTTCATAGGAATGTCTGCCGCATCTGCTCCTGACGAGTGGGAAAACCCACGAAACACGTAGAGCTTTACCCCGATGCTGCAGCTATACTTCAGACGGATCGATATCTACCCATCCCTTACTGATATACCCTATATATTTTATATATTTTATAATGTTGTTCAAATGTCATTGGGTGGATGTACATATACCATGTGGATGCATGTGCCAACATTGGACATGTTGTTATTGGCAGGTGCATGCTAGTTTTAATTATTTCGATCATGTGCTGTCATGCATGCATTCTCCATCCAGCTTGCATGCACGCTCTTTCTGTATATATGCGAAATGAACTATACTATTAGATCAATGTCATTTAATAAATATTTTATACTGTAACTTATCTCCACTATTCAATTGCCTCATTTAAAGTCCCAACTCCCTTCCTGTTCTCATCCAATACCGGGATGGAGGCACCCTATGGTGCTTCATCTAAAGTCCCAACCCCCTTCTCTATGCATACAAATATCGGGATGGAGGCAATTGAATATTTGGGATTGGCAGTGTTCCCCTGCCTTCCCTGTGTGAGATTTGCCCTCACTTATAGGGTGCCTTTAGTGAAAGGCTTATATACTGACATTATCAATGTTTATTTGTGTTATTTTTTCTACATTTACACCTATGAGCCTTGTATATGATAACTCTCTATACGCAGCATTTCCTTATGCTGGTTTAGTGTACCCACATGGATTGTTCCCATCCAGATGTCCAACACATGTCATCGTCCAGGTCAGCTATGTGCTCTGTGTGGATTGATTGGCGTTTGGGTGCAGCTGAGGTCTCTCTTCACGATGGGAGCTGCGATGCGCTCAGTGGACCCTCCCCCTCTTCCCTCCCCCGACACCCTGTGTGCCTGGGAGGATCGGGCGGGTGCCCCTTCGCGCATCGGCGCCACGTCCGTCACGCTGTTTATGTGACGGCACTCACGCCGCACGTATGACGTCAGCCATGACGTTAATGCGCCGGCGTTCAGTCTTAACATTCTTGCGCCTGTATGGGGGAGCCTCTGTGCCGGCTACTGAGTGTTTACTCGATCCTGGTGCGGCTCTTTCTCCCCCATTGGCTCATACGTGGCGTTGGCGGCATATATCCAGACTTCCCCTGAGGTGAGCTGCTCTATTGACCAGTCTCTCTCCGGGGTCCCTGCACACCAGTCATATCCATCTGCTGGTGGTGCTTTGATGCAGCACTGGGGTAAGCTTCCTTTCTCCCTTTCCTTTTGGTTTACACCTTTCATTCCCTCCACTTTGGCGCTTGATCCTTTGAGTTCACCCCATTTTTTGCTCTGCTTCACCAGGTACTTTCCCTTTAGGTCCCTCACACCCTTTTAGATTTGTACCTGCCGAATATTGTAGACACAGGCACCTTATTATTACTACTTTGTGGCACCTTTTTCAATTTTATTTTTCACCTAATTTTGAAGCCACACTTGGTTCACCTAAAATGATCATTATTATCACCCCCAACATTACTATTATAATATTACACTAAATTCATATTTTTGTTTCCAGATACACACCCGGCTTCACCAAGCTCACACCATATTCTTTGTTATATGGCGTCCTCTGCCACACTTTGCACACCCCCATACCATCCAGTGCTGCATCCCTGGATTATGCCGCCTCAGCTCCCTGGGTGGGGATATGTTTTTCGGCCAACCCGACGCCGGCTACCCCGCACTGCATATGCTTTCTGGGATGGTGAGTGAGTCTTGTTAACCATTCATAGACACATAAAATATTTTTGAGAATTATTTTCTCTAGAATACGCTTTTTACATCTCACTATACCTATATATTTCATAGGAATGTCTGCCGCATCTGCTCCTGACGAGTGGGAAAACCCACGAAACGCGTAGAGCTTTACCCCGATGCTGCAGCTATACTTCAGACGGATCGATATCTACCCATCCCTTACTGATATACCCTATATATTTTATATATTTTATAATGTTTTTCAAATGTCATTGGGTGGATGTACATATACCATGTGGATGCATGTGCCAACATTGGACATGTTGTTATTGGCAGGTGCATGCTAGTTTTAATTATTTCGATCATGTACTGTCATGCATGCATTCTCCATCCAACTTGCACGCACGCTCTTTCTGTATATATGCGAAATGAACTATACTATTAGATCAATGTCATTTAATAAATATTTTATACTGTAACTTATCTCCACTATTCAATTGCCTCATTTAAAGTCCCAACTCCCTTCCTGTTCTCATCCAATACCGGGATGGAGGCACCCTATGGTGCTTCATCTAAAGTCCCAACCCCCTTCTCTATGCATACAAATATTGGGATGGAGGCAATTGAATATTTGGGGTTGACAGTGTTCCCCTGCCTTCCCTGTGTGAGATTTGCCCTCACTTATAGGGTGCCTTTAGTGAAAGGCTTATATACTGACATTATCAATGTTTATTTGTGTTATTTTTTCTACATTTACACCTATGAGCCTTGTATATGATAACTCTCTATACGCAGCATTTCCTTATGCTGGTTTAGTGTACCCACATGGATTGTTCCCATCCAGATGTCCAACACATGTCATCGTCCAGGTCAGCTATGTGCTCTGTGTGGATTGATTGGCGTTTGGGTGCAGCTGAGGTCTCTCTTCACGATGGGAGCTGCGATGCGCTCAGTGGACCCTCCCCCTCTTCCCTCCCCCGGCACCCTGTGTGCCTGGGAGGATCGGGCGGGTGCCCCTTCGCGCATCGGCGCCACGTCCGTCACGCTGTTTATGTGACGGCACTCACGCCGCACGTATGACGTCAGCCATGACGTTAATGCGCCGGCGTTCAGTCTTAACATTCTTGCGCCTCTATGGGGGAGCCTCTGTGCCGGCTACTGAGTGTTTACTCGATCCTGGTGCGGCTCTTTCTCCCCCATTGGCTCATACGTGGCGTTGGCGGCATATATCCAGACTTCCCCTGAGGTGAGCTGCTCTATTGACCAGTCTCTCTCCGGGGTCCCTGCACACCAGTCATATCCATCTGCTGGTGGTGCTTTGATGCAGCACTGGGGTAAGCTTCTTTTCTCCCTTTCCTTTTGGTTTACACCTTTCATTCCCTCCACTTTGGCGCTTGATCCTTTGAGTTCACCCCATTTTTTGCTCTGCTTCACCAGGTACTTTCCCTTTAGGTCCCTCACACCCTTTTAGATTTGTACCTGCCGAATATTGTAGACACAGGCACCTTATTATTACTACTTTGTGGCACCTTTTTCAATTTTATTTTTCACCTAATTTTGAAGCCACACTTGGTTCACCTAAAATGATCATTATTATCACCCCCAACATTACTATTATAATATTACACTAAATTCATATTTTTGTTTCCAGATACACACCCGGCTTCACCAAGCTCACACCATATTCTTTGTTATATGGCGTCCTCTGCCACACTTTGCACACCCCCATACCATCCAGTGCTGCATCCCTGGATTATGCCGCCTCAGCTCCCTGGGTGGGGATATGTTTTTCGGCCAACCCGACGCCGGCTACCCCGCACTGCATATGCTTTCTGGGATGGTGAGTGAGTCTTGTTAACCATTCATAGACACATAAAATATTTTTGAGAATTATTTTCTCTAGAATACGCTTTTTACATCTCACTATACCTATATATTTCATAGGAATGTCTGCCGCATCTGCTCCTGACAAGTGGGAAAACCCACGAAACGCGTAGAGCTTTACCCCGATGCTGCAGCTATACTTCAGACGGATCGATATCTACCCATCCCTTACTGATATACCCTATATATTTTATATATTTTATAATGTTGTTCAAATGTCATTGGGTGGATGTACATATACCATGTGGATGCATGTGCCAACATTGGACATGTTGTTATTGGCAGGTGCATGCTAGTTTTAATTATTTCGATCATGTACTGTCATGCATGCATTCTCCATCCAACTTGCATGCACGCTCTTTCTGTATATATGCGAAATGAACTATACTATTAGATCAATGTCATTTAATAAATATTTTATACTGTAACTTATCTCCACTATTCAATTGCCTCATTTAAAGTCCCAACTCCCTTCCTGTTCTCATCCAATACCGGGATGGAGGCACCCTATGGTGCTTCATCTAAAGTCCCAACCCCCTTCTCTATGCATACACACTACACCTACCTCTTTTGTGTTCATATTTATGGATGAATTCTCCAAAGCATGTAGTGCAAGGGCCTGCCTGAATACTTTCAAATGGTACTTTTTAAAGTTTTGTTCTTCTATTATCTTGATAGGTAATTGCAGAATTGCAGTGCTTCAATTTGTACAGTGTGTATTCATATTTTTGGATTATGAAATTCCTTACCTGTCCAGTGGGCTGCCAATAGTGTAAGTAAGGAGGGACTGGCCAAAGTAACACACATTATTTATGCATTCATCTCTCAATGAAGTGGAAAGGGTTACCTGGCCAAAACATCCCCCCCCCTAAAAAATTTACAATGGGACATCAGAGGGGGTGATGAATCTGATAAGTGGACCTTATACTTTTGACTTTAAATACTAATTTCAATAAATGTTATACTTATGTTGGCCAAGAATGTTTGTGTCTAATCTGCTTGCAATGTTATGTGCAAAAGTACTATTTTTTTTTTGTTTGACTTCGCAGTTTCCTTTAAACCACAGGAATGGCAGACTGTGGCTTCCCAGTTTGCCCAGCAGTGGGGCTTTCCCAAATGCGGTGGGGCAATAGATGGGAAACACATCCACATCGTCCCACCCCCAACTCTGGGTTATACTATTATAATTATAAGGGGTATAGTAGTATAGTGTTGTTGGCGGTGGTGTCGGCGACATATGAATTCCTCTATGTGGATGTGGGGAAGAATGGCCGGATGTCGGATGGTGGAGTCGACGCCCAGACAGAGTTCTACAGATGGCTCCAGAATTGCAGCTTGGGCTTGCCACCTCCAGAAGAAAACGTGGCGGGACTCCCATTCTTCCTCATAGCGGATGAAGCATTTTCGCTGGGGGACCATCTTATGCGGCCATTTCCTATAAGGACCCTCACCCCGGACCAGAGGGTTTTTAATTACCAGCTAGCCAGAGCCTGAAGAGTGGTTGAAAATTCCTTTGGCATAATGCCCAGCCGGTTTCACCTATTCCTAACTGCAATCAATAAGGCAGAATAGAAAAATAAATCACATTGTTCTTTCCTGCTGCATTTTACACAAATTTTTATGCAAAATGCAGCTAACTATGTGGCCTTAGTTGCGACTGAGGCCAGCTTACCGGATCAAACTCTGATGGCACTTGAAGCTGGCCGTCTTGGCTTGCCCCCCCCAAAGCGCCCGCAAAGTACGGCAAAGCTATCTGGAGTACTTTGCGGGTAGGGGGGCCATTGATATGCCAAATAATGTATAACATCTTTTAAATAAATTTGTTGTTTAAAAACTGAACTCATATTTCATTTGATTTACTGCCTGTGTTTCTTTTAGCTGTCTCCTAGGTTCTCCAATTGCCTTTTTTTTTGGCCATTTTCTTCAATAGTGCAAACGTAATTTATTTGATACATGAGGTGACAATCTCTTCTTCAGCTAACTATTATGTTGTGCTGTGGGTCTGCTACACACACACACATTGTTTTTGTTGATAATGTATGTAATGCATTAATGATAAAAAATAATCATCCTTTTCAACTCGATGAATTAATTGCTTGCAGTGCCCAAAATGGCCTGATTGGGGAAAAATTTTGAGCACTGTGGGGGTTATGTACTAAAGGCAAATCCACTTTGCACTACAAGTGCACTTGAAAGTGCACTGAAACTGTACTGAAACTGCACTTGGGGTGCAAAGTGGATTTGCCTTTAGTAAATAACCCCCATTGCCGCTGTAACTACACCAACTTACTCCAAAAACTGGCATTGAGCATTGAAAGAAGCCACACATTGTTGAGTATAAAAATTTTACTCCAAGCACATTCACATGTGCATTATAAAAGGGTTTTTTAACAAACCAACATCTTTGGTGTATAACATGTATGTGTGACAGTATATAGCATTTTTTGTGGCTAAACAGGCATGTTTAAAACCATAACATCCACAACTCAGGAACTTACAAAGTTCAACTTTGATAAAGTGAAGGCCATATGAGACATTAGTATGTCAAAACGGTGTTGATTTTAATGGGGTGATGTCACCCCTGTAAAAGCCAAATTTTGAAGATGCACACAAATTGGGACTCAAAAATGTGGTATTCCATCACGATCCCATGCCTACAATGTGTTTGCTTATGTATTCCACTCTCTGTAACTATTCTTTTATCGCAGGTTTCGTAGTACACATTTTTTAGGGATAAGCCTCTTTGCAGCATTGAGCAAGAACAGAACCAACGTTTTCCTGTATTGTGTCACGGTTTTAGCTGTCCCATGAAACAAACAAGTCCAGGGATGTTGCAGAATCTTTTCCCCTGTTATCTTCTCAATATAGGTTAGTATTTCCCGCAAATATTCCCTTATCAGCGGGCAGTCCCACCATATGTGCATTGTTGTTCCTATTTGATTACAATTCCTCCAACATTGGGGGGGGGATTGTTTGGGTGGATTTTATTGATTCTAGCTGGGGTCAAGTGCCAGCGCACCATGCACTTGTAATGTGCCTCGATCAAAGTTATATCGGTTGCAAAATTGTGTACTGCACCTATCACTTGTGTTTCATCTAATTTTATAGCCATATCATATTACCATTTATTTATAAAAGGTAATGTCCTATGACTTTCTAAGTCTGTTAGAATTGAGTATATTTGGGATATTCCATGTCTTATTGATGTTTTTCTGTTACAGAGCTTTTCGAATGGGGTTAATCTTTCCTCATCTCTAATTGGTTGGGGGATTGTATTCACAAAGTGCTTTATTTGTAAATATTCCCAATCCTTTAAATAATGCCACCCGTGAATCCTAATTAATTCTTGTCGTGTAATAATTTTCCTGTGCATTATGATATTTTTTAATTGTGCACACCCCATTTGTTTTCCCATATGTGTCCCATTTCCTGGCACAAAAAAATGAGTGCCTGATAATGGAATTAAAGGGGAATTGTATTTCCATTTTTCTTTTCGGTGTAGTGTATCCCATATTTTAAATACAGTTTTAGTTAGCTTGTGCGTATTTATACTATGTATTAAAAATTTCGGTGGGATCCATATAATTTTTTGAAGTTGTGTCATGTAAAGTGTATCCTCCATCCTTACCCATCTCTTATTGGTATTTAAATTTGCCCATTCCACCATTCTTGTTAAAATAATTGCCTTATAGTACCTTTTTATGTGCTGAGATTGCTATATACCGCTAGCTTATGCTCTTCCTCTCGCATTTTTACTCCGGCTATGTCTAAGTTGTTCCGTATTTTATTTAGTAATGGTTCTAGTGCTATTACGTACAAAAGCGGTGAGAGCAGGCATCCTTGCCTTGTGCCATTAAACATTTGAAAAGCAGGCGACATACTCCCATTGACCCCCACCCTGGCTGTAGGCTGTTTATATAAGTTGCTAATCCATCTCATGATTCTTGGTCCCAGTCCTATGCTCCGGAGTGTTTCAAACATAAATATCCAGTCAACTCGGTCAAATGCCTTTTCGGCATCGGTCGATATTACAATCATCGGGGGCCTTCTTTCTTCTTCTTTGTTCATTAATAATAGAGTTCTTATACTATTATCTCTCCCCTCTCTCCCTGGTACAAAACCTGTTTGATCAATATTTATCCGGTCTGGCACAAGTTTTTTAGTCTCGATGCCAGCACTTTCGCATATAGTTTTGTATCGGCATTTAATAATGCGATGGGACGATAGCTAGAACAAATATTTCCGTCTTTCCCTGGTTTTGGTATAACTGATATGTTTGCAAGGAGAGATTCCTTTCTTATTTCTTCGTTTTCCCCTATACTGTTAAAATATTTACATAATTCTGGAACTACCGTATTTATCGACGTATCACACGCGCCGGCGTATAACACGCACCCCAAGTTTAGGAGAAAATTTTAAGGAAAAAAACTTTTTAAAGGATCAATGCAGCCTTGCACAGCGTCCATCTGCATTCTTGTCAGTGTCATTTGCAGCCTTTTCAGTGTCATTTGCAGCCTTGCATCCTTGTCAGTGTCATCTGCAGCCTCCTCAGTGTCATTTGTAGCCTTGCCCAGGCTGCAGTTAAACTGCAGTGACATGTCAGTGTCACTGCAGTCTTGCAGCATCCATCTGCAGCCTCTACAGTGACATTTGCAGCCTTGCCCAGGCTGCAGTTAAACTGCAGTGACATATCAGTGTCACTGCAGTTTGAAAATTGGCGCCATTGGCCGTTCTCGCAGCTTTCAGCCGCCTTCAAAACTTTCTAGGCCGAGAATGGCCGAAAGAGGCCGAGAACATCCGAAAGTTGCCGAGAAGGGCCGAAGTCGGCCGAAAGCTGCTGAGAAAGGCCGAAGGCGGCTATCGAAAGCCGATGAGAAGGGCCGAAGGCGGCTGAAAGCCGCCCGGAGCCTCACAATGGCGGGGGATTGTGGGGGATCGGCGTATAACACGCACCCCTTGATTTCCCCTGATTTTAAGGGGAAAAAAGTACGAGTTATACGCCGATAAATACGGTAAATGTTCCTTGAATCTTTTATAATATTTGATTGGAAACCCTTTCTGGGCCTGGACATTTTTAACACCTTATAAATTTCTTCCTGGGTGATGGGATCATCTAATAATTCCGAACTTTTCTGTTGTTATTTTCGTTAAATTAACTTCCGCCAAGTATTTCTGTATTTTCGTTTTTCTACGCTCTTTCTCTTGTCTTGTCTCACTAGTTCTTATTGCATAAAGGGCACTATAATATGTTTTAAACTCTTTTGCTATATCAGTTGTTTTATATTTCAGTTCCCCTATCTCATTTTTTATCTTTTCAATTTAAAGGTGTTTTTGCTTTGGATATTTTAGCTAGGTGTTTGCCAGGTTTATTGCCCCACATGTATCTTTTTTTCGCCACGTTTTTAAATAGTTTTCTAGTTTCTTGTTCCATAATATCATTTAGTTGGCCCCTTTTTATAATAATATTCTGTTGTGTTTCTCTATTTAGTTGTATTTTATGTTTTAGTTCCAACTCTTGCAATTCCTTTACCACATTTTTCATTCTTATTTCTCTTTCCTTCTTTCTCCATGCACCTATGGAGATCAGTTTCCCCCTGATATAGGCCTTGTGGGCCTCCCAGAGTATTGCTCTTGAGACATCTGGTGTGTCATTTATGGAAAAATATTGTTCAATCACGGTCTGTAATGTTTTTCCAATTTCTTCATCATCTATTAGGTCTTCAGTCAGTCTCCAGGAGCCCCCTCTCTGACCCACTTCTTTAAATCTTAGCTTTACTGTCACTGGAGCATGGTCGGAGGCAGAGATAATTTCAATCGCCGCCTCCATATCCTGCTCCAGTAAGTCATGGTCTAGAAAAATATAGTCCAATCTGGAATATGAATCGTGCACCGTTGAGTAAAATGTATAATCCTTTTTCGTTGGATATAGTGTTCTCCATGCATCAACCAATTGCTGACTATGCAGTTTTTTTAATTTTAGTTGTTTATTTTCTCTAGTCGGTGCACGAGGCGTACTATCCAGATCTTGATCTACTTAAAAATTGAAGTCTCCTGCTAAGACTAAATGACCAAATTTGAAATTGCTTAGGATATTGAGGATCTTATTTAAGTATTTTTTTGGGCGATTGTTAGGGCAATAAACATTTGCTAAAGTGCTTGTTGACGGAAAACAAAGCAGGGATAAACAGATTCTACCCACCCTCATCCCCTCCCCACCTCCCCACAAACCTTTCCCATCCCCCCTCCCCACCCTGGATCCCTCCCCCCTCCCCCTCCCCCCTCAGACACTGACCTGTTGTGGTGACTATTTCCCCCACTTCCTGAACCTCGGAAACCACATCTTCAGGGTGTGTGGGGATTTCCCCTTCTTCAGTAGGTGTGGGGTTCGTGGTGTCCTCAGATGTCCCGATTCTTTTCTCCCCTATGTGAATACAAAAAAGGTATACTTAGCACACCGATATTTGAGGCAAGAAATAGTAATATGAAACATTGCTTGGAAGTGTTGTCCAATTGCCATTGTTTTGGCAGAGTTCCAAGCTGAAGACATGATTTTTTTCCCTTTCCAAAGCTTGAATACTTAACTGATTTGTTAAAGTTTCACACATTGAGTGACCCCTAGTATCCACTGGAGCACCTGCGTGGGACGCTATAAAAAGGGTGTTCTGGTGTCCCACACTAGTGCTCCTGCGTCCAGATGTGTAAACATCTAGACAACAATGTACTTCTCTTCATACAAATAGGCATGAACAAATGTAAGTAACCTGCATCTGCCAAAAATGCTGTATTAGTGGTCGAACGAATGATGTTTAATACAAACGATTACTGTGCCCATGAACCTCAAACTTGCCATTTTAAACTGTACAACAATAAAGAAAAGCACATGGAGCAGCACTAAAGTACTAATAATAATAGGAACATACGACAAAAAATTACTTTTTAGAAGCAGTTTCCTGATCCTTCTGTACTGATCGTGCTCCCTCAATTTCAGGTCTGACCAGCGTTTCCTAAATTGCTCCTTGGATCGTCGTACCCCAAAATTCCTGTGCAGACTTCTCACAACTTTAGTCATGATCTTGGCCTTTCTCACATTTGGGTTTGGGTAAGGTCCATACTTCCCATCGTAGTCGGCCCTCTTCAAGATGTCCACCATCTATACCATCTCTACAAAGGACATATTTGAGGCCTTACATTTCGTCCTGGATCTGGAACTGCCTTGCTCCGGGCTTTTCTCCTCATGCTGCTCTCTGAATGCACCTGCTGTCTCTCCACCATGTGCTCTCCCACTGCGCTGAAAAGGAAGGGGTGGGGAATACACTAGAAAGAAGGTCAGGGGTCAGAAGCATAACACGCATGCGTCATACGTATGATCTGTGAGCGGAGTACGGAGTATCGTTAAGGCCCATCGTGCAAATGACGGTACAATTTTAACTTGGGGCATCAGTGGTTAGTGGCCTATACTGCTTAGAGATTGAGGCCTATATTGGGACAAGATTAGGAGAGTTTAGCCTGACATTAGGGTTTGTCTTGTGTTGTGACTTGCAGAGAAAATGGATACATTTACAGACCCAGACTTCCTGCCAAAATTCATAGACAGGTAAGGACAGGACACAAAAACAGGGAATACTCCAACAAGCTAAAGACGAAGGCGAAGCGCTGGAGCAACTGTTGGAATTGGTGAAGCCGGTGACTCCCACAGCAGACATCAACTATTTGAAGGCCAAAAGTGGTGGCCTGAGGAGCACATATAATAGGGTGCGCAAGAAGGTCCAGGATTCCATGAGATCAGGAGCAGCAGCAGATGATGTTTATGTCCCCAGGCTGTGGTACTACGACAGACTGCATTTTTTGTCAGACCAGAGTGAACCCAGGCCATCACTATCTACACTTCCTTCCACACTTTCTTCCACATCAGATGAGGCTCCTTAAGTCCAACCTGGGCCTTCCACCCAGGAAGATGTGGGGGGGCCCAGCTTGAGCCAGGTATAGCATTGTTCAACATTTTCTTGTCAAAAATTGAATGATGTCAACTAGATGCTATTATTGAACACAAATTTCTGATTTAACAAAAGGGGTTTACATATTAATAGACAATGGTAGCCAAAAATGATTGGGACAAGAATGAAAAATGCTGGGGTCAAAATGATAGTCTTTTCTATTTGGTAACATTCATTTTGCAACAGTCATGAGCTCTAAATTGTGTGTGATGGATGATGGATGACCAAAAACTAACACTATGTACCATTTTCATACACAGGAAAGTCTCAGCCAGGAGGAGGCTGTGGAAAGTCTCAGCCAGGAGGTGGCCGTGGACATCAGCCTGATGGAATCCCAGGTTCCTCCCCTCCGCCTTCCAACAAAAAGGACCAGGAAGGCGAGGAACCTGGAGTCAGCGACTACTTTAATTCCCCAGGCTACTGTGGTCCTCACAACAACCCCTGTATGGCTGTTTGACAGCCAGTAAATTGTAACAAATAGAGGAGGGCCAACGCCTCATCTGTGAGGAGATAATACTTCAGGCCCTAAACAAGGGGATGAGGGGCCAACTCACAACTAAAAGCCATGTGTGTGAGTTGGACCATACTCCTCCACCACCTCCAGCAACACCACCATCACCTCCAGCAACACCACCATCACCACAGACATCCAACCCACCGCAGCAGCCTGTTGAGAGTGATGGCCTGGGTTTGGTGTGGTCTGGCAAAAGACGCAGGCTGTTGTAAGACCACAGCCTCGGGAAATATATGTCATCTGCTGCTGCTCCTGATCTCTCGGATTCCTGGACCACATTGTGCTTCCTATTAAATGGACTCCTTAGGTTACCAATTTGGCCTGTCAAATAATTGATGACTGCCCTGACTGGCTTCACCAATTCCAACTGTTTCTCCAGCGTTGCCTTCCTCTTTATTTTTTTAGGACCCCTAATAAATTAAAAATATTTGTTTTGACAAATACTTGGCTATGTGTTTTACTTCAAAAAGGACAGTTTGTTTGTGAGTAGGCAGGCACATTTCAAAAATACAATGTCAAATTAACAAGGGACACCAACAGCAACCAACTTATTTGAGGTAGAAAAATACAAGATAATAATGGTGTTGAAAAAAAAATATTATGGAGATCACTATAAAAAAAGATTATTCTGGAGATCTGGAGAAATAAAAATTAAAAAAAGGAGATCACTATAAAAAAAAAAAAAAAAAAGATTTTTCTGGAGATCTTGATAAAAAACAAAAAAAAAAGATTATTCATGAGATAACGAGAAATAATAAAAAAATCCATTTGTCAGCAGCTAAGCAACTTCATTATTCTAGCATTATAAAGAAGAAGAGAATGCGCTGCATTGAAATATTTCCAAATTGGCAGCGTGATGAATGTGCTATCTCCATTACAGTAGTTTTACAAGACCGAGCGCTTCTGTCTCGTACTTGATTCTGAGCATGCGTGGACTTTTGTGCACGGACTTGTGTACACCCGATCAGACTTTCCGACAACAAAGTTTTCTTGTCGAAAAAGTTGAGAACCTACTCTTAAACATTTGTGTCCGGAGATTCGGACAGCAAATGTTCGATGGAGCATACACACGGTCGGACTTTACGACAACAAGCTCACATCGAACATTTCCCGTTAGAAAGTCAGATCGTGTGTACGGGGCATAATCCGAGAAACATATTTTATTATTCTTATTTCAAGTTTTGAATATCTTCATTTTTATTTTCTATTTTGCACATTACTATTCTGTTCAAGAAAATTATGAATATTTAAATTACATTTGTGGTGTATTTAAACTAGTATTCTTCTCTCATCAATTAATAACAGGCACCTACAGCTGAGTGCACATATTTTGTTAGCTGTTTGTGTGAGTCACAAAATCCAAGGTGCTGGGGGCGCCGTAATTTATTTGATACATGAGGTGACAATCTCTTCTTCAGCTAACTATTATGTTGTGCTGTGGGTCTGCTACACACACACACATTGTTTTTGTTGATAATGTATGTAATGCATTAATGATAAAAAAATAATCATCCTTTTCAACTCGATGAATTAATTGCTTGCAGTGCCCAAAATGGCCTGATTGGGGAAAAATTTTGAGCACTGTGGGGGTTATGTACTAAAGGCAAATCCACTTTGCACTACAAGTGCACTTGAAAGTGCACTGAAACTGTACTGAAACTGCACTTGGGGTGCAAAGTGGATTTGCCTTTAGTAAATAACCCCCATTGCCGCTGTAACTACACCAACTTACTCCAAAAACTGGCATTGAGCATTGAAAGAAGCCACACATTGTTGAGTATAAAAATTTTACTCCAAGCACATTCACATGTGCATTATAAAAGGGTTTTTTAACAAACCAACATCTTTGGTGTATAACATGTATGTGTGACAGTATATAGCATTTTTTGTGGCTAAACAGGCATGTTTAAAACCATAACATCCACAACTCAGGAACTTACAAAGTTCAACTTTGATAAAGTGAAGGCCATATGAGACATTAGTATGTCAAAACGGTGTTGATTTTAATGGGGTGATGTCACCCCTGTAAAAGCCAAATTTTGAAGATGCACACAAATTGGGACTCAAAAATGTGGTATTCCATCACGATCCCATGCCTACAATGTGTTTGCTTATGTATTCCACTCTCTGTAACTATTCTTTTATCGCAGGTTTCGTAGTACACATTTTTTAGGGATAAGCCTCTTTGCAGCATTGAGCAAGAACAGAACCAACGTTTTCCTGTATTGTGTCACGGTTTTAGCTGTCCCATGAAACAAACAAGTCCAGGGATGTTGCAGAATCTTTTCCCCTGTTATCTTCTCAATATAGGTTAGTATTTCCCGCAAATATTCCCTTATCAGCGGGCAGTCCCACCATATGTGCATTGTTGTTCCTATTTGATTACAATTCCTCCAACATTGGGGGGGGGATTGTTTGGGTGGATTTTATTGATTCTAGCTGGGGTCAAGTGCCAGCGCACCATGCACTTGTAATGTGCCTCGATCAAAGTTATATCGGTTGCAAAATTGTGTACTGCACCTATCACTTGTGTTTCATCTAATTTTATAGCCATATCATATTCCCATTTATTTATAAAAGGTAATGTCCTATGACTTTCTAAGTCTGTTAGAATTGAGTATATTTGGGATATTCCATGTCTTATTGATGTTTTTCTGTTACAGAGCTTTTCGAATGGGGTTAATCTTTCCTCATCTCTAATTGGTTGGGGGATTGTATTCACAAAGTGCTTTATTTGTAAATATTCCCAATCCTTTAAATAATGCCACCCGTGAATCCTAATTAATTCTTGTCGTGTAATAATTTTCCTGTGCATTATGATATTTTTTAATTGTGCACACCCCATTTGTTTTCCCATATGTGTCCCATTTCCTGGCACAAAAAAATGAGTGCCTGATAATGGAATTAAAGGGGAATTGTATTTCCATTTTTCTTTTCGGTGTAGTGTATCCCATATTTTAAATACAGTTTTAGTTAGCTTGTGCGTATTTATACTATGTATTAAAAATTTCGGTGGGATCCATATAATTTTTTGAAGTTGTGTCATGTAAAGTGTATCCTCCATCCTTACCCATCTCTTATTGGTATTTAAATTTGCCCATTCCACCATTCTTGTTAAAATAATTGCCTTATAGTACCTTTTTATGTGCTGAGATTGCTATATACCGCTAGCTTATGCTCTTCCTCTCGCATTTTTACTCCGGCTATGTCTAAGTTGTTCCGTATTTTATTTAGTAATGGTTCTAGTGCTATTACGTACAAAAGCGGTGAGAGCAGGCATCCTTGCCTTGTGCCATTAAACATTTGAAAAGCAGGCGACATACTCCCATTGACCCCCACCCTGGCTGTAGGCTGTTTATATAAGTTGCTAATCCATCTCATGATTCTTGGTCCCAGTCCTATGCTCCGGAGTGTTTCAAACATAAATATCCAGTCAACTCGGTCAAATGCCTTTTCGGCATCGGTCGATATTACAATCATCGGGGGCCTTCTTTCTTCTTCTTTGTTCATTAATAATAGAGTTCTTATACTATTATCTCTCCCCTCTCTCCCTGGTACAAAACCTGTTTGATCAATATTTATCCGGTCTGGCACAAGTTTTTTAGTCTCGATGCCAGCACTTTCGCATATAGTTTTGTATCGGCATTTAATAATGCGATGGGACGATAGCTAGAACAAATATTTCCGTCTTTCCCTGGTTTTGGTATAACTGATATGTTTGCAAGGAGAGATTCCTTTCTTATTTCTTCGTTTTCCCCTATACTGTTAAAATATTTACATAATTCTGGAACTACCGTATTTATCGACGTATCACACGCGCCGGCGTATAACACGCACCCCAAGTTTAGGAGAAAATTTTAAGGAAAAAAACTTTTTAAAGGATCAATGCAGCCTTGCACAGCGTCCATCTGCATTCTTGTCAGTGTCATTTGCAGCCTTTTCAGTGTCATTTGCAGCCTTGCATCCTTGTCAGTGTCATCTGCAGCCTCCTCAGTGTCATTTGTAGCCTTGCCCAGGCTGCAGTTAAACTGCAGTGACATGTCAGTGTCACTGCAGTCTTGCAGCATCCATCTGCAGCCTCTACAGTGACATTTGCAGCCTTGCCCAGGCTGCAGTTAAACTGCAGTGACATATCAGTGTCACTGCAGTTTGAAAATTGGCGCCATTGGCCGTTCTCGCAGCTTTCAGCCGCCTTCAAAACTTTCTAGGCCGAGAATGGCCGAAAGAGGCCGAGAACATCCGAAAGTTGCCGAGAAGGGCCGAAGTCGGCCGAAAGCTGCTGAGAAAGGCCGAAGGCGGCTATCGAAAGCCGATGAGAAGGGCCGAAGGCGGCTGAAAGCCGCCCGGAGCCTCACAATGGCGGGGGATTGTGGGGGATCGGCGTATAACACGCACCCCTTGATTTCCCCTGATTTTAAGGGGAAAAAAGTACGAGTTATACGCCGATAAATACGGTAAATGTTCCTTGAATCTTTTATAATATTTGATTGGAAACCCTTTCTGGGCCTGGACATTTTTAACACCTTATAAATTTCTTCCTGGGTGATGGGATCATCTAATAATTCCGAACTTTTCTGTTGTTATTTTCGTTAAATTAACTTCCGCCAAGTATTTCTGTATTTTCGTTTTTCTACGCTCTTTCTCTTGTCTTGTCTCACTAGTTCTTATTGCATAAAGGGCACTATAATATGTTTTAAACTCTTTTGCTATATCAGTTGTTTTATATTTCAGTTCCCCTATCTCATTTTTTATCTTTTCAATTTAAAGGTGTTTTTGCTTTGGATATTTTAGCTAGGTGTTTGCCAGGTTTATTGCCCCACATGTATCTTTTTTTCGCCACGTTTTTAAATAGTTTTCTAGTTTCTTGTTCCATAATATCATTTAGTTGGCCCCTTTTTATAATAATATTCTGTTGTGTTTCTCTATTTAGTTGTATTTTATGTTTTAGTTCCAACTCTTGCAATTCCTTTACCACATTTTTCATTCTTATTTCTCTTTCCTTCTTTCTCCATGCACCTATGGAGATCAGTTTCCCCCTGATATAGGCCTTGTGGGCCTCCCAGAGTATTGCTCTTGAGACATCTGGTGTGTCATTTATGGAAAAATATTGTTCAATCACGGTCTGTAATGTTTTTCCAATTTCTTCATCATCTATTAGGTCTTCAGTCAGTCTCCAGGAGCCCCCTCTCTGACCCACTTCTTTAAATCTTAGCTTTACTGTCACTGGAGCATGGTCGGAGGCAGAGATAATTTCAATCGCCGCCTCCATATCCTGCTCCAGTAAGTCATGGTCTAGAAAAATATAGTCCAATCTGGAATATGAATCGTGCACCGTTGAGTAAAATGTATAATCCTTTTTCGTTGGATATAGTGTTCTCCATGCATCAACCAATTGCTGACTATGCAGTTTTTTTAATTTTAGTTGTTTATTTTCTCTAGTCGGTGCACGAGGCGTACTATCCAGATCTTGATCTACTTAAAAATTGAAGTCTCCTGCTAAGACTAAATGACCAAATTTGAAATTGCTTAGGATATTGAGGATCTTATTTAAGTATTTTTTTGGGCGATTGTTAGGGCAATAAACATTTGCTAAAGTGCTTGTTGACGGAAAACAAAGCAGGGATAAACAGATTCTACCCACCCTCATCCCCTCCCCACCTCCCCACAAACCTTTCCCATCCCCCCTCCCCACCCTGGATCCCTCCCCCCTCCCCCTCCCCCCTCAGACACTGACCTGTTGTGGTGACTATTTCCCCCACTTCCTGAACCTCGGAAACCACATCTTCAGGGTGTGTGGGGATTTCCCCTTCTTCAGTAGGTGTGGGGTTCGTGGTGTCCTCAGATGTCCCGATTCTTTTCTCCCCTATGTGAATACAAAAAAGGTATACTTAGCACACCGATATTTGAGGCAAGAAATAGTAATATGAAACATTGCTTGGAAGTGTTGTCCAATTGCCATTGTTTTGGCAGAGTTCCAAGCTGAAGACATGATTTTTTTCCCTTTCCAAAGCTTGAATACTTAACTGATTTGTTAAAGTTTCACACATTGAGTGACCCCTAGTATCCACTGGAGCACCTGCGTGGGACGCTATAAAAAGGGTGTTCTGGTGTCCCACACTAGTGCTCCTGCGTCCAGATGTGTAAACATCTAGACAACAATGTACTTCTCTTCATACAAATAGGCATGAACAAATGTAAGTAACCTGCATCTGCCAAAAATGCTGTATTAGTGGTCGAACGAATGATGTTTAATACAAACGATTACTGTGCCCATGAACCTCAAACTTGCCATTTTAAACTGTACAACAATAAAGAAAAGCACATGGAGCAGCACTAAAGTACTAATAATAATAGGAACATACGACAAAAAATTACTTTTTAGAAGCAGTTTCCTGATCCTTCTGTACTGATCGTGCTCCCTCAATTTCAGGTCTGACCAGCGTTTCCTAAATTGCTCCTTGGATCGTCGTACCCCAAAATTCCTGTGCAGACTTCTCACAACTTTAGTCATGATCTTGGCCTTTCTCACATTTGGGTTTGGGTAAGGTCCATACTTCCCATCGTAGTCGGCCCTCTTCAAGATGTCCACCATCTATACCATCTCTACAAAGGACATATTTGAGGCCTTACATTTCGTCCTGGATCTGGAACTGCCTTGCTCCGGGCTTTTCTCCTCATGCTGCTCTCTGAATGCACCTGCTGTCTCTCCACCATGTGCTCTCCCACTGCGCTGAAAAGGAAGGGGTGGGGAATACACTAGAAAGAAGGTCAGGGGTCAGAAGCATAACACGCATGCGTCATACGTATGATCTGTGAGCGGAGTACGGAGTATCGTTAAGGCCCATCGTGCAAATGACGGTACAATTTTAACTTGGGGCATCAGTGGTTAGTGGCCTATACTGCTTAGAGATTGAGGCCTATATTGGGACAAGATTAGGAGAGTTTAGCCTGACATTAGGGTTTGTCTTGTGTTGTGACTTGCAGAGAAAATGGATACATTTACAGACCCAGACTTCCTGCCAAAATTCATAGACAGGTAAGGACAGGACACAAAAACAGGGAATACTCCAACAAGCTAAAGACGAAGGCGAAGCGCTGGAGCAACTGTTGGAATTGGTGAAGCCGGTGACTCCCACAGCAGACATCAACTATTTGAAGGCCAAAAGTGGTGGCCTGAGGAGCACATATAATAGGGTGCGCAAGAAGGTCCAGGATTCCATGAGATCAGGAGCAGCAGCAGATGATGTTTATGTCCCCAGGCTGTGGTACTACGACAGACTGCATTTTTTGTCAGACCAGAGTGAACCCAGGCCATCACTATCTACACTTCCTTCCACACTTTCTTCCACATCAGATGAGGCTCCTTAAGTCCAACCTGGGCCTTCCACCCAGGAAGATGTGGGGGGGCCCAGCTTGAGCCAGGTATAGCATTGTTCAACATTTTCTTGTCAAAAATTGAATGATGTCAACTAGATGCTATTATTGAACACAAATTTCTGATTTAACAAAAGGGGTTTACATATTAATAGACAATGGTAGCCAAAAATGATTGGGACAAGAATGAAAAATGCTGGGGTCAAAATGATAGTCTTTTCTATTTGGTAACATTCATTTTGCAACAGTCATGAGCTCTAAATTGTGTGTGATGGATGATGGATGACCAAAAACTAACACTATGTACCATTTTCATACACAGGAAAGTCTCAGCCAGGAGGAGGCTGTGGAAAGTCTCAGCCAGGAGGTGGCCGTGGACATCAGCCTGATGGAATCCCAGGTTCCTCCCCTCCGCCTTCCAACAAAAAGGACCAGGAAGGCGAGGAACCTGGAGTCAGCGACTACTTTAATTCCCCAGGCTACTGTGGTCCTCACAACAACCCCTGTATGGCTGTTTGACAGCCAGTAAATTGTAACAAATAGAGGAGGGCCAACGCCTCATCTGTGAGGAGATAATACTTCAGGCCCTAAACAAGGGGATGAGGGGCCAACTCACAACTAAAAGCCATGTGTGTGAGTTGGACCATACTCCTCCACCACCTCCAGCAACACCACCATCACCTCCAGCAACACCACCATCACCACAGACATCCAACCCACCGCAGCAGCCTGTTGAGAGTGATGGCCTGGGTTTGGTGTGGTCTGGCAAAAGACGCAGGCTGTTGTAAGACCACAGCCTCGGGAAATATATGTCATCTGCTGCTGCTCCTGATCTCTCGGATTCCTGGACCACATTGTGCTTCCTATTAAATGGACTCCTTAGGTTACCAATTTGGCCTGTCAAATAATTGATGACTGCCCTGACTGGCTTCACCAATTCCAACTGTTTCTCCAGCGTTGCCTTCCTCTTTATTTTTTTAGGACCCCTAATAAATTAAAAATATTTGTTTTGACAAATACTTGGCTATGTGTTTTACTTCAAAAAGGACAGTTTGTTTGTGAGTAGGCAGGCACATTTCAAAAATACAATGTCAAATTAACAAGGGACACCAACAGCAACCAACTTATTTGAGGTAGAAAAATACAAGATAATAATGGTGTTGAAAAAAAAATATTATGGAGATCACTATAAAAAAAGATTATTCTGGAGATCTGGAGAAATAAAAATTAAAAAAAGGAGATCACTATAAAAAAAAAAAAAAAAAAAAGATTTTTCTGGAGATCTTGATAAAAAACAAAAAAAAAAGATTATTCATGAGATAACGAGAAATAATAAAAAAATCCATTTGTCAGCAGCTAAGCAACTTCATTATTCTAGCATTATAAAGAAGAAGAGAATGCGCTGCATTGAAATATTTCCAAATTGGCAGCGTGATGAATGTGCTATCTCCATTACAGTAGTTTTACAAGACCGAGCGCTTCTGTCTCGTACTTGATTCTGAGCATGCGTGGACTTTTGTGCACGGACTTGTGTACACCCGATCAGACTTTCCGACAACAAAGTTTTCTTGTCGAAAAAGTTGAGAACCTACTCTTAAACATTTGTGTCCGGAAATTCGGACAGCAAATGTTCGATGGAGCATACACACGGTCGGACTTTACGACAACAAGCTCACATCGAACATTTCCCGTTAGAAAGTCAGATCGTGTGTACGGGGCATAATCCGAGAAACATATTTTATTATTCTTATTTCAAGTTTTGAATATCTTCATTTTTATTTTCTATTTTGCACATTACTATTCTGTTCAAGAAAATTATGAATATTTAAATTACATTTGTGGTGTATTTAAACTAGTATTCTTCTCTCATCAATTAATAACAGGCACCTACAGCTGAGTGCACATATTTTGTTAGCTGTTTGTGTGAGTCACAAAATCCAAGGTGCTGGGGGCGCATGCACGGAATCTGAGGGAGAAGACATGCAGTCAAACAAACAATACACAATTGTGTCCTTAACATCACAGGACCCTTCGGTACAGGTACAGGTATCATGGTCCTTAGAGGCCAGAAAATCAATTTTAAAGCCGTTTCAAAAAAGGAAACTTTGTCCAGACGTTATCCAAGATGGCGTCGGCTGCCTCCTGACGGAGCAGTACACAGCATGGCCTCAAGCCTTTGTCACACAGCTTAAAGTCACAGGAATCTTCTGGTGAGTCTGACTCTGACACAGGGAGCTTAAAATCAGTAGTTCAATTGACTATGTTTAAACAATTTGAATGTATGTTGCAAAAAACTCTTAAACAGACATCTGACCACATAACTGACAAGCTGACTAAGGAAATTAGAGAGCTGGGACAGAGAACAGCTGAATTAGAGGTGCGGGTAGATGAGATTGAAAATCACACTCACACACACACACAAATACTTCTGAACTAGATAACCTTAACCCCTTCAATACCGCGTCATAGTCATATGACGCCCACAAGGTGGATCTACCATCCTGGGTGGGCGTCATATGACGTCCTCGCAGTCCCGGCCACCTGGGGGGCGCGTGCCCGCGGCATCGCTCGGGACCCGGTGCGAGTGCCCGGAGGCCGCGATGTCCGCCGGGCACCCGCGATTGCCCGTTAAAACAACGGGACCGGGCGGGACCGGGCGGGACCGCGGAGCTGTGTGTGTAAACACACAGCTCCACGTCCTGTCAGCGGCGAGGAGACCGATCATGTGATCCCAGTACAGAGGAACACATGATCGGTCTTCTCCCCTTGAGTCCCCTCCCCCCACAGTTAGAATCACTCCTATTAGGGAACACATTAACCCCTGCAGCGCCCCCTAGTGTTAACCCCTTCCCTGCCAGTCACATTTACACAGTAATCATTGCAATTTTATAGCAACGATCGCTGTGTAAATGTGAATGGTCCCAAAAATGTGTCAAAGTGTCCGAAGTGTCTGCCGCAATGTCGCAGTCACGAAAAAAAATCGCAGATCGCCGCCATTACTAGTAAAAAAAAAAAAAAATTCAATAAATCTATCCCCTATTTTGTA
Organism: Lithobates sylvaticus; assembly: GCA_028564925.1. NCBI lineage: Eukaryota > Metazoa > Chordata > Amphibia > Anura > Ranidae > Lithobates > Lithobates sylvaticus. The sequence goes on from CM053029.1 coordinate 435,674,131, forward strand.
GACGCTATAACTTTTGCGCAAACCGATCAATATACGCTTATTGCGATTTTTTTTACCAAAAATATGTACAAGAATACGTATCGGCCTAAACTGAGGAAAAAAATAGTTTTTTTTAAAAAAAAATGGGATATTTATTATAGCAAAAAGTAAAAAATATTGTGTTTTTTTTCAAAATTGTCGCTCTTCTTTTGTTTATAGCGCAAAAAATAAAAACCACAGAGGTGATCAAATACCACCAAAAGAAAGCTCTATTTGTGGGAAAAAAAGGACGTCAATTTTGTTTGGGTGTAACGTCGCACGACCGCGCAATTGTTAGTTAAACGACGCAGTGCCGAATCGCAAAAAGTGCTCTGGTAAGGAAGGGTGTTTAAAAGCCATGTATTGAAGTGGTTAAAGATTAACATTTGTTGTTACAGTCCTGTTTAGAGGACCAGGAAAACAGGGACCGTCATTCTAATTTGAGAATCAGGGGGATTCCTGAGTCCATCGTAGACTTACATGCTACTATGATAGCCCTCTTCCAGGAACTGCAACCTGGCATTCCTGTTGAAAGGCTAGAGATGGACAGAGTACATGGAGCTCTAGCCCCACGCAAGACAAATGGTCCTCCCAGGGAAATAATAGCTAAATTTCACTTCTTCTGTACTAAAGAGCAATTACTTTCAGCAGCAGCAGCTTTCAGAGGTAATAATAATCTCAATTTTTAAGGACACCCATATCAGCTCTTTGCAGACCTATCCCCACTCACTGTTGCCAAGAGACATGCGCTCAAAGCCCAATTGCAAATACTTATTAACAACCAAATTACGTGCAGTTGAGGATTCCTGTTTTCAGTACGCTTCACCCATCTTGAACACAAATATGTGTGTCGCTCTTCTGAGGAATTACAGACAGCATTGTTTAAAATGGGCCTTGTGGATCAAATCACATCTAGGGACCACCCTCGCAGACGCTCTGCTTCTAGATCTGGAATTGGATTTCAAACGCCTGTTTCTTCTCATCAAAATCTTCACAAACGTGGTAGATATGATAACCCACTATCGACTGCTACTGATTCTATGGACTGAGTGTATTCTACCATTTCATCCTATTTCTTGTCACTTTCCTCAATAGCCTTCTGAAATTTTGGTTAGAGGTAAAATCAGTTAATAACCACTCTCCTGGATTCTGGCTTATTGTTATGACTCCACTTTCATTGCTCTCTTCCAGGAAAATATATATATATATATATATTTTTTTATATATTATTTTTTTCCCTTCCCATAATCTTTACTTGCACAGGACTTAAGTGTCACCTGGAACTTGTTCTTACCTTAAAGTTCCTGTTTCATCTTTAAATTTATGAGACTCAGCCTGGTTTAGTGTTCTTTTTATGTTTTAAGGGATTTTTCACAGAAGTTCGCAGGAATAGAACAGGAAAGGGGACTTATCAAAATAAATATGGTTCATATATTACACAATGGATAGCCTGTGCAGTCCTTTCTAGACCTTTTCCTTTTTATATATTTTTTTTTTTAACTAGTTTTTTTTCCCTACAGGTATTTCACTATGTTATTTTTGGCCACAATCTGCCCTGATAAATTCATAGTGGTTTTGTTATTATTTTGATGCCTTTTCTTTTTTCTGGTTCTTAATGCACTATTACTTTTTGATTAGATATAGTGGTTCTCTGGTGCTGTTCTTCCTTTTAGAACATCTTGCAGCCCCCATACGTCACCCCAGACCCCCACTACGGATATGTAGGACTCTGAGGGTGGCATTAAAGACTCTCGAGGATTTTTTTTATTTCCTCAGAGACGCTCCTCTACCCTATTGATAGCATATTACTTTAACATTTATTGCATTTACTAGGGTTGTTTGTTTGGATCTTGTGTTTTCTCCCTCTGTCTCTTTCTTTTTTTTTCTTTCTCTCAGGGTGGTGGTTGCGACTCACGGTTTGGGTTGTGTATTACCTGACATAAAAATGTCTTTGACGTGTTATGGCCCCCATAAATATATTGTCCTTAAATGAACAAGGATTCAATATTCCACATAAGCGCACCAAGGCTCTACGCTCCCTAGCTACCAAAAAGGCTCATAATATTTGTCTACAGGAAACCCATTTCATTGATAAGGCCTCTCCTAAATTTATATCTGCCACATACCCACAATTCTATACAGCCTCAGCTACTGTCAAGCAACGTGGGACACTTATTGGGTTTCCTAGAACTATGCCTTTTACTCTTATCTCCCAACTAAATGACCCTGAGGGTAGATATCTCCTACTTACAGGATATATTTTGGATACACCAGTAACAATTGTATCGTATTATGCCCCCAATAAACGTCCGGAGGCTTTTCTATCACATCTTTTCCAAATTATTGATTCTCACAAGTTTGGGACAACCATTTTATATGGGGATTCAAATACTACTGTTATTGCATATTTGGATAAATCACCGACACCCTAATGGCACATATTCTTCAGAAAATACAACATACACAGAAATAATGCCGCAATCAGCAGCAAAAGACCGATGAGAGCTTTTCGTTGGAAAATGCGACCGTGTGTATGGTCCATCGGAATTTTGCTGGCCGAATTTCCACCAGAAAAAGTTAGAGAGCATGTTCTCAATTTTTCCGAAGGAAAAAACTTTCTATCGGAAATTCCGATCGTGTCTATGCAATTCCGACGCGCAAAAAAACAAGCATGCTCAGAATCAAGTACAAGACACGGAACCGCTCGGTCTTGTAAAACTAGCGTTCATAATGAGATATTCTTTGCGCTGCAAATTTTTAAATCTTTCAATGCCGCGCATTCTCTTCTTCTTTATAATGCTAGAAGAATTAAGTTGTTTTGCTGCTCATATTCACACAGTTCTCACAAATGTATTTCTTTATTATTTCTAGGGATCTCCTGAATAATCTTTATTTTAATTAAAGCCAGATCTCCATAATAATGTTTACCTGTTTTTTTTTTTTCTAGAGTCAATATTTTTTTTTTAATCCAGATCTCCTTAATTTTTTTTTTTTTTTTTATTTTTTTTTTTTTATTATTTTATCGTGATCTCCTTTTTTTTTTTTATGTCACGTTTCCACAACACCATTATTATCTTGTATTTGTAAACCTCAAGGAGGTTGCTTGGTGTTGGTGTCCCTTGTTAATTTTGACATTGTATTTTAGAAATGTACCTGCCTACTCACAACCAAAATTTGCTATTTGAAGAAAAACACATAGGCAAGTATTTTCAGAACAAAAAATCTCAATTTATTTTCCCTCATAATAACAAAAGAAAGATGAAGGCAACACTGGAGAAACTGCTGGAATTTGTGAAGCCTTTGGCCCCCAAGGCAGACATCAACTTTGTGGCTAAAAAACTTGGTAGCCTGAGAAGTCCATAAAGAAGGGAGCACAATCTGGTCCAGGACTCCCAGAGAACAGGAACAGCAGCAGATGACATATATGTCCCCAGGCTGTGGTACTACAACAGGCTGCGTGTTCTGTCAGACCAGACTGAAGCCAGGCAATCACTTTCTTGTCTTCCGTGCAGCCTTCCCTAAAGCCTTCCCTGCAGCCTTCCCTGGAGGCTGTGGCTCTGGAGGTGGACTTGTGGCAGGAGGAGGAGAAGAAGAATGGGGGAGCGCACACAGGTGGACATCATTCGTTATTCGGCAACTCAACCCCTTATGGATGGCCTCAAAAATTTGTTTTGCACATTTGCGGCATTGGCCCTCCTCCATATGCTGCAAATTTGAGGCTACATAGATGCCATAGGCCTCTACAGCATCGAGTGGGGTATTCCAGGGCCGCATTAGCCTCCCTAATGAGGGCCAGTGCTGCCTCATCCACGTTCCTCCCCTTCCTGGGCCTTTTGGGTGGAAGGCGGAGGGGAGGCACCTGGGATTGGGTGTGACTGGGCCCCGCCACCTACTGGCTGACACTTCCCCCCGCCTCCTCCTGTGTGCCACATTCCAGAGCCTCGTCCTGGCTGAGGTCTTCCTGTGTATGAAAAGGGGACATAATTTTAGTTTTTTTTTTATCAATCACGCACAATTTTCAGTTCAAAATGAATGTTAATAAATTGAAAAGACTATCATTCTGACTCCAGCATTTTTCATTCTTGTCACAATCTTTTTTGGCCCCTGCTGTCTATTGATATGTCAAACACTTTTTTTGTTAAATCATTCATTTGTTATCAATAATAACATCTAGTTACCAACAATAATTTTCAAACAAAAAATGTTTCAAATTATTATACCTGGTTCCATCTGGGCTCCTCAATTTCTTCCTGGATGGAAGGCCCAGGTTGGTCCACGGAAGCCTCAGCTGGGGTTGAGGGAAGGGTGGAAAGAAGGGGGGCTGGAAGAGTCGAAAGCGATTCCCTGGCTTCCATCTGGTCTTCCAGAAAACGCATCTTGCTGAAATACCACAGACTGGGTACATATACATCATATGCTGCTGCTCCTGACCTCAGGGACTTTTTGACCTTCTGAACCTCCTTCCTATGTGTGCTTCTTTATTTTCCACAAACTTGATGTCTGTGTTGGGGGCCGGAGTCTTTACAAATTCAAGCAGTGTCTCCAGCGATGCCTACCTACATGCTTTATTGTGATATAAGGGGTTTTTCATCTCCCATAAATTCATCATATCTCTGTATTTTTACAGGAATTCGCCCAGGAATTCGGGTTCTTTAAATGGATACATTTTTTCTGCAAGACCAAACAAAAGACAAAAACACTCATCTCAGCCTAATCTTATCCCAATATAAGTCTCAAACTAGATTCAGTATAGGCCGCTCATGTCCCAAGTTAAAATCTTACCTTCATTATAACGTTTGTCGCTTCCGTTCCTCCTTCCTCCGCACACAGAACGTTGTTAGCTTTATATACACTGCGCATGCGTGAAACTCCGCCCGCCTCGCCCGCCCCTGAGGTTCTTTCTAGAATATTCCCCGCCCCGTCTCTTTCGTCGCAGTGGGAGGGGAACATGGCGGAGACACAGCAGGTGCATAACAGCAGTAACATGGAGGAGGAAAGCCCGGAGCCAGAAACATCACAATCCAGGAGGAGACTTAAGGCCTCAAATATGTCCTTTGTAGAGATGTTGGAGATGGTTGACATCTTGAGGAGGAACGACTATGATGGGAATTATGGACCGTACCCAAACCCAAATATGAGAAAGGCCAAGATCATGAATAAAGTTGTGAAGAGTCTGCACTGGAATTTTGGGGTACGATGATCCAAGGATCGATTGAGGAAACGCTGGTCAGACCTCAAATTAAGGGAGCAGGATCAGTACAGAAGGATCAAGAAAGTTCTTAGAAAAAGTAAGTAGTTGTCGTGTGTCCCTATTATTATTACTTGCATGCTGTGCCATGTGCTTTTCTTTACGGTTGGACATTTTAAAATGGCTACTTTCATGTTCTTGGGCACAGTAATCGGTCGTAGTAAACATCATTCGTTTGCCACCTAAATACAATGTTTTTCCCAGATACAGGGTTAAATACATTTGGTCATGATAATTTGTATTTTAAAAGAAGTTTAGGACATTGTTGTCTAGATGTGTTTCAAACTAGAAAGAATAGCAAACTAGATTCAGTGTAATGTAAGCAGAGGACACTCAGCAGCTGTTTACACAATTGGACTCAGGAGCACTAGTCTGGGACACAAGAATTTTTTTTTTAGGGTGTCACACACAGGTACTCCAGTGAATACTTGGGGTGTTTCCAGGTGTGAAACTTGTCCAAAAAAGGTAAGCCTTGATAAGGGAATAAATCATGTCTTCAGCTTGGAACTCTGCTAAAACAGAGAATTGTACCCCACTTCCAAGCAATGTTTCACATTCATACTTCTGGCCTCAAATATCTGTGTGCTAAGTATACCTTTTGTATCATTCTCATAGGGGAGCAAAAAATCTGAAAAATTTGAGATCACCAGGGACCCCACACCTCCTGAAGAAGGGGAACAAAGGTCACAATCAGAGGATGTGGAGGAAGGAGAGGTGGTTGAGATTGACACCACAACAGGTGAGTGTCTGACACCACAGATTTAGGTAAGAGATGTATGCCTGCATATTTATAATACATGGTGTGTATTTTATTTTTTAGGTGATGTACAGGTTGTGGAAGAACAATCTCATCATTTCACCAGTGACAGTGCCCAAAGGCTAATCCAAGAGATAATGTGGTGTTGTCGGGATTTAGACTTTATAAAACAAAAAACTCTTGAAATTGAACAAAAACTGAAGAACATGATTGATGTCCTCGGTAGAAACTAAATTCCCTAAAAAAGTGCACCATTTTTTTTGTAATTCAAACATTTTGAAAACATTTTAAAAGCCAAATTTTGAAGATGCACACAGTGTGTCAACATGTGCTATCTGCCATCAGGGGATATTAATGTACATGTTTTGTGCCTGCAACCCCTTCCTCAAGACTCAAGTAGGTGAGAGGAAGTGGTTGCACCCCCAAAACACGTCCATTGATCCCCCATGATGGGAGATAGCACATGTTGACATTAGGCATGGGATCAGGAGGAAAATCCCCAGTTTCACTCCCAATTTGTGTGCATCTTTAAAATTTGGCTTTTACAGGGGTGACTTCACCCCATCTGTTGAAGGCAAGATCAACAAATTTTGGACAATATAATGTCTGATCTTGCCTTAAGTTTTTCAATGTTGAACTTTGTAAGTTCCAGAGTTGTGTATGTTATGTTTTGAAACATGGCTGTTTATGTAATCTAAAAAGAAAAAAAAAAAACTTTAGCTAACTCAAAATTTGTGAATTCTTAAAAAAAATGTTACATGTGAATGTGAACGGAGTAAGAGGTTTTATACTCAACAATGTGTGGCTTCCCTTTTTCAATGACCAATACCAGATTTTGTGTTGAAGTTGGTGTTTACAGTGACAATGGGTGTTATTTAATAATGCAAAAAACACTTTGCACTACAAGTGCACTAAGAGACAGAAAAAAGAAACACAAGCAGTAAATCCAAATCAAGATTTTATCTTATTAAATATAAAATGTATTCAAAATGTGCTGGCAAAGCAATGGCCCCCCACCCGTAAAATATTCTTTGGGGGGGCAAGCCAGGATGGCCCGCTTCCAGGGTCATCAGTGTTTCATTACTAAGTCCGGCCTCAGGCCCAACTGTTGCAACATAATTAGCATTGTTTTTTTCTTTAATTGTGCAGCAGCTCAAAATTATATAGTTCAGTTTGTATTCCGCCATATTTATGGCTGTTTGAAACAGATGAAACTGGCTGGCCAGGATCCCGAATGTATTCTCCACATCTCTTCTGGCTCTGGCCAGCCGGTAATTAAAAACACTCTTCTCCGGGGTGAGGGTCCTCTGGGGGAATGGCCTCATCACGTGGTCACCCAGACCGAATGCCTCATCTGCAACGAACACAAATGGCAGTCCTTCCACTTTCTCCTCCGGGGGTGGCAATCCCAAGCCACCACTCTCGAGATGTCGGTAGAACTTGGTCCGGGCAAATACTCCTCCATCCGACATCCGGCTATTCCTCCTCACGTCCACATACAAAAATTCGTATATCGCCGACACCACCGCCATCTACACAATACTATGAAACCCCTTATAGTTAAAATAGTATGACCCCGAATGGGATGGTGGGACAATGTGGACGTGCTTCCCATCGATTGCCCCTCCGCAGTTATGAAAATCCCACCGCTGGGCAAATTGGGAAGCCACAGTCTGCCATTCCTGTGGCATTGAAGGAAACTGTGGAGTCAAACAAGAAAAATAAAATTATTAATTTTGCACATAAACATTGCAAGCAGATTTGATTTTACACAAACATTCTTTGTCAACATCAGTATAAATTTTTTTGGAACTAATATATATATGCACTGTTGGCTTATGTAAACATCATCATTATTGTTGTTTGTATATTAGAGTAATATTGTATGTATTTTACCCGCAAGATGGCTTCAAAACGGTCGGCTGGTCAGAACGAACTAAACAGAAAGCACTGAAAAATAGCAAGGCCTGAAAGAACAAGCTGAAAATCAGAAACGAGCTGACACGAGCACAATGAAAATCAAATACGGTACTACTCTAAATAGCACGCACTGACAAACAAATGCAAACTGACTACACGCACTGAAGAACAGATACGAACCCACAAGCACAAACTGAAGAGCAGCAACGATCTGAAAAGCACGAGGCTGAAAAGCGCAAATGGTCTCTCACCAAACCTCTCCTAACACGAGATAAACATGAGATAAACATGAGATTAGCAGAAGGAGCCCAAAGGGTTGCGCACTGGCTATTGAACTTGCCTTTTATAGTCCCATCGTACGTGGTGTACGTAACCGCGTTCTTGGTGGTCGGAATTTGGTGTGACCATGTGTAGGCAAGACAGCTTGAGCGGAATTCCCTAGGAATTCCATTGAGAAAACCATCAGAGCTTTTTCCGATCAAAATTCCAATCGTGTGTACGCGGCATAAGACTGAAAACCTGTAACGTACCTGGTATCAGAGCCCAACTGTAGAAGGAGACCTCTCTTACAGCCCTGGCTCGAGGACCACTGGGGTTGCAACAGTGGTACAGGAGCGCAGCGAGGTAGGAGTGCCTGTATGATCCGTGGTAGCTGATACAGATGAGTAGAGAAGATCCACCTGATGAACTGGACTGGTGAGGCAGTAGCAGCAGTGGTAACAGGTGTAGGTCAGCGATCCCTGGATCTAGGCAGAGACTGGATCAGGACTAGACTGAAGCAGGTGAGACAAGCCGGGTCAAACACAGGTAATCAGGTAGTTACAGCAGGCAGAGAGTGGTCAGTAGGCAGGCAGAGATTTGGCAACAGAAGGTCAGCAGATTCAGAAATAGCAGGGTCAAGGCAGGCCGGGTCAGGAGAGGAGAAGGCAGCAGTAGTCAAACGTAGCAGGATCAGATAACAACAGCAGGTACAGGATCAGACTCAGGTAGAGCTGCAGATCAGACAGCACTGCACTGGAGCAGCTGCTGTCCTTTTAAAGGGGAACTGGCACCAAGTTGAGTTAGCGCGCGTGCACATGCACCTGTTGTGCATTCCTGCGCACGCGTGCCTGTCGTGTGTCACTGCGCACGTTCATGCGCCGCTGCCCAGTGCGGCCTGTTCTCGTGGGAACATGTGTGCGCACGCGCACGTCCGTGTGCCTGTCCTGCCACAGGGTATCCCTGACAAAACCTCTCATGAAGCCTACACGAGTAATCCAGTTAAAATTTTGGAGAGTTTTCATTCTAACCTGGCTAAATTGTACTCCTCTAACATCGACTTTGACAAAACTAAGGCAGATGACCTGTTCTCTGGTATTAATCTCTCTACTTTAGAACAAACACAATGTGATCTTCTTGAGAAACCTATTACAACTTTAGAAGTTCAAAACGCCATCAAATCCTTAAAACTCCATAACCAGGTCCAGACGGATTTTATGCAACTTATTTTAAACAATTCGCGTCCATTTTATCTCCAATCTTAATTAGAGATTTCAACTCTTTGTTGTCCGGAAATTCATTTAGAACCGAAACCCTGACCTCTATAATATCCATGCTTCCCAAACATTGTTCTGATCTCACCTCCTGGACTAATTATCACCCCATTTCCCTCCTAAATTTGGATATCAAATTATTAGCCAAGATCATAGTGACACGATTGAATGCGTTTATAGGTCAATTAATACATTGTGATCAAACAGGTTTCATAGTGACACGATTGAATGCGTTTATAGGTCAATTAATACACTGTGATCAAACATGTTTCATGGCCATGCAACAGGCATGCAACAATATAAGACAAGCTCTCTTGCTCATTCATACTGCTAAAAAAAGACAGATCCCGACATGCCTTCTATCTTTAGATATTAGAAAAGCCCTCGATTCGGTTTCCTGGCCATGCATGCAGTATTTCCTGCAAAAATGGGGTTTTAAAAATCATTACATGGGTTTCCTCTTTTTATGCTAATCCACAGGCATACGTTAAATACGCTGGTTATAAGTCAGCAAAGATTGACATTGGTAGAGGTCCTAGGCAAGGTTGTCCTTTATCCCCGTTGCTCTTTGTCTTAATTGGCACAATTAATCCGTTCTAATCCTAATGTCAAAGGCATAGAGTTGGGTGGATACAAACACAAATTATGTCTCTTCGCCGATGATATCCTTATTTTCTTAACTCATCCACATGTGTCAGCCCCTAACTTAATAGACCTTTTAGATAAATTTTCATTTGTTTCTGGACTTTTTGTTAACCATAATAAATCAAACGCGCTAAATGTTTCTTTAACACAAGCAGAATTTCTCCAAGAATTTAACTGGGTATCACATCATCTTCCATATTTGGGAATACAAATCACAAACTCATTAACAGATCTTTTTTCAACTAACTACTTACCACTTCTAAAATCAGTCACTGGTTTATTGAAACAATGGTCTTCTCTTTCCTTGTCTTGGTTTGGGCGGATTAATGCCATTAAGATGTCAATTTTACCAAAATTCCTTTACCTATTTAGGGTACTCCCCATTCCAATACCATCAAACTTTTTACATCTTACACAGTGCAGGATTATGTCATTTATTTGGTGCACCAATAAACCCTGTATCCCTAAATCTACACTTTTCCTTACTAAATTGAATGGCGGATTAGGGTTACCAAATGTTTCTTCCTATTCCTACGCAGCACAACTATCCCAATTGCCTAAATACCATTCCATTATGGAAACTCCTCTATGGGTTGCTGTTGAATCTGTTGATATTGACCTTATCTCTGTGGCTAATATGTTATGGCTCCAGCCTAAAGATAGAATGCATATATCTAATCCTATTACCAAGAATTTTTTAGCTATTTGGGACAAATTTTAAAGTTTGCACAATCTTCAGTCCTCACTAGGCTTGAGCGAACCCGAACTGTAAAGTTCGGGTCCGTACCGGACTTTTGGGTGTTCGGGACCCGGACCCAAACCCGAACTATTGGCTGTAAGTTCGGGTCAGTCAATCAGTCAGTCCACATTCCTTTAATTTTCTTTTAATTAGTTAGATCAGTGAGCGATCTACATAGCTAGAGTAGAGTAGGGAGTTTCTTTATTAAGCAAAAGAAAGAGGCAGAGAGAATTATTGAAGAGATTCCTAAATCAATTGTACCCTGGCTGGGGTGCAGTGCACAGTCTTTTAACAGTGCCATGAGGCCAGTGCCAGACAAAATATAAAAGTTTTAACTGCAAGCTCAGTGCACCATTAGGACCAACACTGCATATAGTAAGAGATACACCATAGTCTGTGTGTATTCTGCTATTGGAAAAACATTGCAAAAAAATGTAATTTTGCTTTTTTTTTTTTCCCAATAGCATTTTCTGCGTGTTCATACACGCTTTAGATACTGTCCGTGTATTCTGATATTGGAAAAACATTGCAAAAAAATAAAATTTTGCTGTGTTTTCTTTCCCCAATAGCATTTTCTGCGTGTTCATACATACACGCTGTAGACACTATCCGTGTATTCTGATATTGGAAAAACAGTGCAAAAAAATAAAATTTTGCTGTGTTTTTTTTTCCCAATAGCATTTTCTGCGTGTTCATACATACACGCTGTAGACACTATTCGTGTATTCTGATATTGGAAAAACATTGCAAAAAAATTTGATTTTGCAGTGTTTTTTTTTTTCCCAATAGCATTTTCTGCGTTTTCATAAACGCTTTAGACACTGTCCGTGTATTCTGATATTGGAAAAACATTGCAAACATTTTTTATTTTGCAGTGTTTTTTTTTTTTCCCAATAGCATTTTCTGCGTTTTCATAAACGCTTTAGGTACTGTCCGTGTATTCTGATATTGGAAAAACATTGCAAAAAAATTTAATTTTGCTGTGTTTTTTTTTCCCAATACCATTTTCTGCGTGTTCATACATACACGCTGTAGACACTATCCGTGTATTCTGATATTGGAAAAACATTGCAAAAAAAATTAATTTTGCTGTGTTTTTTTTCTCCAATAGCATTTTCTGCGTGTTCATAGATACACGCTGTAGACACTATCCGTGTATTCTGATATTGGAAAAACATTGCAAAAAAAATTAATTTTGCTGTGTTTTTCTTTTCCCAATAGCATTTTCTGTGTGTTCATACATACACGCTGTAGACACTATCCGTGTATTCTGATATTGGAAAAACATTGCAAAAAGATTTGATTTTGCTGTGTTTTTTTTTCCCAATAGCATTTTCTGCGTTTTCATAAACGCTTTAGACACTGTCCGTGTATTCTGATATTGGAAAAACATTGCAAACATTTTTTATTTTGCAGTGTTTTTTTTTCCCAATAGCATTTTCTGCGTTTTCATAAACGTCATAAACTGTCCGTGTATTCTGATATTGGAAAAACATTGCAAAAAAATTTAATTTTGCTGTGTTTTTTTTTCCCAATAGCATTTTCTGCGTGTTCATACATACACGCTGTAGACACTATCCGTGTATTCTGATATTGGAAAAACATTGCAAAAAAATTTAATTTTGCTGTGTTTTTTTTTTCCCCAATAGCATTTTCTGCGTGTTCATACATACACACTGTAGACACTATCCGTGTATTCTGATATTGGAAAAACATTGCAAAAAAAATAAATTTTGCTGTGTCTTTTTTCTCCAATAGCATTTTCTGCGTGTTCATACATACACGCTGTAGACACTATCCATGTATTCTCATATTGGAAAAACATTGCAAAAAAATTTAATTTTGCGGTGTTTTTCTTTTCCCAATAGCATTTTCTGCGTGTTCATACATACACGCTGTAGACACTATCCGTGTATTCTGATATTGGAAAAACATTGCAAAAAAATGTAATTTTGCAGTGTTTTTTTTCTTCCCAATAGCATTTTCTGCGTTTTCATAAATGCTTTAGACACTATCCGTGTATTCTGATATTGGAAAAACATTGCAAAAAAATTAAATTTTGCTGTGTTTTTTTTCTTCCCAATAGCATTTTCTGCATTTTCATAAACGCTTTAGACACTATCCGTGTATTCTGATATTGGAAAAACATTGCAAAAAAATTTAATTTTGCAGTGTTTTTTTCTTCCCAATAGCATTTTCTGCGTTTTCATAAACGCTTTAGACACTGTACGTGTATTCTGCTATTGACAAAAACACCCATTTAGGGCGAGATCATAAATTTTGAAAATATGAGGAGATCATCAAAAAGGGGACGTGGCCCGGGTCGTGGTGCTGCTGGTGGCGCTCCTGTTGCAGGGAGAGGACGTGGTTGATCTGTGCCAGCTACACGCACTAGTGAAACACCTTCCTCAGGTGTGAGTAGGCGACAGAGCCTGCAGCGGTATTTTGGCATGCATAATGAGGCTGTACGAATGTTGAGGCCAGGACAAGTACAGGCGATAGTAGATTGGGTTGCTGACAGTGCCTCCGGTTCCTTCACATTGTCTCCCACCCAGTCTCCTGATGAAAGTTAATAATTTTTTCCAGAAAGTGCGTATTCTGGGGTATTCCCACCATATGTGCGGCATCGTGCCGTTGAGTTTCTGAGGTTCTTAATGACTTCCTGTACCTCTTCTGTTGAGAAGGGGGCCTCCAGCATTTTATTTTTATTTTTTTATGTTATTTTAAGTTATTTCCCTATCCACATTTGTTTGCAGATCACTTGCCATGCTCTTAACAACATTTTGTTGCCATTTGCAGCCCTGTAGCCCTTTCCATTACTTTTTTACAGCATTTTAGTGTTCAAAAGTCCGGGTCCCATTGACTTCAATGGGGTTCGAAGTTCGGGGTCAAGTTCGGGTCAAGTTCGGTTCCGAACCCGGACTTTTTTCCGAAGTTCGGCCGAACCCGCCGAACCCGAACATCCAGGTGTCCGCTCAACTCTAGTCCTCACATAATCTCCTTCTTTCTTTCATCTTTCAGAACCCAGCTTTCTACCCAGCTTGGAAATTCCCGATGTCATTTACAGCTTGGTCCTCCGCAAACCTAGTCAGACTGCATAATTTAGTTTCTAACAACACATTATACACATTTCCCGAATTATGTGAAACCTTTGGACTTCCCAGAACTGAAATTTTTCGACACCTACAAATTAAACATTCATTAGGACAGGTTCTCCACTCAATCAGATGTCACAGTTTGAGCGCATTTGTAAGAGCGACCCACATATTAGAGGCCTGATTTTGCTCCTATATCGACACATTAATATGCCTTCTAATGAAACACTACCCTCATATACTGTCAAATGATCGCAAGATATGGATCACACCTTTGGCATAGATGAGTGGTCTAATATCTGGTTAGCAACTAAAACTTCTTTCCCGAAGTTTGTGTTAGAAACCAATTTTAAAGTTTTGGCACAATGGTATTTAGTACCGGACAAATATGAAGATGAACAGAGCCCTTACCTTTGCCAAAATGACGGCTATAGATAATAATAATATAAATACATTTCATCTGATTTGGCAGCCATGGGTCAAACAATTATTTACCGACTGACTTTGACCAATCGTTATTGTTACCTTGCTAAGTTTACTCTTTTTCCTTCCATTCTCTGCAATTAGGCATTTGCACCGCCGGGGAGGGGGCCGCACCACCACCACGAGATACTTTCTTTCTTTCTTCTTTCCTTATATTCTCTTTTCTCTTTAGCATCCTTCCCCTGCTATTCTTCTTTGTTTTTATTATTTCTCCACATACTGACTTACTAACATTAACCACTTTAAGACCAGCTTTGTTTTGGATTTTAGGTGTTTACATGTTTAAAACAGTTTGTTTTGCTAGAAAAAAATTAGAACCCCCAAACATTATATATTGTTTTTTTTCTAACAACCTAGAGAATAAAATGGCGGTCGTTGCAATACTTTTTTTCACACTATATTTGCGCAGCGGTCTTACAAGCGCACTTTTTTTGGAAAAATTTCACTTTTTTGAATAAAAAAATAAGACAACAGTAAAGTTAGTCCAATTTATTATATATTGTGAAAGACAATGTTACGCCGAGTAAATTAATACCTAACATGTCACGCTTCAAAATTGCACCCGCTCGTGGAATGGCATCAAACTTTTACCCTCAAAAATCTCCATAGGCGACGCTTAAAAAATTCTACAGGTTGCATGTTTTGCGTTACAGAGGAGGTCTATGGCTATAATTATTGCTCTCGCTCTACTAATCGCGGCGATACCTCACATGTGTGGTTTGACCACCGTTTTCATATGCGAGCGCTACTCACGTATGCGTTCGCTTCTGCGCACAAGCTCGTCGGGACGGGGCGCTTTAAAAAAAATTTTTTTTGTTTTTCTTATTTATTTTTTTCTTGATTTTATTTATTTTTACACTGTTTTTAAAAAAAAATTAATTGGCTCACTTTTATTCCTATTACAAGGAATGTAAACATCCCTTGTAATAGAAAAAAGCATGACAGGTCCTCTTAAATATGAGGGTCAAAATCTGGGGTCAAAAAGTCCTCAGATCTCATATTTGGACTTCAATGAAAAAAAAAAAAAAAATGTCATTTAAAAAAATGACATTTGTAAATTTCTCTTTAAGACATATGGGCGGAAGGGACGTTTTTGACGTCGCTTCCGCCCTCCTATGGTATAGAGATGAGTGGCGGCCATCTTAGCGTCACTCATCTCTATGCACAGGAAGGGGGGGCCACCTCTCCCGCCGCCGAGAACGGTGATCTCGCGGCGAATCCGCCGCGATGACCACCATTATCGGAATGCCGACCGGCGCCTGAAGAGATGGATATCTCGGTTGTGGCAGCAGCTGCTGCCGTTACCGAGATATCCCTCTTCAAAAAAAGGACGTACATCGTCGTGCGCCGGTCGGAAAGTGGTTAAGCTAGAGGTGAATGATACTTACTTTAATTTTTTTTAATTTGTAGATTGGAGCCTGTGTTGTTCACTTCTTGTTCTATTAATAGTAATTTTCCCTTGTTTCTCCTTTCCTAATTTCTTATTTTTTTTCCTTTTTATTTTCATACTATTATCCTCATACATGAGATCATTTACCATTGTTGAAATGTCAGTCATACATTGTTCATTTTCCTTACACTATCACCTTTTTTGTAGACTTTATTTACTCTATACATGGCTAAAACACAAGTTGTTTATTTACCTTGAACACTCTAAGATTCGTCAAACTTTCCCTCTATTCTGTAAATCGATAATTCATTATCTTATAATCATGCCCCCATTTGTCCACAGTTTGATCCCATTTGGGGTGGTCGGGTGGTCCAGAGGCATGACTCAATTGATATGCAGATAATTGAGGGAATTTTGTTTTTGTCTTAATTTTTATTTTTAGTTCTTAGGGTCTTATACTCTCTAATACATTGATCGAGTTTATTCTTGATTCTTTTTCAACTTCTTTTGTATGTATTTAGATCTTTCTTGTATTATTTAAAAGGGATTGTATCACCAAATGTATGACATTGTTTCTTAATTTCCGAATCTTATGTACATGTCGATATACTGTTATATTCTCCTTTTTATTGTAAATCTCAATAAACATATTGAACAAGAAAATCCAAGGTGCTGTAATACACACCCAGTTAGTATATGGCCCTTGCTCTTCCAACCAAGCCTCATTATTGGTCAATGATTTTGAAATGAATATGCAATGATGATCCAACAGGGATGCACTGTAGGTGGAAGAGGTACAAGCTTCAACTTTAAGGGTAAATGTGTTTTTTTTCATGAATGAGTTACCTCCTAACCTAGGTTTTGGCGTTCTCAGGTAGCTCAAGCAGCTTGCTAAACATATGCGCAAGCTCCTCTAGGTGCTTGATATAAACTACTGGGGGAAATATATCATATTTAAATACACCAAAGGTTTACTTTAACAACCTTGGAAGTGCTAAGCTAATTAAAAGGATAATTATTATTGCACACAAACTATTTAATTTAATAATCTTCACAGTAAAGGTCAGCTTCTTACACATTTCTAACAAACTATTTAATCTTTACTGAAGTATAAATTTATCTTTTATATAATGTGGCTCTAAATTTTCTTTTTAGTTTAATAATTAGTGCTTTGGAATAAATCCTTATGTAAAACAAGAAGATAAACGTTATTTGTTAACAGTGTGAATAACAAAAATCTGATCTCCCAAAACGACAAAGTTCATTTTCAAAACCTAATTTAAATATTTTGACATATTTCTTTTGAAAATATTTTGGGCTAACCTATTGAACATGTTCCTTAGCCATTTGAACATATAACATAATTATGTGTTTTTTAATTGCAAAACCTATAAAAGTTTTGTTGTTTTAAACAGACATTATATTTAATAATACTTTTCAAATTGTGAGTGGCTATTTTATTTTACTTACTACTAAAGGTGTTGTGCAGTCCAAGGGGGATATGTGGGTGTGATAACTAAGGCAGGCCATACATGGTGTGAATCTTAGCCGATTCAACAGGAACTGGCCGAGATTCGAACCATGTATGGGCAGGCTGAATGTACTAAGTTGATCGATCGATCAACTTGGGTGCAACTAGCATGCTGGGTTTTACCTGTGATTATGGCTAGCAGATGCTATAGCTGCTAGAAATAATCACTGTCTTCTCCCAGCGAAGACGGTTTCCCCCACCAGGAGAAGACAATGGCCCGGTAGGAGGGATTAACACTGTCTGTGTTGATGGGGGAATCAAGCTAATTTATTTCCCACAACATGTGGTTGCAGGAAAGAAATTAGCTCTGTGTATGGCCAGCCTACCTCTAAAAACATTGATTACACCAGTATCATTGGAAAATAAATAGCAGTTTTTAACTGTATTGTATGTATATTACATTATCTTACATGAAGGAATGTCTTTTAAAACATGTAATCAGATTTTGTCCAAATGATTGTTCATCCAAAATACATGTTCAAATCGTACACATATGATTGTTTGGCCAACACATTTTCTGGAGCACAGTAACCTCTGTTAAGGGTGTATTTGCACCTTAAAACATACCCTTGGGGAAAAACATAAACATGTAGTTAATCCATTGTATCTTTCTTAAAATACATTGCACAATATTACAGAGTCCACACTACTGGGAAAAATACCAAATTTTAGACCCAATGCATATGTACTGAACCTTAAATTTACCATAAAACCACATACAAGATCACGTACTGTTTCCCCGTATCCAGGTATAAGCGTGGATCCCACCAGTCTGTAGATACGCAGAGAAAAAAGATGGAACAACACAATCAAACATACAAGACAATGTAAGATAATGGAACCCACTATATAAGAAGCCCTAAAACAGTGATTCTCAACTCCTGTCCTCAGGACCCACTAACAGGCCAGGTTTGCAAGATAACTGAAATACATCACAGGTGATATACTTTTCTGCTGTGATTGCAGTATTCTAGTCTGCATCTCCCCAAGGTATTACTTAAAATCTGGCCTTTTAGTGGGTCCCTAGGATAGGAGTTGAGAACCACTGCCCTAGAAGATCACCCTTTAGGAAATAAATTAACTTTCAGGTCCCAAAAGTTGCCCACAGTCAACTATGTTATGTGTTTGAAAACAAATCCCCAACCTAGTGTCTTTTTTCAAACAGATTAACTATGTAACTATCTAACTATGTAACCCTGAATGTCACAAGCAGTAAAAAGGGAGGCAAAATGAAAATTCCTTGACATGAAAGCATCACAACAAAGTTACATCATGGTGTCAGGATGCACACTAAAATTGACAAGGGTACACACACACAGGAAGCACCATAATGCATCAGCAAATGTGCTCCAAATAAAGCTAAAAATCAAACATAAAATTTCTGGTAAGGATGATGCCCCATCAATCATACTAAATATCAGACAACATGTGGACATTAGACATATTATTGTTATTTACTTACAAATTATCTAATATTATGTAAATGCCCTAAATATTTTCTTGAGATCACATTTGGTGAACTCAGTCTTTCAAGGATGTTTAGGTACATACCCATTTTGATATGGTATAAAATATTTACAATCCCTCTATTACAGGAATTTGCTCATTTGGTTCCTTTAACCACTTTCAGACCGGACCAATTTGCAGCCAAAGGACCAGGCCCCTTTTTGCGATTCAGCACTGCGTCGATTTAACTGACAATTGCGCGGTCGTGCGACGTGGCTCCCAAACAAAATTGACGTCCTTTTTTTCCCACAAATAGAGCTTTCTTTTGGTGGTATTTGATCGCCCCTGCGGTTTTTATTTTTTGCGCTATAAACAAAAAAGAGCGACAATTTTGAAAAAAAACGCATTATTTTTTATTTTTTGCTATAATAAATATCCCCAAAAATATTAAAAAAAATTTTTTTTTTCCTCAGTTTAGGCCGATACGTATTCTTCTACATATTTTTGGTAAAAAAAATCGCAATAAGCGATTATTGATTGGTTTGCGCAGAAGTTATAGCGTTTACAAGATAGGGGATAGTTTTATAGCATTTTTTAATAATAATTTTTTTTTATTAGTAATGGCGGCGATCAGCGATTTATTTTGTGACTGCGACATTATGGCGGACACATCAGACATTTTTGGGACCATTGTCATTTATACAGCAATCAATGCTATTTAAATGCATTGATTCCTGTATAAATGACACTGGCAGTGAAGGGGTTAACCACAAGGGGGCAGTGTAGGGGTTAAGTATGCCTAGGGGTGTGTTTCTTTCTGTGGGGGGGCATGGCTGTCAGCTAGTGAATGCTGATCTCTGCTCCAATCACAGGGAGCAGAGATCGGCATCACTAGTTGCTAGGCAGAATGGGGAGATGCTGTTTATCTCGGCATCTCCCCGTTCAGCCTTCCCGTGAGACGATCGTGGGTGTCCCCGCGGCGATCGAGTCTGCGGGGACCACGACCGGAGGGGTCCCGACCGGCGCGGGAGCGCGCCGCTCCCGGCGCGCTCCCGATGGCACGGACAGGCATTAAGGAGGGACTTATATATACGCCCTCCTGCCTGTACGTGCCATTCTGCCGACGTATATCGTCGTGCGCGGTCGGGAAGTGGTTAATCAATGTAGTTACAGCTCCACAACTTAAAAAAGTTTGAATGCCTAATGGTGACAACTTTATATCAACATATTTTGTTAACTGTTTTACACTGGGAGTTATCTGATGGTTTGCCATAGTAATTCATTTTATGTTGGTAAAATAAAATGGAAAAAAATGGAAAAAAAAAAAGCTTAAAATCATATTATATATATATATATATATATATCAAAGATGGGGATTTATAGTCACTCATTGGTCAGAATTTTTCCATTCATCATGGATGTGTCATGATCGGGGTTCGGCGTAACATTATCTTTCACAATATAAAAAAATTGGGCTAACTTTACTGTTGTCTTATTTTTTCATTCAAAAAGTGCATTTTTTCCAAAAAAAGTACGCTTGTAAGACTGCTACGCAAATACAGTGTGACAGAAAGTATTGCAATGACTGCCATTTTATTCTCTATGGTGTTAGAAATATATATATTGCCCATGCTCATAACTTAGTGCTTAAAGCTTATTAAACCCAAAAGCAAACATTTATTATACTGCAGCTTACCCATTCTAAAGCCCCATACACACGGTCGGACTTTTTCATGGATTCTGTCCGATTGGACAATGTTGTTGAAAAATCAGACCGTGTGTAGGCACCATCGGACAGTGTACGTCGGATTGTCCGACGGACAAAGTCTTATCTCCTGCTGGAAAGATTTGCCGACAACACGGTCCGATCACACCAAATCCGATCGTGTGTACGGTTGTCCGACCGGACAAAGTGCTACGCATGCTCAGATCACATTACAAGACCAAAGCTATTGGCTACTAGCCTCTACGTAGTCCCGTCGTAGGCAACAAACGTCACCACGTTCAGAATGATCGGATTTTCCGACAACTTTGTCCGACCGTGTGTACGCAAAACCAACATCAGACAAAGTATGACGGACAGGATCCGACCGACCTGGTCCGCGGATTGTCCGACCGTGTGTATGGGGCTTTAGATGTGATGGCTGTATTAGTTTCCTTTTTTAGACTTTCTTTATTCTATTTTCATCTGGTAATACAGCCAGCAAGTCTGTTGTTTTTCACAGCACAAACTCTCAATAATAATAGAGAATAATACGGAAGATGTGTTTCTGGCCAGGTCACCAGGTGAAAGCCAAATAAAGAAAAACTGATGCAGTCACCACATCTAATGGTTGGTAATCTGCAACATAATACATTTCTGTTTTTGGGTTTAATATCACCTTAACAACCACAACTGCCACATATGTAGGGAAATCTGCAAAAGTGTGTGATGTCTATTAGGCTTTAGAGGTGTTTGTTATTAAATCCTACTATTTGTCCAAGATTTCTGATCTGATGTTTTCGGTCTATTGAACAAATTAAGACACTTATAAGCCCCATACACACGGTCGGACTTTTTCATGGATTCTGTCCGATCGGACAAGGTTGTTGAAAAATCAGACCGTGTGTATGCACCATCGGACAGTGTTCGTCGGTTTGTCCGACGGACAAAGTCTTATCTCATGCTGGAAATCTTTGCCGTCAACACGGTCCGATCACACCAAATCCGAGCGTGTGTACGCTTGTCCGACGGACAAAGTGCTACGCATGCTCAGAAGAAATTCTGTGACGGAAGCGCTCGGTCAGGTAAAACTACCTTTCCTAATCGACACAGCACATTCGTCACGCTGCAATGTTAAAATGTCTTTAATGCAGCGCATTCTCTTTTTCTTTACAATGCAACAAGAATGACATCTTTTAGCTGCTCCTATTCACCCGCACTTCTCACAAACTTACTTCTTTATTACTTTGCAGCATTTATACACTACATGTTTATTTTGACTCTGAACGGAAAAGAATCTTTGTTATTTTTTTACCATGATTTGTCTTTTTTTTTTTTTTTTTGGGGAATACATATTTGAATGTTTTTTTGTTTTTTTTTTTTTGGAGGGGGGTTGTGTGTCTCAAATTAACAAAAACACATTATTAACATTTGTATTTCTTGCTTAAATTTACTAGGAGGTTGTTTGTTGTTGGTGCCCCTTGTTAATTCTACTTTAGGATTAGTGAAATGTACCTGCTTACTCAAAGAAAAACTGTCATTGTAGCAAAGTAAAACACAATAGTCAATGATTATTTCAAATCAAAAAACCTTTATTTAGGTCACACCAACAAACCAAAGAGGAACGCAGCCATGGTGAAACTTGGGGAATTTGCAAAGTCTTGGCCCCCCACGGCAACCATCATTGTTCAAGCGTAGAAAATTGGGGGCCTGAGGAGTACGTATATTAAGGGGAGTGCAATCTGGTCCTGAAGTCCAAAGTATCCGGAACTGCAGCAGATGCCATCTAGGTCCCCAGGCTCTGGTACTACAAGAGGCTCCATCTTCTCTCAGACCAGACTGATTCCAGGTCGTCACTCTCAGGTCTTCCTTCCACGCTTCCTTGCACGCTGTGGCTGTCGTGCTGGTGGGGTGGCAGAAGAGGAGGAGGAGGAGGAGGAGGCGGAGCATGGTAGCTATGGCAAACATGTGTGACTGGGGTCATCTCCCCAGCCCTACCCTTATTTAGGACATGGAGGATGAGCCCCTCACACATGTTGCGTTGCCTCACCTCCATACCCATCATTTTTGTGACAACCACCGAGCCAAAGGTCTCCTCGTCGGCGGGTGTGGCATGTAGGGAGTCTGAAGCCTCTCTGATCATGCGGAGCGCTGACTGTGCCGCATAACCCCCCCTTCTCGCCCTTTTGTACGGAAGGCGGAGGGGAGGGGTTTGGGTGTCAGTCAGGCTCCGCGGCCTAGCCCCCTCTTGGCTGCCACTACCCAGCTGGTGGCTGCCACTAACCCCTGCCTCCTCCTGACTGCCACCTTCCACAGCCACCTCCTGGCTGAGGTCTTCCTGTGTATGAAAAAGGGACATAGTTTCAGTTATTTGTTCATCAAACACACACAATTCTCATCTAGTGACTGTTGCAAAATGTTTACAAATAGAAAACCATACAATTCTCAGCCCAGCAGTTTAGATTCTGGCCCCAACTGTCTCCAACACTACTGTCAGTTGATATGTCAAACACGTTAGGAACTAAGCAATTGGGGATCCTGAATTAAGTGAACATCATTCATTATTCCCATAAATGGTAACAAAACTACTATACCTGGAACAAGCTGGGCTCCTCCACCTCTTCCATACTGGAAGGCCCAGGTTGCTCCTCGGAAGCCTCATCAGGGGTGGCCTGCGCGCAAGGAAGCGTGGAAGGAGGAGTCGAGGTTGGCTCCGTGACATCAGTCTGGTCTTTCAGAAAATGGAGACTCTGATAGTACCAGAGCTTGGGCACATAGACCTCATCTGCTGAAGTTGCAGTTTCCTCAGACTTCACGACCTTCTTCCGCTCCCTGATATACGCACTCCTCAGGCTGCCAATTTTCTTTCTTATATCATCAACAGTTGCCGTGGGGAACCTTGGCTTGACAAATTCCACAAGTTCCTCCAGGGCTGCGTGCCTCTTTGGTTTGTTGGTGTAATGTGGGTGTTTACCCTGCCATAAAAGGGGAATTTCCCTGAATTTCGCAATGAAGAGGGGGAGAAAACTCACGTCGTTGAATCCCTGCATAATCTCTGCAAGACACAACACCACACAAAACCCTCTCAATTATGTCAGTCTAAACTCTCCTAATCTTCTCCATAAAGAAGCCTCAAGTTCAAATCAGTCTAGGCTAGTTATGTACCAACGTCAAATTGTACCTTCGTTTGTAGCGATCGTCTCGTGTGAGTTTTCTCTCCCCTCGTCTCCCAGATCGTGGCTACGACACAGGCGTGTGACGTTTTATATACAGTGCGCATGCGTCAAACTCCGCCCGCCCCTGACGATCGTTCTCGTCTATTCCCCACCCCTTCTCTTTACGGCGCAGTGGGGAGAGCACATGGCGGGGACACAGCAGGTGCGCCACAAATATCCCACCAACGAGGAGGAGGACGAGGAAAGTCCGGAGGCAGAAACGTCCCGATCCCGGAGCCTGAAATTCAAGGCCTCCAATATGTCATTTGGAGAAATGTTGGAGATGGTGGACATATTAAAGAGGAGCGACTATGATGGGAAGTATGGGCCTTACCTCAACCCCAATGTCCGCAAGGCCAAGATCATGTCTAAAGTTGTGAGGAGGCTGTACAATCAGTTTGGGGTACAACGATCCAAGGAGCAACTGAGGAAACGCTGGTCAGACCTGAAACTGAGGGAGGCCGATCAGTACAGAAAGATCAAGCGAATTCTTCAAAAAAGTAAGTAGTTGTGTTTTGTGTTTGATTTCTT
The DNA here is from genome assembly GCA_028564925.1 of Lithobates sylvaticus. Taxonomy (NCBI): domain Eukaryota; kingdom Metazoa; phylum Chordata; class Amphibia; order Anura; family Ranidae; genus Lithobates; species Lithobates sylvaticus. The sequence continues at coordinate 435,698,383 of CM053029.1, forward strand.
GTTTGCATACTGCTCCATTGTGGTTTGATTTTTACAAAGTTGTACATTCCAAAATGGCCACTTTCAGGTTCGTCTGTGCATTCGATCGTACTCAGCCTCGATCTTTCTGCCACTGTCATGGTCGTGTGTGTGTCCATTCGATCGTACGCAACCTCGATCGTTCGGCCACTTATAATACGATGTTTGGTGTTTTTTTGGGGGAAAGGAAGTTTGTTCTCACTAGAAATGTCATCAAGAATGTAAAGCCAATTTATTCAATGTAAAGGAGAGGTCACCCAGTAGCTGTTTACCCATCTGGACTCTAGAGCACTAGTGCTGGGACACCCAAACCCCATTTTTATTAGGCTTTTCCACACATGTGCTCCAGTGGATACTAGAGGGGGGTCTCCATCACACAAACTTCTACCAAAAAGCTAGTCAGTTTAGCACCTTTACAAAGTGACTACATTCATGTAGTTGACATTTGTAACTGGCCAAACAAAAATAGTGTCCGTCACTTTCAAGCAATGTTTGTCATTTCCTATTTCTGCCCTCAATAGATTGTCTTGCTAAATCTTCCTTTTGTACATTCTCATAGGGGAGAGAAAACTTGGGCCGTCTGAGGAAACCCCCAAACCAACACCTCCCAAAAAAGGGGAAAGAGCAGAAGCAGAGGAAGAGGAGGAGGAGGAAGGAGAGATCATCGAACTTGGAGAAATTGTCACCACAACAGGTGAGTGTGTGAGAACACAGCTACTGGTAAGCTAATCCATGTATGGCTGCCTCATTTCCAACACCCCATTTTTGTTTGTTTGTGGTTTTTAGGTGACGTGGATGTTGTGAAAGAAAAATCGCACTTTACCACAGAGAGTGCCCACGTACTCATCGGAGAGATAATGGTCTGCAATAGAGATCTAGATTACATAAAGCAAAACATCAATGATGTTCAACAAAAATTGAAGAACATCATTGATGTTTTAGGAAAAATATGAAAACGCACCAAGTAATTAACACACATTTGTGCCAGCTTCTGAACACATTTGCAACTTAAAAACTGTGTGAAATTTGGAACATGCACACATTGTGTCCACATGTGCTAGCTCCCATCATGGTGGATGAATGGCAACGTTTTTTTGGGGGTGCAAACACTTTACGAACTACGAAAGTGGTTGTGGTGAAGGGGTTGCACCCCCAAAAAACGTCCATTCATCCCCATGATGGAAAATGGCACTTTTGAAGCTTCTAGGCATGTGTTTTACCATCTAATGACCATTTTCAGACCCAAATTGTGTGCATGTTCTAAATTTCCACTTTCCGGGGGTGACCCCCCCATGTGATGAAGGCAAGATCAAACACACTTTGAACATATAGTCATGTCTGATCTTGTCTTCACTTTACAAAGTTGAACTTTCCTAGTTCATAGGTTCTGTTTTGCTCCTTGCCTGGTTTTACCAATTGCGGAATGTTTGTAAACAATGTTGTAAATAACCAAGATGTTGTCAGTTTTGGCGTGAAGATTGTAAACGCACTTGTGAAGGTTTTCCTAGTAAACTTTTTTATTTTTCTAAATGTGTGGCTTCCTTATTTAAAAAACACAATGCATTATGTATGTAAAATGTAAAGGATATGGGGGGCAATGGGTGTTATTTACTAAAGGCAAATCCACTTTGCACTGCAATTGTCTTGCCCAGGGAACTTTTTCAATGCACTTGTAGAGCATAGCGGATTTGACTTATGTAAATGACACCCACAGTGCTTTGTACGAAAACACGGAGCCCAGCATTTTTCAGAATACACACATGTCAGACCTGGTGATGAAAAGGAGTATTTTGGCTGTCAGTTATGCAGGACAAACCTTCTCTAGACCAAAGATTAGGTAGCAAACACACAACATGAGAATAATCTTTTTGGGAAGAAGAGACTGTTACCTCCTTTTGCCCAGAAAGTGCATTCCCACTGTCGAAGGCAAAGGGAAAAAATGTCAAGGTAAAATAAGCTAAAAACAAGACTGAAATGACAAGAAATCATAGGTTGGTTCAAATATCAGATTTATTAAAAAATGCCTCTCACACATCGTCAGGCAGAGCAATGGCCCCCCTACCCACAAAGTACTCCATATATTGGTCGCGGACCACGCGGGCATTTAGAGGGGGCAAGCCTGGACGTGCCACTCGAAGGGCTGTGAGGTCCGCATTTGGAGGGCCCTCCACATCTGGGCCAACGGGCACCACATAGTTCCTGTTATGTCTTTTGAGGAAGTTGTGCAATATGCAACAGGCAAGAACTATGTGGTTCAGTTTGTATTCCGCCAAGTTAAATGCCGTCAGGAACAGGCGGAAGCGGCTGGCCAGGATGCCAAAAGTGTTCTCCACCACTCTTCTGGCTCTGGACAGCCTGTAGTTGAAGACCCTCTGGTCCGGGGTGAGGGTCCTCATCGGGAACGGCCTCATCACATGGGGAGTCAACGCAAACGCTTCATCTGCGACAAAGACGAAGGGGAGTCCTTCGGCATTCTCCTCTGGAGGTGGCAAGCACAGACTGCCACTTTGGAGACGCCAGTAGAACTCCGTGTGCGTAATGGCACCACCATCCGATATCCGGCCGTTCATCCCCACGTCCACATACATAAACTCGTATGTTGCCGACACCACCGCCAACATCACTACACTATTAAACCCTTTATAATTATAATAGTAGGACCCCGAGTTGGGCGGTGGGACGATGCGGACGTGTTTCCCATCAATTGCCCCTCCGCAGTTAGGAAAGTCCCAACGGCTGGCAAAGTGGGAGGCCACAGTCTGCCATTCCTGTGGCGTGGAAGGGAACTGTGGAGTGAAACAAGAAAAAAAAATTAGTCACTTTGCACCTAAACATTGCAAGCAGATTAGACAATCAACATCTTGGAACAAGAGCATTGTATAAAATTGGAGGCTGGAAAGTATTTGCACAGAAAAGTAGAGGCTCCCCTTCACAGATGACTCACCCCCCATCAATCCCCACACTTCTGATGGGCCATTGGCAATAACTAGGGTTTGGGGGGGGGGGGGGGACAGGTAACCCTCTGCACTTCATTGATTGGCAAATGGCTCAATAATGTGTGCTAGTTTGGCCAGACCCTCTGTACTTAACACTATTGGCAGCCCCCAGGAAAGATAAAATAACATTTCACCCCCCCCCCCCCACCCCAAAAAAAGGCAGGCACATTGTGACATTCTGAAATTACCAAGAAAGCTAATAGGAGGGAAAGAAGACAAAAAATTAGGAAATGGAATGTATGGAGGCAGCCCCTTGCACTACATGCTTTGCTGAATTCATCCCTAAAGATGCCCACTATAAAGAGGTAGGTATATAGTGTGTATGGACCTTGGGAAAGCCAGCAGATAAAGGATTGGTACCATCTGACAGAGCAGTTGGGGGAGGGGGTTCCTAATGAGTTTGCCACCCCCCCCCCCCCCCCCAAAAAAAAAAAAAAAATTTCTAAAGGGGCTCTACATGAAGTAAACCACACAGCAAACATTTGTGCATATTTTAGGGGGTGTTTGGGGACAAACAATACTATGCAGCAGACAAAAGACATTGATTAAGTGACTAGGCCATAGGTGTCTATTGGGGCAGAAGAGCATGCTGGTGAGGTAAGTGAAGGGAAAAATGCATGAAGGAGAAAAGGGGCACAGCATATTAGAACATATTGCAATCATGGTAATTAGGGAAGGAGGTCAAAAATACAAGACATTAGCAAACAGAGCATACATAGAAGGGAATAGTCAAGTATAAATGTTACCTTAATATAGTCCTCCTGCAGGACCTGAATGATGGCAGAACAGGTCTCTGGAATAATGATTCCCAGGGCCTGAGGAGAGATACCTGAAGAGAACTTCAAATCCTGAAGACTTCTCCCTGTCGCCAAGTACCTCAACGTGGCAACAAGCCTCTGCTCCGGAGTAATGGCTTGTCTCATGCAGGTATCCTGCCGGCTGATAAAGGGGGTCAGCAAAGCCAAAAGATGGTGAAAATCGGGGTCCGTCATCCTGAGAAAGTTCCTGAAATCATCAGGATTATTCTCCCGGATCTCACGAAGCAAAGGCATGTGCGAGAACTGGTCACGCTGAAGCAACCAATTCTTGGTCCACATACTCCTCGTCACTCTGTTCATGGACGGGTCTTGGGTCAAAGCTAAAAGCCCGACACCAATTCCGCGTACAGCACGAACTCGGCGACGAGTACGCACGGGAAACATCGCTCAGAAGGTCACAAAAGGTCGGCTGGTCAGAACGGACAAACAGAAAGCACCGATAAACAGCAAGGCCTGAAAGAACGAACTGAATACGAGCAACGAGCAGACAATAAGCAGTGCAAATCAAAGCGTCCTATATCAAGATATAGGCCGCAATGACCAACAAATGCGAACTGACTACACGCACTAATAAACAGATACGCACGACAAGCACAAACTGAAGAGCAGTAACGATCTGAGTCAGAAAACTGAGAAGCGCGAATCTTAAGTCACCAAACTTCCACTAACTCTCGATAAACACGGGATCAGCAGAAGGAGCCCAACGGGTGCCTGACGTGGTGCTGAACTTCCCTTTTGTAATCTCGTGGACGACGACTTACGTCACGACGTTCTTCCGGACCGGATATTCCGACAACGTAGTCCGACCGTGTGTACGCAACACCAACATCGGACAAAGTACGTCGGACAGAATCCGACCGACCTGGTCCGCGGATTGTCCGAGCGTGTGTATGGGGCTTTATTTATTTATTCATTAAAGCAATCAAATTGTAGTGTATTTTATTGCATTCATTGTATCATCACAAAGAACTACCTGAGCTTGATTTGATATTCATTTAATCCTCTGTGCAGCAGTCATACAATGGAAGGTTAAACAAAGTAAGGTTTTATGCTGTCTGGCAGGGGTGCCCAGATCAAAAAAACTTGCTTAACAGAATTACAAATTATTTGGCAGGAAAAAAGTTCACATATTTGTATTTCAACTATCTGTTTAGTTGTTTGTCTAATTCTAAGCATACTGTAGGTGATTATTAAAAAAAAAAAAAAAAAAATACATGCAAAAAATATTATGTTGGAAAATACATCTAGTCAGTGAATAATAACAAGCTTGGCTTTGGAAATATACAGTATAATATTGTCAGGGGATTTGTATTTCTGCCCATCCTGAGATTTATACAGTCCTGCCCAATAGCACAGCTAAGCTGGTGACATTTTTTTTCTCTGCTGCAGAATGGGAATAAAGCAAGACACCTTTAACCTGTGAATAAACATCAAAGGAGATGCAGAAGGTTGATGAGCTCATCTTCCGGCTCATAACTTTCTTTTTTAATTCAGGTGCCTTAAACAGCAGCTAACTGTCTACTAGTGTACCCCTACCATTTCACCAAAAATGTGTGAAAATGGTAAAAAAAAAAAAAAGACAATACACTCCTTTATTAAAAAAAATGTAAAAATAACACTGTCCCACAAAGTCTTGTTCTTCTTCTTCTCTCGCTCCGACAGTCCAAAAAATAAAAAAAAAGCCGCGAGCCATCTACGAACTGCTTCCATGGGAGGCAACCACTGTAATAACAGGCCTCTCAGGTGACAGTTATTTTATAACTGAGGGCAGGGCTACACGATGACATCGCCGGGTGACCCCGCCCCCTCTGACGCACAGGGACATCCCTATGGCTTTCCCGTAGTGTCAGATGGGGCAGGGTCACTTGGTTTCGTAACCGAGTGACCCTGCCCCCTCTGACGCTACGGGAAGCGGAGTTGCACCCAAAAGGGAAATTTTCACACATTTGTCTCCTCTCACCCTCTAGTGCCACAATTGGCACCTTTCGGGGGGAGGGGGAACAGGATATCCTGTTCCCACTTCCAGGAGTCCATGCCGTGGCCCATGATGTCACCGCAGGGCTCCCTCCTCCTCCTCCCCCTGTTGCCGAGCCGATAGGAGAGAGGATCGGTACCTCACGCATGTCCAGTAGGGTTTTTTCGGCGTGAAGCCTGACGTATTCCCTTACCCACAATGGTGGCGGCAGCATCCGACAGCTGATGGAAACATGAGCTTCGATGTTGGCATTGCTGGACTCCAGTACAGGTAAGTGTCCTATTATTAAAAGCCACTGCATTATGTGTAGCTTCTGGCTTCTAATCATTTTTTTGGATGGACCTCTGCTATTTTTTTTGTATCCTGGGTGAAAATATGAGAAAATAAGTAAGTATTGTTTACTTCCTCTTTCTCTCCCGGCAAAGGTAAAGCATAATGGACTACTATGCATCGCATAGTAGTCTATTGTGTGTCACTTACCTGACACAGGAGCCAGCAAAGTCACCGATGTCCCCTTGTGTACGGAGCCTCCATCTTCTTGGTGGGTCTTGCTGCTCTGGCGCTGTCATTCGACTGAGCCACGATGACGTCACTCCTGCGTGTGTGCACTCTTACATACTCTTACCGCACATGCGCCATAGACAGCGGTGCCTGTCTTTTGGCAAATATCTCCTAAACCTTGTAGGTTTAGGAGATATTTCTTAGACCTACAGGTAACCCTTAATCTAGGCTTACCTGTGGGTCAAAGTGGTTTGTAAGGGTTTACAACCACTTTAAAGTTTCAAAAAGAAAGTGCAATTATAAAAACATGAGCTCTGGTATATGTACCCTCTATAGTACACTACACTACTGATGGTCACTACATAAATGTTGATCCAATATAGTATGGACACATATGTTGTTTCTCTGTATGTAAACATATTTTAACTTTATATGTTTTATGATTTAGATGTCATTATCCCCCTGAGAAAAATTTCAACTAGCATAAATTTGAAACGCATTGGAGTTTTTTGAGCAGTATATCAAGTTTGAAAATTTTTCATGTATTTAATGTTGTTTATCTATCCTATTAGGACATCCTGTGTAGTATAGAGGGTACATATACCAAAGCTCATTTTTTATAATTGCACTTTCTTTTTTAAACTTTATGTATTTTAGTATCAATAAAATATATTTTTTATGTATCCAATTTACTTATTTTGTATTTTTTGCTGCCTAAAAGCCCCTGGGAGTTTTTTATCTCTGTTTTTGGTTTTGGTGTTACATCTTTTTAACATTAACATAATCACACATATCAGTGATAAACTGTCTATCCAGGCTTTGGCTGCCAAAATGTTACAAATTAGAAATTAAAGTAGTCATAGGCATATATTATCACTTACAAGAAAGACAGTGAAAAAAATACATGTTTTTTTTAAAGTTGTAACATACACCTATTTATATATTCTCCATATTAATGGAAAAGAAAATTAAATCTGTTTGAGCTTTCTTTCGGCTTTACTAACTAAATAAAACAACTGAAATCATATGTGTGAACAATTGGAGCCAGTCCCAAAAGTTTCTCTAGGTTTTCCTAAAATAAAGATAAGCAACTCTATGGAGGTGTATAGTAATTATGAGAGAAAAGTAGGTCAGCCTTTCAGGTGTGATTCAGTGAAGGCAGAGATGAGCAAAACTTTGGAAGTTTTTTGAGAGCTTTGAGCCAAAGGGAAACTGAGAGGGGCAAGCAATATGGACATTTCTTCCTACAGCAGAAGTTGTCACCCAAAGTTTTGCAGCTGGGTGGGTGAAGCCTGATGGGGATTCAGATACACTAATTTCCTATCAGGTCCATTCCTCTTGGACAGCCTGCTATTGGCTATATGATCTGCCCACTGCCCGCTGTCAATTACAAGGACAGAGCGGGCCTGATGTGGAACTAGTACCCCAGCCTCCCTATCAGGCTTCACTCACTGTCAGCATAACTGGTTGATGAAGGCCTGTTTGCTGTGAATCTGACAGCATCTTTAACAACCAGTGATAGATGGCAGGGGGGTAGTGGTAGCAGACATGGGAGTAAATCACACATGTGCAAGTCATAAGCAAGTCTCAAGTCTTAACCTTCAAGTCACAAGCAAGTCCCAAGTTACTGTGGCGAAAAGCAAGAAAGTCAAGTCGAGTCCCTGCTAGAAGTCAAGCAAGTCAAGTCAAGTCATTTATTTTGGTCAAGTCACAAATCAAGTCAAAATACTGATTTACCACCTTTAAATGAGTTAAAAGTCAGTGTTCACTGTTCAGGAAAGGTTTTATTTTATTTTGAAAATAATATTTTCAACATTAAACTTCAAACTAATAAAGTATATCTAGACACTTGAACGGTGATGAGCCACTTACAAATATTTTTTTTGCTGTTTGTTTAATTTTTTGCAAATGCAATGCATTGTAAGTTACAATGCATTGCATTTGCAAAAAATTAAATTCGATAGTACTTTCTCGCTCAGTTGTGAGCGATGGGGTCGCATTATCACCCCACCATGGCTGAACACACGTTCAGCAGGTGTGCTTGATGCAGGGACTGACATAACTCTTACTGCTACCCTGAACAAAGAGGGGAACATGTGCCTATTCATGGCCCAAAACTGAAGGCAGCTCTGTCCATCACAAATGTCTAAATACTGGTTCAGCTGAATTTGGGGAGTAGAACATGAATCTTTCTTTTGTTTTTTTGTGGTATGCTGAGAACAGCCCAGACTGACTCTCTGGCTCTGCCACTGGCATTTGCTCGTCTTCATCCGTGGTTGGTGGGGTGGGCTTGCAGTCCTCTTCTTTGAGAATCAAGTCTGAAAAACACAAGCATAAAACAGTGACTTAATCATTGCACTCAGGTGTTATTACTGCAAATGGTCACAACACAACTGAAATATCAAAAGGAACCAGATCATGACAATCTAGTGCATAGGTATTCAACCCTCTCCTTAGGGTTCCCCAAACAGGCCATATTTTTGTTTTTCCCCATTAACCGCTTCCCGACCGCCTAACGACGATATACGTCGGCAAAATGGCACGGGCAGGCAGAATCACGTACCTGTACGTGATCGTGCATGTGCCTGCCTGTGGGTCGCGCGCGCGCCGCTAGCGGCACGCTCGCGACCCGGTCGGGAGCTCCGTGACCCCGGCCGCGGGACCAGCGGACCCGATCGCCGCTGGTGTCCCGCGATCGGGTTACGGAGCTGAAGAACGGGGAGAGGTTTGTGTAAACAAACCTCTCCCCGCGCTTCCTACACTGACTGTCAGTGATCGGCGGTTCCCTGTCATCGGGAACGCCGATCAATGACGTCACACGTACAGCCACGCCCCCTACAGTAAAATGAACACAACACGTCACACTGACTCCTCCCCGCCCCCTAGTGGTTAACCCCTTCACTACAACTGTCATTTACATAGGAATCATTGCTATTTAAATAGCACTGATTTCTATATAAATGACAAATGTCCCAAAAATGTGTCAAAAATGTCCGATGTGTCCGCCATAATGTCGCAGTCACAATAAAAATCGCAGATCTCCGCCATTACTAGTAAAAAAAAAATATTAATAAAAATGCTATAAAACTATCCCCTATTTTGTAAACGCTATAACTTTTGCGCAAACCAATCAATAATCGCTAATTGCGATTTTTTTACCAAAAATATGTAGAAGAATACGTATCGGCCAAAACTGAGGAAAAAAAATGTTTTTTTATATATTTTTTGGGGATATTTATTATAGCAAAAAGTAAAAAATATTGCATTTTTTTCAAAATTGTCGCTCTATTTTTGTTTATAGCGCAAAAAATAAAAACCGCAGGGGCGATCAAATACCACCAAAAGAAAGTTCTATTTGTGGGAAAAAAAGGACGCCAATTTTGTTTGGGAGCCACGTCGCACGACCGCGCAATTGTCAGTTAAAACAACGCAGTGCCGAATCGCAAAAAGGGGCCTGGTCCTTTGGCTGCCAATTGGTCCGGGGCTGAAGTGGTTAAATAACACACCTGATTTGATTAATCAAAGGCTTAATGTGTAGTAGTTGACTGATTGAAACAGGTGTGTTATTTTAGGGTGAAAACAAAAACATGGCCTGTCTGGGGGTCCCCGAGGAGGGGGTTGAAGACCTCTGAGTAGAGTATATCAACATACTGACATTCTTTTATAGCCTACAATCTGGCATTAAATTGGATTATTACAAAAAACATAACATACTTTTTATCATCGCAGACACAGCCTCCTTGATATTTTCGGGAGCCAAAACATCATGGGTCAACCACATGGTGCCAAATGAAGGATCCAGCAGAGCAGCTTTTAGGTATAGAGGGTCCGAGAAGGGTAAGGTTGCTACATCATTGTGTTCATCTGCCATCCTCACATTGACAAAGATCCCTTCGAATCGTCTTTTGAGTGATTCTTGCAGGCTACAGATCAAGCCACCAAGGTAGCGCACGCTCTCTTTATGATTTTCCAAGTGGTGATTCAGAGAAAGGATACAGGGTACAACAGCACTTATTGTCACAATTTTTTCTCCCTGTGAGAGGTCTGTGGCTTCTCCAAAAGGTTGAAGGACATCCACGAGTTCCTTAATATGATTCCACTCTCTAGCTGTGAATACAGTCTCTCTGTGTCCCCCATCTTCAAGAATTCTCTTCAAATTTTTCCTTGAAAGAGGTGCTTGTATGTAACAAGGAGCTCAACCTGGAAGCTTTGGCGAGAGCTGCATTGACTAATTTAGTCTCTTTAAGTCCATCACCTATTACCAATTGAAGCATATGTGCAAAACGTTGAAGTCTAGTCTGGGTTTTTGCACTCAAATAATTTTTTAAGCATCTCCTGTTCTTCCATTGACAGGTCATTCCAAATGTCCGAATCATCAAGGTCATCGTCTTCTTCTCCCTGTCCTGGAAAACATGTAGTGAATGCTTTTTTCATGTTTGCGGCGTTGTCACAGATGATGTGGTCTACCTTTTTTTAATCTTGTACTCTTCACATACACGCTCAAATTCCTCAAAAATTCTGTCCCCTGTATGGGGACCTTTGAAGCGGTTACACGCAAGCAACTGTGATTTCAACTGAAGACGGTCTTCCTCAATATTGATCCAGTGCACTGTGACTCCAAGAAAGCCTCTCATCCTGCGGTCTGACCATATATCTACAGTCACTGACAGATGATCTACCGCTGTGAGTTCATTTCTCAGCTCCTATCTGCCACCAGATTGTCAAGCTTGCCAGTAATTGTTCTTCTACTTACTGGAGAGTACTTGTTGTCTACTATTGACAAAAAGCGACAAAAGCTTTGATGTTCAATGATGGACAGTGGCATGTTGCAGTTTATAATGAGGTCTGACAGGATTGAGTTTGTAATTGCCTTCTGCTGCTGGTTACAGTGGTATAGCTGCACAGTCCCCTGAGCGATGAATTGTGAGATTTGAGGCTGGCTAGCATCAAAAGTCCCTTTGGTATGGATGTACTCTTCATATCTATAGAGTAAACAGAAGAGAGATGGAAAATAAAATGAGATATGTGATTTATTGATTTGAACAATTATAGCTGTCTTGTGCGTTGGCCTCTCAGGGGCGGATCCAGAGTTTACTGTCGGGAGGGGCACTGCCAGAAAATAAGGTGTTGCTTACTTACAGAACTATTTATTGGCACCAGTGACACCAATACAGTGACCAGTGCTAAAGAAAATGCACTGTTACTGTATAAATGACACTGGCAGAGGAGGGGTTAACACTAGGGGTGATCAAGGGGTTAGGTATGCTCCTAGGGAGTGCTTTCTAACTGTGGCAGGGATGGATGTGCTAGAAGAAAAGAGAGATCTGCGTTTCAGCTTAGACACAAATCTCTCTCTCTACCTCTGTGACAGAACAGCCACACGTGACACCCAAAATGTACTGGCACAGGCAAGTTTTTACTGGCATTTCCAAAAGTTAAAAAAACTACAGTTTTAAGTGCAAATTTCAGTATTTAGGCAACAAGCAAGTAACATGTTCAATTATTAATGAACTCACCATTCAGTTGCTAGGGGTTGCTATACATTACTGCCCACCATTCGGTTGTCTAGAGGTTGCTATACATTACCGTTCTTATAGTATACTCTCCGCACCAGCCTCTGCCAGCTACTCTCTCAACGAGCCCTGCCTGGCATGCAGATCACGCCTGCAGTCAGACGGGCAAATACTTAACAGGTGTCTTCAGTCTCCTGTGCCAGTTTTGCCCCGGCTGTCTGTGCCTCTCTGGAGGGGGGGTGGGTGGGGGGGCACACCGGACCCTACAACTGTCATTGTTCCCCCAGCTGCTGCTGATCAGTAATGGCAAAGCAGCTGGGCAGACAAAGGGGTGGCACAGGCTGGCAAAAAAAGACTGGTGGGAATAGAAGCACAACGGGCCGTTCTGAGAAGCTGCCATTTAAATAGGGCAAGGGTGGCCAGTTGCCAGCTGCTGTTTTAAGAATGGGCCAGGGGTCCTCGTGATCAGTTTAAAACCAGCTATGGGGTGTGTGCAATTAATCAGTTTGACTTGGGAGGTGTGCATTGGATCCGTGTATAACCAAGTATGGGGGTGTGCAATGGACCAATTTTTCATAATCTGCTATGGGGGTGTGCAATTGATCAGTTTGACCTGGGAGGTGTGCAATTGACCAGTTTATAACAAGCTGTGGGGGTGTGCAATGCCAGTTAATAACCAGTGGATCCATTGCATACCTCCCAAGTCAAACTGATTAATTGCACACACCCCATAGCTGGTTTTAAACTAATCAATTGCACACCTCCCAAGTAAAAATTAATATTTGCACAACCCTATATCTGGTTATAAATGAATGAATTGCACATCCCCATAGCTGATTATAAGCAAATTAATTGCACGCCCCCACAGCTTGTTATAAACTGGTTAATAATTGCACACCTCCATATAAACTTAAACTAATCTATCGGACACCTCCCAAGTTAAACTCATTAATTGCACAACCCCATAGCTGGTTATAAGCAAATTGCACACCTACAGCAACTGGTCATAAATAGCACTAAACATTAGGACCTCACACAGGATCAATGTAAATCAATGAACTGACAATCATAGGAAATACACATATTGGAGACAATAGGGGAAATTATTCAAAATGGCCCCTATTGTCTCCAATACGTGTATTCCCTATGATTGTCAGTTCATTCTAGTGCCAATGTTTTTTTTTATATTCAGAGTCAGACCCCTTGAACTGCTGGTTGGTAGTGCAAGTCTAGTGCAAGTCATAGGGCCCAAGTCAAAGTCAAGTCACAAGTCATTAGTGTCAAGTCAAAGTCAAGTCGAGTCATTTGTTTAATTTTGTCAAGCAAGTCGCAAGTCCTCAAATAGGTGACTGGAGTCTGACTCGAGTCAAGTCATGTGACTCGAGTCCCCCACCTCTGAGTGGTAGCAAACATGCCACTCTGCTACACAGCATGCACTCTGCCCATCCCTGTATGTTAAGCTAGAATCTGTCTTAATAACCTCCAGTTTTGTTATCTATGGCTGGAGGTAAATCAATCTGAATTCAGTGCAGCCACAGTGGCAAATTGTAAAATTGTAAAGCTACTGAAATTGGTGGTAATTAGGGAAGAGCCGAACACCCCCGGGTTCGGTTCGCACCAGAACCTTCGAACGGACCGAAAGTTTGCGCGAATTTTCGAACCCTATTCGTTACAATGGACGCGAACGTTCGAAATCAAAATTGATAATTATAATGGCCAATATGCATGTTAATGTCATAAAACAGGTTTGGGGACCCGGGTCCTGCCCCAGGGGACATATATCAATGCAAAAAGAACTTTTAAAAACGAACGTTTTTTCGGGAGCAGTAATTTTAATGATGCATAAAGTGAGAAAAAAAAAAGTGAAATATTCCTATAAATATGGTACCTGGGGGGTGTCTAAAGTATGCCTGTGAAGTGGCATGTGTTTCCCGTGTTTAGAACTGTCCCTGTACAAAATGACATTTGTAAAGGAAAAAAGAAGCCATTTAAAACCACTTGCGGCTTTAATGTCATGTCTTGTCCTGGCCATATGGCTGAAAATCCTTGAGAAAAATGGCATGGCTACCCCCCCCCCCACCCCAGCCCCTTTGGGTCTTGTATGGATATTAAGGGGGACCCCGCACCCAAAATAAAACCATATACCTACAACCCTATATACTCTGAACAGCAGTATATAGGCGGTGCAAACAAGAACTGTAGGTTTGTTCTTAAGTAGAATCTGAACAGGTACATTATGAAGTGTAGCTCCATCCCAAAAAAATCTATTTTTAAGCATTTGGAGAACATAGGGAGGGGTTATCACCCCTGTAACATTTGCTGTCTTTGCACATCTGTTCAGAACATTTCACCTCACTTTCCGTCCCAATGACAAATGTTATTGGAAAGGTGGGGTTTTAATTGAAACAAGGATTGGTGATAAAGCATCAGTAGAGAGGAGATACCTTTTTCTCAAATTAAATCTAACAGGATAGAATTTCCCTTCCTAGGGGTAGATTTCCTCTCACTTCCTGTTTTCTCCTTCCGTTTGCAAGTAGGAGTCGTTTGTAAGTTGGATGTTTGAAAGTAGGGGCCTGCCGTATATACTCTGCAGAAATTTGCCCCATTAGATGTTGGTGTAGCCACAACACTGTAAGCCCCTCACAGTTACTCTTGGTGGGCACAGGAATTGGCCCTGCTGTGACATATTAGATCAAGATTTGTAATTGCATGCACCTGTTGAACAGGGCAGAAAATTTGGGCCTTTGGTGGTGGTGGTGGACGGTGTTGCCACAAGACTGTAAGCCCTCACAGTTACTCTTGGTGGGCGCAGGAATGGGCCCTGCTGTGATTTATTAGATCAAGATTTGTAATTGCATGCACCTGTTGAACAGGGCAGAAGAATTGGGCCTTTGTTGGTGGTGGTGGACGGTGTTGCCACAAGACTGTAAGCCCTCACAGTTACTCTTTGTGGGCGCAGGAATGGGCCCTGCTGTGAGTTATTAGATCAAGATTTGTAATTGCATGCCCCTGTTGAACAGGGCAGAAAAATTGGGCCTTTGGTGGTGGTGGTGGACGGAATTGCTACAAGACTGTAAGCCCTCACAGTTACTCTTGGTGGGGGCAGGAATGGGCCCTGTTGTGAACTATTAGATCAAGATTTGTAATAACACGCCCCTGTTAAACAGGGGCTGAAAAATTGTGCCTTAGGCACTGGTGCTGGTGCCACAACACTGCAACCCCTCACAGATACTGTACTTGGAGCACAGCAGTCAGACCTGTTGCGAAGCATTGCTTAAAAAATTGTAATTACACGCCCCTGTTAAACAGGGGCTGAAAAATTGTGCCTTAGGCAACGGTGCTGGTGCCACAACACTGCAACCCCTCACAGATACTGTACTTGGAGCACAGCAGTCAGACCTGTTGCGAAGCATTGCTTAAAAAATTGTAATTACACGCCCCTGTTAAACAGGGGCTGAAAAATTGTGCCTTAGGCAACGGTGCTGGTGCCACAACACTGCAACCCCTTACAGATACTGTACTTGGAGCACAGCAGACAGACCTGTTGCGAAGCATTTTTTTAAAAAAATTGTTATACAGGGGCTTAAAAATTGTGCCTTAGGTACTGGTGTGGTGGCACCCAGAAACAAAAATGTTCTTCCAAGCTATCAAGGAATGGATAATTGAGGAGGAGGAAGAGGATAGTCAGTGAACATAACAGGACAGTCACGCATCAGCATAGGCAGTCTTGAAGGGATGTGACATTATAAATATTCAGTTATATCCGCTTCAGGTGCCTGGTAGCTGGTGGTGATCCAAGACTGATTCATCTTTATGAAGGTCAGTCGATCAACGAGTCAGTGGACAGGCGCACCCTGTGATCGGTGACAAATCCTCCAGCAGCACTGAATGTGCGTTCGGAAAGAACGCTGGATGCAGGACAGGCCAGTAGCTCAATTGCATACTGTGCAAGCTCTGGCCAGTGATCCATCCTCAAGACCCAGTAAGCCAGAGGATTTTCGGTGGGAAAGGTGTCCAAGTCTGACCTTGCCCCTAGGTATTCCTGCACCATGTATATCAGACGCTGGCGATGGTTGCTGGAACCGATCATACCTTGGGGCTGCGGACTAAAAAATTGTCTGAACGCATCGGTCAGACGTCCACCTTCCCCACCGCTCCTTCTGCTACTGACCGAAGCCTCAGCAACTCGTCGTCCAGGACCAGGAGTTTGTAACCTCCCAGTTTCTGGGAACGCGTTGCACAGACCTTTCTGCAAGGCCTCCCTGAGATGTCTCATCCTCTGCTCCCTCTGCGACGGCAAGATAAGGTCCGCAACCTTACCCTTGTACCGTGGATCAAGGAGAGTGGCCAGCCAGTAATGGTCCCTCTCCTTGATCTGAAGAATATGAGGATCCTTCCGCAGGCTTTGCAGGATCAGGGAGGCCATGCAACGTAGGTTAGCTGAGGCATTCGGTCTGGAGTCTTCTGGGTCACTGAGGACGACATGATCGCCAGCCACCTCCTCCCAGCCACGTACAAGTCCACTGGTTTGTTGGGACTGTACATCATCCCTAAAAGACTGCTGCTGCTGAGTGCCAGGCTCCACCTCGATGCTCACACAATCCTCCTCCTCCTCCTCCTCTTTCTGTGTGATGGGTGGGACAGAAGGAACACTGTCTGGATAAAGGGGGCCTTGAGAGGCAAGGAAGTCCTCCTCTTCCTGCCTCTGTTCTGCCTCAAGTGCCCTGTCCATTATCCCACGCAGCGTATGCTCCAACAGGTGGACAAGAGGTACAGTGTCACTGATGCATGCACTGTCACTGCTCACCATCCTCGTGGCCTCCTCAAATGGTGACAGGACAGTGCATGCATCCCTGATCATGCTCCACTGGCGTGGGGAAAAAAAGCCAAGCTCCCCTGACCCTGTCCTGGTGCCGTAGTCGCAAAGGTACTCATCAGTGGCGAAATTATAGGGGTCTCCGAGATCGCCATGGCGACCGGGTCCCTTGCTGCAGGGGGGCCTTGAGGCCCCCCTGTACTCTTTGATAGAAGGGGAGGCTGAGAGGAGCTCCCCGATCGTCAGCCGAGCTGTAATGGCATTGTGCAGGGAGCTCCTCACATACCTAAAGTGAAAGCACTGTGTGCTGTGCTCTTTGTCTCCCCCCGTCAGTGCAGTACCCGGCAGGAAGAAGGTATGTCTGAAGTTTTTTGAAGAAGGTATGTCTGACGTTTTTTTTATAAGACTATCTTCTGTATCTGTATGTGTCTTTATATGTGTGTGCATGCATGTGTGTGTGAGTGGGGGGGTGCATGCATGTGTGTGTGTGTGTGTGGGGGGGGGTGCATGCATGCAGGTGTGTGTGGGGGGGGGGGGTGCATGCATGTGTGTGTGTGGGGGGCTGCATGCATGTGTGTGTGGGGGGGGTGCATTTATGTGTGTGTGTGGGGGGGGGGGGGTGCATGCATGTGTGTGTGGGGGGGTGCATGCATGTGTGGGGGGGTGCATGTGTGTGTGTGGGGGGGGGCATGCATGTGTGTGTGTGGGGGGCATGCATGTGTGTGTGTGGGGGGGGGGGCATGCATGTGTGTGTGTGTGTGTGGGGGGGGGCATGCATGTGTGGGGGGGGGGGCATGCATGTGTGTGTGTGGGGGGGGGTGCATGCATGTGTGTGTGGGGGGGTGCATGCATGTGTGTGTGGGGGGTGGGGGGGGGGGGGTGCATGCATGTGTGTGTGTGGGGGGGTGCATGCATTTGTGTGTGGGTGTGCGAGCGGGCGGTGGGGATTCACAGTGGCAGCATTTGGCACACCGGCAGCATTTAATGGGCACACTGGCAGCATTTGATGGCACAGTGGCGGCATTTGATGGCACAGTGGCAGCATTTGATGGGCACAGTGGCGACACTTGATGCTACAGTGGTGGCGTTTGATGATGGTACAGTGGCTGCAATTGATGGGCACAGTGGCAGCATTTGATGGGCACAGTGGCGACATTTAATGGTACAGTGGCTGTAATTGATGTTTTTATTTGTGATTTTTTTTTTTGTTTGCTTGCGCCCCCCCCCCCCCCCTAAAAATTTTGAGCAGCAGCTGTCACTGGTTTATATGTGCATTTATATAATATATATATATATATATATATATATATATATATTTATATTGTGTGTGTGTGTGTTTTTATATAACAATTAAAAAATCGGTTCCTTTATATGCAGCCACCCACTTGTGACCGGGCCCTGGTGTTCCAACATCGGGCTCGGAGTAAAGAGCTTTGTCCGGAGGTCGGGGGGGGCCTCCATGGTTTCTTGCATCGGGGCCCTGAGGGTTCTAGTTGCGACACTGGTACTCATTGATGGCCCTCTGCTGCGTGTGCAGTCGCTGCAGCATGGCCAATGTTGAGTTCCACCTGGTGGGCATGTCACATATTAGGCAGTTCTTGGGCAGGTTCAACTCCTTTTGCAGCTCAGCCAGCCGAGCACTGGCATTATACGATCGGCGGAAATGCACACAGACTTTCCTGGCCTGCCTCAGGACATCCTGTAAGCCTGGGTACCTGCCCAAGAACCGCTGCACCACCAGGTTGAGGACGTGAGCCATACAGGGCACATGGGTGAGCTGCCCCTGTCGCAGGGCAGAGAGGAGGTTGGTGCCATTGTCAGAAACCACCATTCCTGGCTTAAGCTGGCGTGGCGTCAACCACCTCTCAGCCTGCCCCTGCAGAGCTGCCAGAACCTCTGCCCCAGTGTGGCTCCTGTCCCCAAAACACACCAGCGCAAGCACGGCATGGCATCTTTTTGCCTGCGTACTCGCGTAGCCCCTTGTACGCCTACGGAGCACCGCTGGTTCCGAGGACAGAGCACTGGAAGAGGCCATGGAGGAAGAAGAAGAGAGGAGGGGGTGGAGGAGAGAGGTGTGTCACAACCAGTAGTAGCATTTTGGAGGCGTGGTGGCAGAACAACCTCCAACACTACTGCACCTTGTCCTGCATCCCTCCCAGCTGCCAAAAGAGTGACCCAATGGGCCAGATAACGTCCCTGTCCATGCCTGCTGGACCATGAGTCAGCGGTAATATGCACTTTACCGCTGACCGCCCTGTCCAGCGAGGCATGGACATTGCCTTCCACATGCCGGTAGAGAGCCAGAATCGATGTTCCGTGAGAAAAAGTGGCGTTTGGAAACCTGCCACTGAGGAACCGCACATTGAACAAACTCACGGAAGGGGGCCGAGTCAACCAACTGAAAAGGCAGCAGTTGAAGTGCTAGCAATTTAGCCAAGCTAGCATTCAACCGCTGGGCATGTGGATGGCTGGGAGTAAACTTCTTTCGACGGTCCAGCAGCTGGGGCAGGGAAATTTGCCTGCTACAATCGGACGTCGGTGTACTGCAAGTACTTGGTTGTGACACACCTAATTCTACACCTTCAGTCCTCTCAGAGCAGATTTCAGAGAGGACTGAAGATATAGTGGGGTTGGAGATCCCAGCTGATGAGGAGCAAGGAGAGGTCCACTTTGTTCTTTGGTGTGGGTCTTTAATGTGCGCTTGCCAACGAGCTGCATGGCAGGTCGACATATGTCTGGTCATGCTTGTGGTGCCCAAGCAGCTGATGTTTTGGCCACGCGAGATACGCTTGAGACAAATATTGCAAATAGCAGTGGTGCGATCTGATGTACTCGTCTCAAAAAAGGCCCACACCAAAGAACTTTTGTGATAACGTGCAGAGGCAGCGCCCTGCACAGGCGGAGCTCTGCGGTGTTGTACAGTTGCTGTGCTGGCCTCTAGCTGGCCTCCAGGGGGCATCCTGCCTCGTTGGACATGTGACGCCGCATCCTCCTCCTCCTCGTCCTCCTCCTCATCCTCTCTCCCTCCAGGCACCCACGTGGCGTCAGTGACCTCATCATCCCCTCCCTCTTCACCACTAGAGCAAACCTGGCAGTAAGCTGCAGCTGGTGGAACAGTACTGCCAGATTGCTGTCCTTCAGCATCCCCTCTCTCTGCGCGCACACTACTGACTTCCTCAAGCTGGGTATCATCATCCGAGCCTTCGAATCGTTGGGCATCCTCCTGGAGCATGTACCCAACACTGTGCTCAAAGAGTTCGGGGGACTCCTCAGGAGGACATGGTGGGTCTAGGGAAGGGGTGGCTGATGATGCCATTGAGTACGCGTTGGCAGCTGCTCTGCCAGTACCCTGAGCCTGGGTGAGAGAGGATGAGGAGGATGAGGAGGGCTTGGTCATCCATTCTACCAAGCCTTCAGCATGATGCGGCTCCACATGTCCAGCTGCCGAAAACAAAGACGCGCGTGTCCCATGGCCACATGCTGATGACGATGCACGACCACATCCACGGCCACAGCCACGTCCACTAGAAACAGAGCCTGCCTGCCCTGTGTTCTTGCCTCTGCACGCTCTGCCTCCCATTGGCGGTCTTCCAGCCATTGTAGTCGGTAGTCCTGTGGGTGCTGCTGAGAAGAAAATATAGGAGCTCTGTGTGATGCCACTAACACACTAGAAGTCCTATAGGTGCTTCTGCAAAGAAAATATAGGAGCTCTGTGTGATGCCACTAACACACTAGAAGTCCTGTGGGTGCTGCTGAGAAGAAAATATAGGAGCTCTGTGTGATGCCACTAACACACTAGAAGTCCTATGGGTGCTTCTGCAAAGAAAATATAGGAGCTCTGTGTGATGCCACTAACACACTAGAAGTCCTGTGGGTGCTGCTGAGAAGAAAATATAGGAGCTCTGTGTGATGCCACTAACACACTAGAAGTCCTATGGGTGCTTCTGCAAAGAAAATATAGGAGCTCTGTGTGATGCCACTAACACACTAGAAGTCCTGTGGGTGCTGCTGAGAAGAAAATATAGGAGCTCTGTGTGATGCCACTAACACACTAGAAGTCCTATGGGTGCTTCTGCAAAGAAAATATAGGAGCTCTGTGTGATGCCACTAACACACTAGAAGTCCTATGGGTGCTTCTGCAAAGAAAATATAGGAGCTCTGTGTGATGCCACTAACACACTAGAAGTCCTGTGGGTGCTGCTGAGAAGAAAATATAGGAGCTCTGTGTGATGCCACTAACACACTAGAAGTCCTATGGGTGCTTCTGCAAAGAAAATATAGGAGCTCTGTGTGATGCCACTAACACACTAGAAGTCCTGTGGGTGCTGCTGAGAAGAAAATATAGGAGCTCTGTGTGATGCCACTAACACACTAGAAGTCCTATGGGTGCTGCTGAGAAGAAAAATATAGGAGCTCTGTGTGATGCCACTAACACACTAGAAGTCCTATGTGTGCTTCTGCAAAGAAAATATAGGAGCTCTGTGTGATGCCACTAACACACTAGAAGTCCTGTGGGTGCTGCTGAGAAGAAAATATAGGAGCTCTGTGTGATGGGACTAACACACTACAAGTCCTATAGGTGCTTCTGGGAAGAAAATATAGGAACTCTGTGTGATGGGACTAACACACTACACGTCCTATAGGTGCTTCTGGGAAGAAAATATAGCTCTGTGTGATGCCACTAACACAGTACAAGTCCTATGGGTGCTTCTGGGAAGAAAATATAGGAACTCTGTGTGATGGGACTAACACACTACAAGTCCTATGGGTGCTTCTGGGAAGAAAATATAGGAGCTCTGTGTGATGGGACTAACACACTACAAGTCCTATAGGTGCTTCTGGGAAGAAAATATAGCTCTGTGTGATGGGACTAACACACTACAAGTCCTATAGGTGCTTCTGGGAAGAAAATATAGGAGCTCTGTGTGATGGGACTAACACACTACAAGTCCTATGGGTGCTTCTGGGAAGAAAATATAGGAGCTCTGTGTGATGGGACTAACACACTACAAGTCCTATAGGTGCTTCTGGGAAGAAAAATATAGGAGCTCTGTGTGATGGGACTAACACACTACAAGTCCTATAGGTGCTTCTGGGAAGAAAATATAGCTCTGTGTGATGGGACTAACACACTACAAGTCCTATGGGTGCTTCTGGAAGAAAATATAGGAGCTCTGTGTGATGGGACTAACACACTACAAGTCCTATAGGTGCTTCTGGGAAGAAAATATAGGAACTCTGTGTGATGGGACTAACACACTACAAGTCCTATGGGTGCTTCTGGGAAGAAAATATAGGAACTCTGTGTGATGGGACTAACACACTACAAGTCCTATGGGTGCTTCTGCAAAGAAAATATAGGAACTCTGTGTGATGGGACTAACACACTACAAGTCCTATAGGTGCTTCTGGGAAGAAAATATAGGAGCTCTGGGTGATGGGACTAACACACTACAAGTCCTATGGGTGCTTCTGGGAAGAAAATATAGGAGCTCTGTGTGATGGGACTAACACACTACAAGTCCTATAGGTGCTTCTGGGAAGAAAATATAGCTCTGTGTGATGGGACTAACACACTACAAGTCCTATAGGTGCTTCTGGGAAGAAAATATAGCTCTGTGTGATGCCACTAACACAGTACAAGTCCTATGGGTGCTTCTGGGAAGAAAATATAGGAACTCTGTGTGATGGGACTAACACACTACAAGTCCTATAGGTGCTTCTGGGAAGAAAATATAGGAGCTCTGTGTGATGGGACTAACACACTACAAGTCCTATGGGTGCTTCTGGGAAGAAAATATAGGAGCTCTGTGTGATGGGACTAACACACTACAAGTCCTATAGGTGCTTCTGGGAAGAAAAATATAGCTCTGTGTGATGGGACTAACACACTACAAGTCCTATAGGTGCTTCTGGGAAGAAAATATAGGAGCTCTGTGTGATGGGACTAACACAATACAAGTCCTATGGGTGCTTCTGGGAAGAAAATATAGGAGCTCTGTGTGATGGGACTAACACACTACAAGTCCTATGGGTGCTTCTGCAAAGAAAATATAGGAGCTCTGTGTGATGCCACTAACACACTAGAAGTCCTGTGGGTGCTGCTGAGAAGAAAATATAGGAGCTCTGTGTGATGGGACTAACACACTACAAGTCCTATAGGTGCTTCTGGGAAGAAAATATAGGAACTCTGTGTGATGGGACTAACACACTACAAGTCCTATAGGTGCTTCTGGGAAGAAAATATAGCTCTGTGTGATGCCACTAACACAGTACAAGTCCTATGGGTGCTTCTGGGAAGAAAATATAGGAACTCTGTGTGATGGGACTAACACACTACAAGTCCTATGGGTGCTTCTGGGAAGAAAATATAGGAGCTCTGTGTGATGGGACTAACACACTACAAGTCCTATAGGTGCTTCTGGGAAGAAAATATAGGAGCTCTGTGTGATGGGACTAACACACTACAAGTCCTATGGGTGCTTCTGGAAGAAAATATAGGAGCTCTGTGTGATGGGACTAACACACTACAAGTCCTATAGGTGCTTCTGGGAAGAAAATATAGCTCTGTATGATGGGACTAACACACTACAAGTCCTATAGGTGCTTCTGGGAAGAAAATATAGGAGCTCTGTGTGATGGGACTAACACAATACAAGTCCTATGGGTGCTTCTGGGAAGAAAATATAGGAGCTCTGTGTGATGGGACTAACACACTAAAAGTCCTATGGGTGCTTCTGCAAAGAAAATATAGGAGCTCTGTGTGATGCCACTAACACACTAGAAGTCCTGTGGGTGCTGCTGAGAAGAAAATATAGGAGCTCTGTGTGATGGGACTAACACACTACAAGTCCTATAGGTGCTTCTGGGAAGAAAATATAGGAACTCTGTGTGATGGGACTAACACACTACAAGTCCTATAGGTGCTTCTGGGAAGAAAATATAGCTCTGTGTGATGCCACTAACACAGTACAAGTCCTATGGGTGCTTCTGGGAAGAAAATATAGGAACTCTGTGTGATGGGACTAACACACTACAAGTCCTATGGGTGCTTCTGGGAAGAAAATATAGGAGCTCTGTGTGATGGGACTAACACACTACAAGTCCTATAGGTGCTTCTGGGAAGAAAATATAGCTCTGTGTGATGGGACTAACACACTACAAGTCCTATAGGTGCTTCTGGGAAGAAAATATAGGAGCTCTGTGTGATGGGACTAACACACTACAAGTCCTATGGGTGCTTCTGGGAAGAAAATATAGGAGCTCTGTGTGATGGGACTAACACACTACAAGTCCTATAGGTGCTTCTGGGAAGAAAATATAGGAGCTCTGTGTGATGGGACTAACACACTACAAGTCCTATAGGTGCTTCTGGGAAGAAAATATAGCTCTGTGTGATGGGACTAACACACTACAAGTCCTATAGGTGCTTCTGGGAAGAAAATATAGCTCTGTGTGATGGGACTAACACACTACAAGTCCTATAGGTGCTTCTGGGAAGAAAATATAGCTCTGTGTGATGCCACTAACACAGTACAAGTCCTATGGGTGCTTCTGGGAAGAAAATATAGGAACTCTGTGTGATGGGACTAACACACTACAAGTCCTATAGGTGCTTCTGGGAAGAAAATATAGGAGCTCTGTGTGATGGGACTAACACACTACAAGTCCTATGGGTGCTTCTGGGAAGAAAATATAGGAGCTCTGTGTGATGGGACTAACACACTACAAGTCCTATAGGTGCTTCTGGGAAGAAAATATAGCTCTGTGTGATGGGACTAAACACACTACAAGTCCTATAGGTGCTTCTGGGAAGAAAATATAGGAGCTCTGTGTGATGGGACTAACACAATACAAGTCCTATGGGTGCTTCTGGGAAGAAAATATAGGAGCTCTGTGTGATGGGACTAACACACTACAAGTCCTATGGGTGCTTCTGCAAAGAAAATATAGGAGCTCTGTGTGATGCCACTAACACACTAGAAGTCCTGTGGGTGCTGCTGAGAAGAAAATATAGGAGCTCTGTGTGATGGGACTAACACACTACAAGTCCTATAGGTGCTTCTGGGAAGAAAATATAGGAACTCTGTGTGATGGGACTAACACACTACAAGTCCTATAGGTGCTTCTGGGAAGAAAAATATAGCTCTGTGTGATGCCACTAACACAGTACAAGTCCTATGGGTGCTTCTGGGAAGAAAATATAGGAACTCTGTGTGATGGGACTAACACACTACAAGTCCTATGGGTGCTTCTGGGAAGAAAATATAGGAGCTCTGTGTGATGGGACTAACACACTACAAGTCCTATAGGTGCTTCTGGGAAGAAAATATAGGAGCTCTGTGTGATGGGACTAACACACTACAAGTCCTATGGGTGCTTCTGGGAAGAAAATATAGGAGCTCTGTGTGATGGGACTAACACACTACAAGTCCTATAGGTGCTTCTGGGAAGAAAATATAGCTCTGTATGATGGGACTAACACACTACAAGTCCTATAGGTGCTTCTGGGAAGAAAATATAGGAGCTCTGTGTGATGGGACTAACACAATACAAGTCCTATGGGTGCTTCTGGGAAGAAAATATAGGAGCTCTGTGTGATGGGACTAACACACTAAAAGTCCTATGGGTGCTTCTGCAAAGAAAATATAGGAGCTCTGTGTGATGCCACTAACACACTAGAAGTCCTGTGGGTGCTGCTGAGAAGAAAATATAGGAGCTCTGTGTGATGGGACTAACACACTACAAGTCCTATAGGTGCTTCTGGGAAGAAAATATAGGAACTCTGTGTGATGGGACTAACACACTACAAGTCCTATAGGTGCTTCTGGGAAGAAAATATAGCTCTGTGTGATGCCACTAACACAGTACAAGTCCTATGGGTGCTTCTGGGAAGAAAATATAGGAACTCTGTGTGATGGGACTAACACACTACAAGTCCTATGGGTGCTTCTGGGAAGAAAATATAGGAGCTCTGTGTGATGGGACTAACACACTACAAGTCCTATAGGTGCTTCTGGGAAGAAAATATAGCTCTGTGTGATGGGACTAACACACTACAAGTCCTATAGGTGCTTCTGGGAAGAAAATATAGGAGCTCTGTGTGATGGGACTAACACACTACAAGTCCTATGGGTGCTTCTGGGAAGAAAATATAGGAGCTCTGTGTGATGGGACTAACACACTACAAGTCCTATAGGTGCTTCTGGGAAGAAAATATAGGAGCTCTGTGTGATGGGACTAACACACTACAAGTCCTATAGGTGCTTCTGGGAAGAAAATATAGCTCTGTGTGATGGGACTAACACACTACAAGTCCTATAGGTGCTTCTGGGAAGAAAATATAGGAGCTCTGTGTGATGGGACTAACACACTACAAGTCCTATGGGTGCTTCTGGGAAGAAAATATAGGAGCTCTGTGTGATGGGACTAACACAGTACAAGTCCTATAGGTGCTTCTGGGAAGAAAATATAGGAACTCTGTGTGATGGGACTAACACACTACAAGTCCTATGGGTGCTTCTGGGAAGAAAATATAGGAACTCTGTGTGATGGGACTAACACACTACAAGTCCTATGGGTGCTTCTGCAAAGAAAATATAGGAACTCTGTGTGATGGGACTAACACACTACAAGTCCTATAGGTGCTTCTCGGAAGAAAATATAGGAGCTCTGGGTGATGGGACTAACACACTACAAGTCCTATGGGTGCTTCTGGGAAGAAAATATAGGAGCTCTGTGTGATGGGACTAACACACTACAAGTCCTATAGGTGCTTCTGGGAAGAAAATATAGCTCTGTGTGATGGGACTAACACACTACAAGTCCTATAGGTGCTTCTGGGAAGAAAATATAGCTCTGTGTGATGCCACTAACACAGTACAAGTCCTATGGGTGCTTCTGGGAAGAAAATATAGGAACTCTGTGTGATGGGACTAACACACTACAAGTCCTATAGGTGCTTCTGGGAAGAAAATATAGGAGCTCTGTGTGATGGGACTAACACACTACAAGTCCTATGGGTGCTTCTGGGAAGAAAATATAGGAGCTCTGTGTGATGGGACTAACACACTACAAGTCCTATAGGTGCTTCTGGGAAGAAAATATAGCTCTGTGTGATGGGACTAACACACTACAAGTCCTATAGGTGCTTCTGGGAAGAAAATATAGGAGCTCTGTGTGATGGGACTAACACACTACAAGTCCTATGGGTGCTTCTGGGAAGAAAATATAGGAGCTCTGTGTGATGGACTAACACACTACAAGTCCTATAGGTGCTTCTGGGAAGAAAATATAGCTCTGTGTGATGGGACTAACACACTACAAGTCCTATAGGTGCTTCTGGGAAGAAAATATAGCTCTGTGTGATGCCACTAACACAGTGCGAGTCCTATGGGTGCTTCTGGGAAGAAAATATAGGAAATCTGTGTGATGGGACTAACACACTACAAGTCCTATGGGTGCTTCTGGGAAGAAAATATAGGAGCTCTGTGTGATGGGACTAACACACTACAAGTCCTATAGGTGCTTCTGGGAAGAAAATATAGCTCTGTGTGATGGGACTAACACACTACAAGTCCTATAGGTGCTTCTGGGAAGAAAATATAGCTCTGTGTGATGGGACTAACACACTACAAGTCCTGTAGGTGCTTCTGGGAAGAAAATATAGCTCTGTGTGATGCCACTAACACAGTACAAGTCCTATGGGTGCTTCTGGGAAGAAAATATAGGAACTCTGTGTGATGGGACTAACACACTACAAGTCCTATGGGTGCTTCTGCAAAGAAAATATAGGAACTCTGTGTGATGGGACTAACACACTACAAGTCCTATGGGTGCTTCTGGGAAGAAAATATAGGAGCTCTGTTTGCTGCCACTAACACACTACAAGTCCTGTGGGTGCTTTTGGGGTGCAGTGCTGTACTAACAGCACTGCGGTTGGTACTACTGAAATACTGTACTAACAGTAAGACACGCACCAGACTAACCCCCAGCAGCAGCTAAAAACACACTAACCAGCAGCAGCAATCGACGATCAACGACAGGTAGCAATGGTTTAGCAAATAAATAGCCAATGGTTTAGCAAAGTAGAGCAAATCTTTCTATAGGAATCTAGCAAAGAGTGACACAGAATCAGCCTGCTCTCTCCTAAAGCCGGAACTCATGTGACCAGCGCCGACGGCGTGGCGGCCTTTTAAATGAGGGGGCGTGTACTAAAGCCCCTGAGCTGTAATTGGCTACAGGCGTCCTGCCTGTAGCCAATTATGGCTCTCCGATTTGCGGGGCCGCTCGCATCACACGAATGTGATGCGAGCGGCCAAAATAGTTCTGGGTTTGCCGAGCGAGCGAACACCCGGTGCTCGATGCGAACATGGGTTCGCATCGAGCACCGGGCCCATCCCTAGTGAACAGTAATGTGAAATTCACACCCAAATTAAAGTCCATATTCCATCATATAGAGGTTATTAAACCATTATTAAACTATAAATACAACAGTCCATGGATAGAAGCATTTTTAGTTCCTATAGCTCCAAGAATCCCAACTATGTATTAGCTACCAAAAATCCACAAGGATTCTACACATACCCCTGGACGCCCTATCGTGAGTGGCATTGATTCAATTACCTCACGTTTGAGGTGTTATATCGTTTTTTCCCTTCAGCCACTGGTTAAACGCACACCTTCCTACCTGAAGGATACTACAGAAACCATCAGGTTGTTAAACGGAGTCAACATGCAGGGTAATTACATCATGGCCACAGCTGATGTGGCCTCCCTGTATACTTGAATACCACACCAGTAGGAAATTGAGGCAGTTCAATACTTTTGACATAAACATCCTACCCTCACTCAACTTCAAAGTGCATATATTATTGTGTTTTTCGAGTTCACTACCCAGCATAATTATTTCTGGTTTGACAACCGTTTTTTTCTCCAGCAGAGAGGCGTGGCAATGGGGGCTAAGTTAACCCCCAGCCTCACCAATCTTTGCATGGCCAAGTGGGAGGAGGATGTCGTCTATGCCCAACAGAGGCCCGAATTGGTTAGATATATAGACGACATCCTCCTCTTATGGAATGGCAGTTCCAACTCTCTTGATTTATTTTGTTACTTCCCTGATAACAGTCAGGGAATTTCTTTGACTCATGAGTTCAGTCATGAGAAGATTCACTTCTTATATTTGGAGATTGAGATTGTCGATGACCAATTTATATTTAAAACTCACTTCAAACCAACTGACCGCACTAGGTTTATCCCTGTGGACAGTTGCCACCATAGATCGTGGCTAAGCTCAGTTCCGCGCAGCCAATTTTTGAGGTTGTGCAGGAACTGTTCTGACATTGAAACCTTTAAAGTTCAGGCCAATGTTCTGAAGCAAAGATTCTTGGATAAGAGATACAATCCAATTGGGGTCGATGGTGAGCTGCAGAAAGCATCAGAAACGGAGAGAAATTCTCTGCTGATGGATAAACCCTGCATTGAGTCTAATGAGACTTTAGGTGGTCACTGATCACCTAATTTTCCACTCAGCATGCGCAGGTTAAGTCAATCATTCACAATCATTGGGATGTTTTGAAAAAAGATAACATTTTGGGTCCCCTATTGCCGGATCAACCTAAGGTGATATATAGGGGGTGCCATCTTTACAAAGTAAAATAATATCATTAACCCACAGTCAGAACTAAATTTTTTTCATAACCTCGTTTGTTACTTTCCTTGTAAGAAGTGCAGTGTGTGTCACTATAACACATGAGGACAGGGTTAAACCCTACAATTCATTTCAGCTACCACCAATTGTCTATATGACATTAAGCACTTTTGTACATGTGCCACAAAAAATTTGGTATGTCTGCTCACCTGCCCATATGGCAAGCAGTACGTGGGCAGAACTAGTGGTGCTTTCTCTGTAAGGGATAACGAACACATAACCCTCATCAAAAAGGGTGATACCAAACATAATGTCCCTAGACATTACCAACAGTTTCATAATAGAGACCCTACGGGTACGGAATTATAAATTATTGTTAGGTACATTCCCCTTGGAGTGGCGGGGTGATGACCAGGGGCATATCACGCCTCTAAACTTACTGGATTTATGAGCTCCAATGCCACTCCCCCTTAGGCTTAAACACTGAGTAGATATTAACGCCTTTATTAATAAAGCATACAGTGAAGCTGGTATAGACTTTTCAAACTATTTAATAATTTTGTATAATGTTATTCAACTAATTAATGCATTTATATTCATTTTTAGTTATTGTATTATTCATTTGTAACAGAGATCAGTCCTGTGATCGTAATATCATTTTTAAATTGTATATTTATTTTTATTAGGTTTGAAACATGATTATGTAGACCCGGCCCCATGAAGGAGTTGCTGAATTTGTTTGGGCTTGTACTCTGCTAGTGAACCCCCACTGACTTGGCTCAGTCCCCTTGACACAACTGTGGAGCAATGTTCGTGTGAAGCTAATGGTGAAGAATAACCCCACAATATACAATATAATAACAGTATACCTTTGTTATTACCTGGGTATCCGGTGCTCCACCTGCAGGAAAAGGAACAACACTCCACACCAAAGTACTTAAAGGGGGATTCCATTGACCTATTGTTTTTTTTTTTCAGGGTCTTTGAGAAACTTTACTAATGAAAAGATAGTACTCACTTTTTTTGTTTAATATTTCCCCCGCTTTCCGATTTCGTCCGCAAGAATAAGTTATATAATATCATCCTGGCAGTTTTCATTTTTCTTGTGGGCAATTGAATCCCACAAGCAAGCTGTGCTCCCAGCATTCACCGCTCGATCCCGCGTATGCTCATTGGTAACAGCGAGCAGCGCCATAAAATTCTGAGTTACGAGACCTCCTGAGATTCCGACATGACGGCGTTCCGCTCTGAATCTTGGGAAGACTGAGACTAAGCTCCCAGGGGACTTTGCTGAGCCGGGGAAAGGCGATAAACACGCCTACTCCCATGGGAGGAGAGGCCGGAAGTAGAACTAATAATTAAAATTAAAAGGTAATTACGCCGATATTATTTTTTAAAGGGGCATTTGAGCATCAATGGCAGTAACAGAATGATTTAAGATTTAGTTAAAAAGTTGGGTACAACACCGCTTTAACCAAAAATGTATTTTTACTGAGGTTAGTGTAAAATAGTAACTACAGCATTTGTACTGTCACACCAATATAGTGTAACAGCACAAAAGTATTTGGTCCCCAGCGCGTGTAGAATTCCTATAATTTACACGTTGCCGAAGGTCCACAAAAATGTAGAAGCACCACCCCCACGACCAATAGTAAACGGTATTGGTTCGGTAACATCCAGGTTGGGGGAATACTTGGATAAGTTCCTCCAGCCAAGTGTTAGAGCCACCAAAGCATATTTAAAGGATACATCAGAATTACTGATGCTGTTACAAGAGATTAAACTGAATGAATCCACCACATCCTTCCTAGTAACGGCGGACGTTGCCTCCTTGTACACAGTGATACAACATGAGGATGCGGCGTTGGCCTTAAATTGGGCTCTGAGTAGACGTGAAGATATTCCGCACACTCAGAAACAATTTTTGGGGCATATACTTGATTTTTGTATGTCGCATAATTATTTTTGGTTTGGAGGGCAATTTTATTCCCAGCAGGTTGGCGTGGCTATGGGAGCAAAGTATGCTCCCAGCCTCGCCAACCTGTTCATGGCAGAATGGGAGGATAGACAAATTTTCAACAATCAGCCGCCACAGTTGATATTTTACCGGAGATTTATAGATGACCTCCTATTCATCTGGGAGGGCTCTAGGGAGTCGGTATTAGGATTTTTGGAATCATTGAATCACAACGAAAGAAATATTAGGTTGGATTACCAAATTAGTGAGGACTCTGTGAACTTCTTGGATGTTACAATAAAGAAGAACTCTAACACCCTAAACACAAAGGTGTACTTTAAAGTAACAGACCGTAACAGCTACTTATCCATCAGGAGTGGTCATCACCCTGCATGGATAAGGAACATACCCAAAGGGCAGATATTACGCGTCCGGCGTAATTGTACTGAAATTGAAGATTTCCTGACACAAGCGGGTATATTGAAGGAAAAATTCGTTCAGAAAGGATACGATGGGTGCACTATAGACGGAATTATTGATGATGTCGCAAAAATACCGAGAACTGATTGCTTTAAGAAGAAAGAGAATCAATCAGCTTCGAACCACCACCAAGTAGGCTTCATATCGAGCTTCCATTGTCAGTACAGGGAAGTTGAGGCTATATACAAAAAGCACTGGCACATCCTTTGTAAGGATAGGCACCTGAAGGAAATCCTACCACAGCAGCCGAAGTTCATATATAGAAAAGCCCCTAGCTTTGGTGACCAGGTAGTAAAAAAGATTCTTGACCCCCCGGGTGAAGGAAGGTTGAGGATTGACCTAAAAGGCTTTTTCTGTTGCAGGAAGTGTGTATGTTGCCGAACAGTGAAGGTACAGAATAGGGGAGTAACTGAAATAACTAATAATGATAATGAAACATTCCCCATCAAAGAGTTTATAACTTGCAACACATCCTTTGTGGTATATTTGATGTGGTGTCCCTGTGGCTTATTTTATATAGGGAGGACTAAGAGGCTGTTGAGAATTCGAATAGCCGAACATCTGGCTAATATACGCAAGGGTTTTAAATACCATAGCGTATCCCTCCATTTTAAAGAGAAACATCAACAGGATCCCAGCTTACTACAGTTTGTTGGAATTGATGTGGTACATTCAGCCTGGAGGGGATCCAACAGAGTGAGGGATCTGTCACAGAGGGAAACTAAATGGATTTTTCTTTTTAAATGTTTAACTCCCAAAGGGTTAAACATTGAACTAGATCTCAACTGTTTCATTAACAACTTCTGACCCCTAGGGGGACACTATATGACTAGTCTGGTCATCAGATGTGCTCATACGGTTAGTAAGGGAAACTATGAGACGGTCGGCCGAGTCATTGATTTCCCAGCCCCACTCATGAATAATTAATTTAATTAAATTGTTTTGTGAAAAAAATTTTCTTTAATATGGTTCATTATTTACTGGCAATGATGTGCCATTTAATATGATGAATCCAACCCAGTCAGTAAATCTGTGTAGTATAATCCATTTTTTTAATTATTATTGTCACTTATCATTTGAATCGTGTCTATTTCCTTATATGGGCAGATAGATTCTGTATATGTTTGAATTATATGACAATTTAAATGGTTTTAATGTTTGGAAAAAGTTTTTATACTTTGGAATATTATAGAACGCTCGGTTCAAGTGTAAAATGGTACCTATATTTGATAATATATAAGATCTGGATGATGTATCCGGGTGTATGTATGATTTTTATATATTCTCTTTTTTATAATGTATCCCACTCATGATGACCTTTACTAATATCACCATCACTGATGTTCAATGTATAGGAGTGTCATTATGGGGTTAATTATGGTCTCTGACATATAGTGAGACAATTGGGAGTATTATATGTAATTTGGGGTTATACTCCTTTTAATCACAATGTCACATTGCGGCGGACTGCTAGTTTGTATTCAGCCGTGCAGTACAGCTGCTGACTTTCATGAACTGCTTCGGTAAGAGCGGTGGAACTGACTCAGCCGCGATGTGACACAGTGTTGATGGATGCCCCATTCAATAGACTGTGAACTGTACGTACGGGGACACGAGGAGTGCGCAGGCGCAACAAGTGTTGGGCGCATGCGCGAGTAATAAATGGCCGCGCATGCGCACGAAGGCCGTTACGGGGAGGGTATAAAGCGAGTGATTGCCATGCTGCTCAGCCAACCCCATGATTAAGTCCTTTTGATGACGAAACATGTCGGGGGCGTGGCTGAGCGGCAATTAGCTCTGTGATAACACAGTATTGGGAATTCCCTGAAGGATATCGGTCCCTGATTTGAAGCGCGAGCAGGAAGGAGGGGGTGAGCAATAACGTGCACAGCTTGTGTGCACCTCGTGTCCGCCGTAACTGCAAGCGCTGTAATATCTGTGTGCTTATTTGAAGTGGAGCGTGCTGTGTTGCAATTTAAACCTATGCTGGCCTTTTACCTAATCAAATGTGAGTGAGACCATTGGAGAGTTCTTTTTATGTGGTTTGAATAAATTTTAAGTGGTTTTACACTATGGGAGCAATCCTCTTTTTTTCACATATGGAGAGATCCGGACACAGATTGAGTTGGGAGTGATCACTTATTCCTTGTGGTGGAATTCAAAAGCGCAATTGCCTGTCACGAAAGTGCGGGCGATAGATGCGGTGAGTGCGTTTCTTTTGGGGGAGTGGAAGCACGGATCACTGTGGTGTGGTGGAAGATCCAAGGAAGAATATTCACAAAATTAATAATAATTTTTTTTGCACTTTTTGTTGCATATGGAACATTGCACGGACTTTTATATGCTTTCACATATTGTGGTTTCTAAAACCAGTGTTGGATTGGTCTGCATCATTTAGTGCACTTATTAGTTGTGTTTATATTTTATATGTTTGCTTTTAAGCACATTATATATCTTTGTATTTTTTTCACTGAACACTCAGAGGTGATACTAATTAGTTTATGTTTAGTCACTCATTAATTTGGTGATTTATGTTTAGCGCCGCTGTTTAAATCGTAATCTCCACTCTATAAGAGAGATTGAGTTTAAACTTATACACTAGCACATAGGTATACACAATAAATTGTATCTGCACAGTTGTCTTAGGTGACCTCTCAGAATGTGACTTCAATTGGGACTAGTGCTCAGAGTGGCTACGCCTTCCCACTTCCAGCACACTCTGATGAATACAGGAATGAGAATGATAAATATGGCATAACACAACTACAAGGGAGCTCCCCCTACTTTAATAATGGTGCAAGGCCTTGCAATACAAGATGCAGTCTTTGATCTTCTTTCTTCTGCTAGCTATTAGTGTTTGTAACAATTTGTAATCCAACAGTGGAATAACAAGGGTTAACTTGAAATGAATACTAGAACTGTTCCTGTGGTGTAATCAATTTGTAATTGCCTCTGGTATAACACAGTGGTAAAGTGCAGTTAAGGAAAGGCTTGAGGCCTGCTTAAACTCAGCCTTTATTAGATTCTCCTCCGTGGGACTACAGGTCCCTCTGATGCTCCGACAAGTGTCTCTGGATCCTTCAAGATCCGGTCACTCAGTCTCTCCAGCAATCAGGTGAATGGCAGAGTCTGCAATTGTTGCAGTGGCTGTAGGCTGCGCTCTCTGGAGACCTCCTCACAGGTCCTTACAGGCAGGCCATGCGCCCAGAAGAGGAAGAAAATGGCCATGCAGGCTCTTTTATAGCCTACCCAGCATGCAGTTCAGTACAGGGTGATCATGGGTAGGTGACCCGGCATTCTGGTAGGTAGGTCAAAATAAAAAGTAAACAACAGTCGCTTCCTGTCCCTTGTTCAGTGCTATAGAATAGGAAAATAATCCAAGTCCATTTCCTGTTTTTGGCCGCTAGATGGCGCCAAATACTAAGTTATAACACTGTCCATAGGTTTATATATTAAAGCATTAGTAGGCAAAAATATCAGCGCTACAATTATTTGCTTCTTTTTTCTTCAAAGCACATGACTGTGTCACCGTTGTTCATAACTTCCGGTTGTGATATACTGACCTCTCTGTTTAGAGTGATGTCTGAATCGCATGATGTCTGGGTGAGAGAAATGAAAGCGGGTCTATTGCTGATGATCATTGCCTTTCACACTTTTTCTGTTGATGATGTGGTAGACATGCTGGCTGCTTCCGTCGTCTCAAAGTGAGGCTTGAACCACATACAATCCAGAGGTGATTGGGGTGGGAACCACGTTGACGTCCATACAGGACGTTCTATGCGTCAGCTGACTTGGTTACTTTACATACCGATCACTTCAAGGCTTGACCCGCTTTAGCCCGCCTCCTCACAAACCAATACATTTTCCAACTCACCTCAGAGTGAGGCTTGGAACGCACACCCCAGCGCCATTTTTAGTTAACCAGCAAGCGCAATGCTAACAGGATGGAAGCACCAATTACGATAATAGGTTGGTAATTTTGTTATTGGGTCTCATATTCTACTTAAATGCAGTAACTACAGCAGGCTCACACCCCAGATGTCATCTCCTTAGATGAAACGCGTCGGTACGAGCCCTGCTGATTTTATTGTGTTACCCAAATTATATATTTTCAAGTGCTTGAAGTGCTCTACATACCTAATGTGAATGTTCCCAATTTTAATAAATTGTCTATGTTTATACGGATTCACACTATGTGGAATATTTTCTTTTTTGATTACACCAATTTGAGCACATGAGAGGATTTGTTCTGACATGTTGGCTGCTTCTTTGGACTGCTTCTCCTGAATAATTGGACCATCTTCAATCCTGATCTGGAGCCCAGATGTTGAGGTCCCATACATTGGTGTTTACATTACATGCCTTGCTGACTCATTGAGCATATGCCCATTTGAGTCCCTACACACAGGTAAACCTTCACACAAGCAGTGGTGGTTTCATTGTTGTGTTTTCACTCCAACACTGACGGCACGTGGAATACTTTTTTCTGCTATAGAGTTCTTTCTAGCTGCCTATCCGTGGACTGTTGTATTTATGGTTTAATAACCTCTATATGATGGAATACAGACTTTAGTTTGGGTGTGAATTTCACAACACTTTTTCACTATTTTTATTTGTTTTGTGGTTATTTCACATCATACATTGAATTTGTATCATTATGAATTTTTGAGCACTGCACAGAATTTTATTTTCACATTATCTTTTTTTTTACATTTGTTCTAGTGTTGTGCTGGCTGCTATTGGATACACTTTGTGTGTCAGCGCGATATACACCATTTTTTCTATCCATAACACATTTTCCCACATGTTTTTGGGAGACTTCAGATGTGTTTTTGCTAAATTTAGCCGGACTTTGATGTTTTCTTCATAAGAAAAGGCTTCTGTCTTGCCACTCCACCCCATAGCCCAGACATATGAAGACTACCGGAGATTGTTGTCACATGTTCCACACCGCAAGTACTTGCCAGATATTCCTGCAGCTCCTTTAATGTTGCTGTAGGCCTCTTGGCAGTCTCCCTGACCATTTTTCTTGTCTTTTCATAAATTTTGGGGTGATGTCCAGTTCTTGGTAATGTCACCGTTGTGTAGAGTTGCACCGATACCACTTTTTTAAGACCGAGTACAAGTACCGATACTTTTTGTCAAGTACTCGCCGATACCGATTACCAATACTTTTTTTAATGTCAAGTGACAGTTTTCAAAGCACAATACAGACTAACAATATCTTATTTATAATTATGTTAGTTTCTGTCAGAAAATGTTGTAAATAAGTACTTTTTCTCCTTCACTGATGTCTGCTAATGAGGCTGCACTGATCGGAAAGGATGAGGCAGCAATGAAGGGCACTGATGGGGTAGCAGTGGCACTGATGAGGAGGCCCTAATATGCAGCAGCACTGATGAGCACTGATAGGTGGCACTGACTAATGGGCACTGATTTGCAGCACTGATAGTTGGCACTGCCTGATGGGCACTGATTTGCAGCACTGATAGGTGGCACTGCCTGATGGGCACTGATTTGCAGCACTGATAGGGGGCACATACTGATGGGCTCCGATATGCAGCACTAATGACTGGCACTGATCGTGGCACTGTTGATGGGCACTGATTTGCAGCACTGATAGGTGGCACTGATTTGCAACACTGATGGCTGCCACTGATAGGTGGCACTGATTGATGGGCACAGAATGCAGCAGCGGACATCTTGTTATACCCAGCTCATATAGTTAGCGAACTATATGGGCTGGGTGTAACAAGATGTCCGCTGCCGCCTTGTGACTGCAGATTTACTGAGGCCCAGTGCAGGGTGTATAAAGATGAGCATCACCGTGTACAGTCCCTGACACCGCCACGGGCCGCCACTTCTGTTAACGATTCCGATGGCCTGGGTCACCGATTCTGATGGGCGGCACATGCGGCTGCGACCCACACCCCTACCAGCTTACCTTCCGCTGCAAGGACTCACTCTCCACGGTGCCATGACTTGCGCTCCGCCATCTCTGCCCACTCCGCCCACTGACTTCTGGGAGCCTCTGCATGCAAAGGTATCAGGTGAAGCATCGGGAGCATTTGCCTGAGTACAAGTACTCGGGCAAATATTTGGTATTGGCACTGATACTAGTATCGGTGCAACCCTACTGTTGTGCCATATTTTCTCCACGTGATTATGACTGTCTTTACTGTGTTCCATGGTATATATAATGCCTTGGAAATTCCTTTGTACCCTTCTCCTGACTGATACCTTTTAGATCCCTCTGATGCTTTGGAAGCTCTCTGCAGACCATGGCTTTTGCTGTAGGATGCAACTAAGAAAATGTCAGGAAAGACCTACTAGAACAGCTGAACTTTATTTGGGGTCAATCAGAGGCACTTTAAATGATGGCAGGTGTGTACTGACTTCTATTTAACATGAGTTTGAATGTGATTGCTTAATTCTGAACACAGCTACATCCCCAGTTATAAGAGGGTTATTATACTTATGTAGCCACTATTTTATTTTTTTATTTTTACTTCCCTCCCCCTAAAAGATTTCAGTTTGTTGTTTTTCAATTGAGTTGTACAGTTTATAGGTCACATTAAAGGTGGAAAAATGTCTGATTATTTATCTTTGTCTCATTTTTTTACATCACAGAAACAAGACATTTTAACAGGGGTGTGTAGACTTTTTATACACATACACAGGAATATAGACACAAATGACAATCTTCTTGAGGCAATCCTAACTGTTCATAGTGATTTAACAAAGAAAAAAAACATTTCCACTATGAGCATGTATTCCTTAATTGCAAAAAAATTCTGACATTCACAAGACTGGATTTTGTCCATGATCCTGTGATGATGTCCATTCAAAAAACTCCCATGTGGCAGCGTCAAGGAATCACATGCAGTATTTAGAATTGGAACTTGTAAATTAAACATGTGACTAAAAAATAATGTGCTACCTGGGGAGACGTTTCCAAACCTGTATTTCGGCATAGCTTCAGTGACCTATTTGTCTTCTGAACTGCATTTTCTTGAAATTAAAAAATACTTCACGGTAGGAGAAAAGATGTACATTTTATTTCTCTGTGTCAATTATTTAATTTTAATAAAAAAACGATAATTCATTTTTGGAATTATGAGAAAGATTGTAACATTATATTTATTTTTATTTGTGACATATGCTTCATGATAGTTGACAAGCAAGCCTGCTATAATACAGGGGGTCCCCGACTTACGAACACCCGACCTACGAACAACCCCTACTTACGAACGGGGTGCTGCGGGGACCCTCCGCCATTTTTCGGTGGATTTCGGCGTCTTTCGGCCGTTCTGCGCATGCGCGGCCATACGGAGCGTCGAAAAATGCCGGAAATGTCCGTAATTTGCCGCGCATGCGCAGAACGGCAACAGACGGAACATCGGAAATGTCCGGAAATCTCCGTATTTGTCGGTCTGCGCATGCGCGCCGACTTACGAACATTTCCGACTTCCGTACACGGGGCCAGTCCCTAACGAGTTCGTAACTCGGGGACCCCCTGTAATTGCAATAGTCTCAGACTCTATAAAAATAACTCAAACACCAAATTATCATATAAATTAATAGTCTTCTGCATAATGTGAATCATTTCTTATTTTGAACGCAAAATACAATACAGAATGTTAGGCATGTAAATAAAGTACTACTGTATAATTGTGAAAACATATATATATATTTGTAATTATCACAATGAAAAAAGTGTTTGAAAATTAACTTTTTATATAATAAGTGATTAATATAAAATGTAACCACAACATACTGTTTTGGCATAAATAATAAATTATACTGAGCATCACTATAAATAGAAACACATTCCTTGCAAATTAACAAAACCAAAAAATGTAATATTTAGTTGACAATATATAAAAATGAAGGACTGATTAAATAATGGTTTATCAACTTAGTCTTGGTTCATTTCAGCAGATTGCACTTGATTTGTTAGAGAACAATTGCACAAACAGTGCCGAATGTTAAATTCTGTTAAAGCAGTAGACTCTTTTATTTATTTATTTTTTATATCAAATTTTTTTTATTATTTTAGAATCAAAATTAAACAAAACAATACATATATATGCACTGAAAAAGAAAAAAGAAAAGGAGAAAAAAACAAAAACAAAACAACCCCATTAAACCTTCCCATTCCTCTCTTCCTCTTTTTAATATTTTTTTTTCCTTTTTTCTTCAATGATGGCACCAAAACCAGTCCTCTCTCTCTATATTCTTTCCCATATTTTATGTATCTCCTCCCATATCAAACTCAAAAGTATCCAACCATCTCTTCCAGATACTCTCAAATTTCCCTGGGCAGCCTCCATGCAGAAAAATATATTTTTCTTTAATCATAATTTCATTCAATTGTATTCTCCACTGCGGTATTGTTGGGAGGTATGTTGCAATCAACTTGTGTGCTATTAACTTACAATCCTGAAACAGCCTCCTTAGTATTGATGTATAGGTAAGAGTCCTAGATTCCTCTATCATATTCAAAAAGCAATTGCCTGGTTCTATCAGCAGTTTTGTTCCAAAGAGGCTGGTAATGGTGTCAATTACCTCCCTGCCAATAACATTGGAGTTTGGGGCATCTCCATAACATGTGTATTAAATTAGCCATCTAGGAAAAAGAGAAGTGTCTCTATGCTGCCATTTAAATAGCTTCCTGGGTGTATGATAAAACCTGTGTAAAATAAATAATTGGGTTCGTTTTTGAGTAGCAGATAAGGAGACCATGGGAACTGTAGACAATGCCGCTGCCCATTGATCATCTTATATAGGTCCCACGTCTGGTGCCCATTGTGTCCATGGGATAACTACCAATTCTTGGAACTTTAATTTACAATAATCCATATATTTGAGATATATGAAAAAGGGTTTCTGATAGGAACTGCTCGAAAAGGTGTGCCACATCCCAATGAAATATAGAAAGAGAGGAACCCCCTATTGGTGGGACTTTAGAGGCACTACCACATCAAAGTTGTAGAAAAAATATGTAATTTTATTGTACATGTAAAAGCACATGAGTAACACATAACCAAGGATGCAATATAATGTACAAAAATGGCAAAGAGAAATACAACTTCCTATACTACGGAAAGACATAGAGCAATTTTTTATCCCTTTGGGGAGATTAAGCTCCCTTATCCTAGCTCAATCATTCTCCTGAACTCACTCTCCATACAAACATCCCACTATAGCCACGGCAATAGCTTCTTGGCACTACTTTATTAACCACTTGCTTACCGGGCACTTAAACCCCCCTCCCATCCAGACCAATTTTCAGCTTTCGGTGCTCTCACACTTTGAATGACAATTACTCAGTCATGCAACACTGTACCCAAATTAATTTTTTGTCCTTTTTTCCCACAAATAGAGCTTTCTTTTGGTGGTATTTGATCACCTCTGGGTTTTTTATTTTTTGCGCTATAAATGAAAAAAGACCAAAAATTTTGAAAAAAAACGCATTTTTCTTGGTTTCTGTGATAACATTTAGCAAATTATTAATTTTTCTTCATAAATGTTTGCCACAATTTATACTGCTACATATCTTTGGTAAAAATAACCAAACATTTGTGGAAATTATTTGGTCTGTGTGAAAGTTTTAGAGTCTACAAGCTGTGGTGCAAATCATAAAAAAATGATCACACCGGATGTACTGAGGCCTATCTCATTTCTTGAGACCCTAACAAGCCAGGAAAGTACAAATACCCCCCAAATGACCCCTTTTTGGAAAGTTGACACTTCAAGGTATTTAGTAAGAGGCATGGTAAATTATTTGAAGTTGTAATTTTTTCCCACAATTCTTTGCAAAATTAAGATATTTTTTTTTTCACAAAATTGTCATTGTAATAGCTTATTTCTCTCACATAGCATATGTATACCACAAATGACACCCCAAAATACCTTCTGCTACTCCTCCTGAGTATAGCGATACCACATGTGTGGGACTTTTTCACTGCCTGGCCACATACAGTGGCCCAACATGCAGGGAGCACCATCAGGTTTTCTAGGAGCATAAATTACACATCACATTTCTCAACCACCTATTACATTTTTGAAGGCCCTGGAGCACCAGGACAATGGAAACGCCCACAAAATGACCCCATTTTGGAAAGCTAACACCCCAACGTATAATCTATGAGGCATAATGAGTCTTTTGAATGGTTAATTTTTTTCCAGAAGTTTTTGGAAAATGTGAAAAAAAAATGAAAATGCATTTTTTTCTTTACACAAAGTTGTCGGTTTATAAGATATTTCCAACACGTAGCATTTAGATAGCACAAATGACACCCCAAAATACATTCTGCTACTCCTCCTGAGTATAGCGATACCACATGTGTGGGACTTTTTCACTGCCTGGCCACATACAGTGGCCCAACATGCAGGGAGCACCATCAGGTGTTCTAGGAGCATAAATTACATATCACATTTCTCAACCACCTATTACACTTTTGAAGGCCCTGGAGCACCAGGACAATGGAAACGCCCTCAAAATTACCCCATTTTGGAAAGCTAACACCCCAACGTATAATCTATGAGGCATAATGAGTCTTTTGAATGGTTCATTTTTTCCAGAAGTTTTTGGAAAATGTGGAAAGAAAATGAAAACATATTTTTTTTACACAAAGTTGTCCGTTTATAAGATATTTCCAACACGTAGCATTTAGATAGCACAAATGACACCCCAAAATACATTCTGCTACTTCTCCTGAGTATAGCGATACCACATGTGTGGGACTTTTTCACTGCCTGGCCACATACAGTGGCCCAACATTCAGGGAGCACCATCAGGTGTTCTAAGAGCATAAATTACACATCACATTTCTCAACCACCTATTACACTTTTGAAGGCCCTGGAGCACCAGGACAATGGAAACGCCAACAAAATGACCCCATTTTGGAAAGCTAACACCCCAACGTATAATCTATGAGGCATAATGAGTCTTTTGAATGGTTCATTTTTTTCCAGAAGTTTTTGGAAAATGTGGAAAAAAAAAATGAAAACGCATTTTTTTTACACAA
The DNA here is from genome assembly GCA_028564925.1 of Lithobates sylvaticus. NCBI lineage: Eukaryota > Metazoa > Chordata > Amphibia > Anura > Ranidae > Lithobates > Lithobates sylvaticus. Next base: position 435,741,140 of record CM053029.1, read on the forward strand.
AGTTGTCCGTTTATAAGATATTTCCAACAGGTAGCATTTAGATAGCACAAATGACACCCCAAAATACATTCTGCTACTCCTCCTGAGTATAGCGATACCATGCGTATAAGACTTCTACACAGTCTGGCCACATACAGAGATCCAAAATGCAAGGAACACCATCAGGTATTCCAGGGACACATAGCATGCACATACCAAGAATTACACCCCAAATTACATTATGCTGAGCAAAGCGTAAACAAAAGCTTACCTGTGGTTGTAGTATCGCTGTTGTACACAGGAGGATAGCACTGGTCCAGGCAGCAGGCAGGGACTTGGTCAGCAACAGCGAACACAATAAAGCCCCATACACACGGTCGGATTTTCCGATGGATTCTGTCCTATCGGACAATGTTGTCGGAAATAATCCGACCGTGTGTAGGCACCATCGGACAGTTTACCTCGGATTGTCCGACGGACAAAGTTCTATCTCCTGCTGGATAGATTTTCCGACAACAAAGTTCCGATCACACCAATTCCGATCGTGTGTAGCGTAGTCCGACAGACAAAGTGCTACGCATGCTCAGAAGAAATTCTGTGACGGAAGCGCTCGGTCAGGTAAAACTACCGTTCCTAATCGACACAGCACATTCGTCACGCGGCAATGTTAAAATGTCTTTAATGCAGCGCATTCTCTTTTTCTTTACAATGCAAGAAGAATGACGTGTTTTAGCTGCTCCTATTCACCCTCACTTCTCACAAACTTATTTATTTATTCTTTTTCAGGATTTCTTGACTAGATGTTTATTTTTCCTCAGATCGTAAAAGAATGTTTGTTATATTTTTTGGATGATTTGTCATTTTTTTTTTTTTTTTTTGTTTGGAATACATATTTTCAGGATAATTTATTTAGATTTTTGAGGGGGGGTTGTGTGTCTCAACTTAGCAAAACAACATTATTAACATTTGTATTTGTTGCTTAAATTTAGTAGGAGTTTGTTTGTTGTTGGTGCCCCTTGTTAATTGGACTTTATGATTTGTGAAATGTACCTGCCTACTCACAAATAAACTGTCATTGTAGAAAAGTAAAACACATAGGCAATGTTTTTTTCAACTCAAAAATACCTTTATTTAGGTCTCAGCAACAAACCAAAGAGGAACGCAGCGATGGAGAAACTTGGGGAATTAGCAAAGCCTTGGACACCCACGGCAAACATCATTTTTGAAGCTTCTAAAATTGGTGGCCTGAGGAGTACCTATCTAAATAATAAGGGAGTGCTATCTGGTCCTGAAGTCCAAAACATCCGGAACTGCAGCAGATGCCATCTAGGTCCCCAGGCTCTGGTACTACGAGAGGCTCCATCTTCTCTCAGACCAGACTGAATCCAGGTCGTCACTCTCTTGTCTTCCTTGTAAGCTTCCTTCCACGCTGTGGTGCTGGTGGGGTGGCAGAAGGAGGAGGAGGAGGAGGAGGCGGAGCATGGTCACTATCGCAAACATGTGTGAGTGGGGTCATCCCCCCAGCCATCCCCTTATTTAGGACCTTGAGGATGACCCCCTCACACATGCTGCGTTGCCCCGCCTCTATATCCTTCATTTTTAGTGGCAACCAAGGAGCCAAAGGCCTCCTCGTAGGTGGGTGTGGCATGTAGGGAGGCTGAAGCATCTCTGATCAGCTGGAGCGCTGACTCTCCCACCTCCCCCACCCTTCTCGCCCTTTTGTAGGGAAGGCGGAGGGGAGGGACTTGGGAGACAGTCAGGCTCCTACGCCTACCCCCCTCTTGGCTGCCACTACCCACCTCTTGGCTGCAACTAACCCCTTCCTCCTCCTGACTGCCACATTCCACAGCCACCTCCTGGCTGAGGTCTTCCTGTGTATGAAAAAGGGACATAGTTTGAGTTATTTGTTCATCAAACACACACAATTTTCATCTAGTGACTGTTGCAAAATGTTTACATATAGAAAACCATGCAATTCTCAGCCCTGCAGTTTAGATTCTTGCCCCAAATGTCTCCAACACTACTGTCTGTTGATATGTCAAACACGTTAGGAACTAAGCAATTGGGGATCCTGAATTAAGTGAACATCATTCATTATTCCCAAAAATGGTTACAAAACTACTATACCTGGCTCAAGCTGGGCTCCTCCACATCTTCCAGACTGGAAGGCCCAGGTTGCTCCTCGGAAGCCTCATCAGGGGTGGCGTGCATGGAAGGACGCGTGCAAGGAAGAGTCGAGAGTGACTCCCTGACATTAGCCTGGTCTTTGAGAAAATGGAGCCTGCCATAGTACCAGAGCGTGGGGACATGGACCTGATCTGCTCCAGCTCCAGATGCTTGGGACTTCAGGACCTTATTGCGCTCCCTGAAATAGGTACTCCTAAGGCTGCCAATTTTGAGTCTTAACTTCTCCACGGTTGCCGTGGGGATCGTTGGCTTTACAAATTCCACAAGTTTCTTCATGGCTGCGTACCTCTTTGGTTTGTTGCTGTAATCTCTGTGTTTAGCCTGCCATAATAGGGGCATTTCCCTATACTTATCAATGAAGAGGGGGAGAAAACTCACATGGTTGAAGCCCTCCATAATCTCTGCAAGACACAACACCACACAAAACACTATAAATAATGTCAGGCTAAACTCTCCTAATCTTCTCCATAAATAAGCCTCAAGGTCTAATCAGTCTAGGCTAGTTATGTACCAACTTCAAATTGTACCTTCGTTCTAGCGATCGTCTCGTGCGTGAGCTTTCTCTCCCCTCGTCTCACAGATCGTGGCTACGACACAGGCGTGTGACGTTTTATATACAGTGTGCATGCGTCAAACTCCGCCCGCCCCTGACGATCTTTCTCGTCTATTCCCCACCCCTTCTCTTTATGGCGCAGTGGGGAGAGCACATGGCGGGGACACAGCAGGTGCGCCCCAAATATAACACCAACGAGGAGGAGAACGAGGAAAGGCCGGAGGCAGAAACGTCCCGATCCCGGCGGCTGAAATTTAAGGCCTCCAATATGTCTTTTGGAGAAATGTTGGAGATGGTGGACATATTAAAGAGGAGCGACTATGATGGGAAGTATGGGCCTTACCTCAACCCCAATGTCCGAAAGGCCAAGATCATGTCTAAAGTTGTGAGGAGGCTGTACAATCATTTTGGGATACAACGATCCAAGGAGCAACTGAGGAAACGCTGGTCAGACCTGAAACTGAGGGAGCCCGATCAGTACAGAAAGATCAAGCGAGTTCTTCAAAAAAGTAAGTAGTTGTGTTTTGTGTTTGATTTCTTGCTTGCATACTGCTCCATGTGTTTGGATTTTTTCAATGTTGTACATTAGAAAATGGCCACTTTCATGTTCGTCTGTGCATTCGATCGTACTCAACCTCGATCTTTCTGCCAGTGTCATGTTCGTGTGTGTCCATTCGATCGTACTCAACCTCGATCGTTCGGCCACTTATAATACGAGGTTTGGTGAAGTTTTTAGTGAAAGGAAGTTTGTTCTCAATAGAGATGTCATCAAGAATGTCAAGCTAATTTATTCAATGTAAAGGAGAGGTCACTCAGTAGCTGTTTACCCATCTGGACTCTAGAGCACTAGTGCTGGGACACCCAAACCCTTTTTATTATGCTTTTCCACACATGTGCTCCAGTGGATACTAGAGGGGTGTCTCCATCAGACAAACTTCTACCAAAAAGCTAGTAAGTTTAGCACCTTTACAAAGTGACTACATTCATGTTGTTGTCATTTGTAACTGGCCAACCAAAAATATTGTCCCTCACTTTCAAGCAATGTTTGACATTTCCTATTTCTGCCCTCAATAGATTGTGGTGCTAAATCTTCCTTTTGTACATTCTCATAGGGGAGCGAAAACTCGGGACGTCTGAGGAAACCAGAAAACCCACACCTCCCAAAGAAGGGGAAAGACCAGAAGCAGAGGAGGAGGAGGAGGAAGGAGAGATCATAGAACTTGGAGAACTTGTCACCACAACAGGTGAGTGTGGGAGAACACAGCTACTGGTAAGCTAATCAATGTATGCCTGCCTCATTTCCAAAAGACATTTTTTTTTATTTTTGTTTTTTTTAGGTGACGTGGATGTTGTGGAAGAAGAATCGCACTTTACCACTGAAAGTGCACACGTACTCATCGGGGAGATAATGGTCTGAAATCGAGATCTAGATGAGATAAAGCAAAACATCAATGATGTTCAACAAAAATTGAAGAACATCATTGATGTTTTAGGGAAAATCTGAAAACGCACCAAGTAATTAACACACATTTGTGGCTGTTTGTGACAACATTTGCAACTTAAGAACTGTGTGAAATTTGGAACATGCACACATTGTGTCCACATGTGCTAGCTCCCATCATGGTGGATGATTGACAACGTTTTTTTGGGGGTGCAACCACTTTACTAACTACTAAAGTGGGTGTGGTGAAGGGGTTGCACCCCCAAAACACGTCCATTGATCCCCATGATGGGAAATGGCACTTTTGAACATTCTAGGCATGTGTTTTACCATCTAATGTCCATTTTCAGACCCAAATTGTGTGCATGTTCTAAATTTCCAGTTTTCAGGGGTGACACCCCATGTGATGAAGGCAAGATCAAACACACTTTGAACATATAGTCATGTCTGATCTTGTCTTCACTTTAGAAAGTTGAACTTTGCAAGTTCCTATGTTTTGTTTTGCTCCATGCCTGGTTTTAACAAATGCGGAATGTTAGTAAACAATGTTCGAAAGAACCAAGATCTTGTCAGTTTTGCCAAGAAGTTGGGAAACGCACTTGTGAATGTGTTGCAAGTAAACTTTTTTAATTTTCTAAATGTGTGGCTTCCTTATTTAAAAACACAAAAGCATTATGTATGTCAAATGTAAAGGATTTGGGGGGCAGTGGGTGTTATTTACTAAAGGCAATTCCAGTTTGCACTGCAAGTGTATTTTCCAGGGCACTTTTGCAGTGCACTTGTAGAGCATAGTGGATTTGACTTATGTAAATGACACCCACAGTGCTTTGTACGAAAACACGTAGCACACCATTTTTGGGAATACACACATGTCTGACATGGTGATGAAAAGGAGTATTTTGGGTGTCAGTTATGCACTACAGACCTTCTCTAGACAAAAGATTAGGTATCACACACACAACATGAGAAGATTCTTTTTGGGAAGAAGAGACTGTTACCTCCTTTTGCCCAGAAAGTGCATTCCCACTGTTGAAGCTAAAGGGCAAAAATTTCAAGCTCAAATAAGCAATAATACGGAAATGACAAGAAATCATAGGTTTGTTTAAAAAATATATTTATTAAAAAATGCCTCTCACACATCGTCAGGCAGAGCAATGGCCCCCCTACCCACAAAGTACTCCATATATTGCTCGCGGACCTCGCGGGCATTTAGAGGGGGCAAGCCTGGACGTGCCGCTTGAAGGGCTGTGAGGTCGGCATTGGAAGGGCCCTCCACATCTGGGCCAACGGGCACCACATAGTTGCTGTTGTGTCTTTTCAAAAAGTTGTGCAATATGCAACAGGAAAGAACTATGTGGTTCAGTTTGTATTCCACCAAGTTAATAGCCGTCAAAAACAGGCGGAAGCGGCTGGCCAGGATCCCGAAGGTGTTCTCCACCACTCTGCGGGCTCTCGACAGCCTGTAATTGAAGACCCTCTGGTCTGGGGTGAGGGTCCTCATCGGGAAGGGCCTCATCAGATGGGGAGTCAGCGCAAACGCTTCATCTGCGACAAAGACGAAGGGGAGTCCTTCAGCATTTTCCTCTGGAGGTGGCAAGCACAGACTGCCACTTTGGAGATGCCAGTAGAACTCCGTGTGCGCAATGGCACCACCATCCGAGATCCGGCCGTTCATCCCCACGTCCACATACAAAAAATCGTATGTCGCCGACACCACCGCCAACATCACTACACTATTAAACCCCTTATAATTATAATAGTAGGACCCCGAGTTGGGGGGTGGGATGATGCGGACGTGTTTCCCATCAATTGCACCTCCGCAGTTAGGAAAGTCCCAACGGCTGGCAAAGTGGGAGGCCACAGTCTGCCATTCCTGTGGCGTGGAAGGGAACTGTGGAGTGAAACAAGAAAAAAAAATTAGTCACTTTGCACATAAACATTGCAAGCAGATTAGACACTAAACATCTTGGAACAAGATCAGACTTTTACATTTAAAGATGGAAAGTATTTGCACCGAAAATTAGAGGGTCCCCCTAGCAGATTACTCACCCCCCATCAATCCCCCCACTTCTGATGGGCCATTGACAATAACTAGGGGTTTGGGGGGGTGTTTGGACAGGTAACCCTCTGCACTTCATTGATTGCCAAATGGCTCAATAATGTGTGCTAGTTTGGCCAGACCCTCCTTACTTAACACTATTGGCAGCCCACAGGAAAGATAAAAGAACATTCCAAATCCCCCCCCCCCCCCCCCAAAAAAAAGGGAAGCACATTTTGACATTCTGCAATTACCTAGCAAGCTAATATGAGGGAAAAAACCCAAAAAAAGAGGAAATGGAAAGTATGGAGCCAGCCCCTTGCACTACATGCTTTGCTGAATTCATCCCTAAAGATGCCCACTATAAAGAGGTAGGTATATAGTGTGTATTGACCTTGGGAAAGCCAGCAGATAGAGGATTGGTAGCATCTGACAGAGCAGTTGGGGGAGGGGGTTCCTAATGAGTTTGGCACCCCCCCCCCCCAAAAAAAAAAAATGGGGAAAAAATGGGGCTCTGCATGAAGTAAAACACACAGCAAACATTTGTGCATATTTTAGGGGGTGTTTGGGGGAAAACAATACTAGGCAGCAGACAAAATACATTGCTTAAGTGACTAGGCCATAGGTGTCTATTGGGCCAGAAGAGCATGCTGGGGAGGTAAGTGAAGGGAAAAATGCATGAAGGAGAAAAGGGGCACAGCATATTAGAGCATATTGCAATCATGGTAATTAGGGAAGGAGGTCAAAAATACAAGACATTAGCAAACAGAGCATATATAGAAGGGAATAGTAAAGTAGAAATGTTACCTTAATATAGTCCTCCTGCAGGACCTGGATGATGGCAGAACAGGTCTCTGGAATAATGATTCCCAGGGCCTGGGGAGAGATACCTGAGGAGAACTTCAAATCCTGAAGGCTTCTCCCTGTCGCCAAGTACCTCAACGTAGCAACAAGCCTCTGCTCCGGAGTGATGGCTTGTCTCATGCAGGTATCCTGCCGGCTGATAAAAGGGGTCAGCAAAGCCAAAAGACGGTGAAAAAACGGGGTCCGTCATCCGGAGAAAGTTCCTGAAATCATCAGGATTATTCTCCCGGATCTCACGAAGCAAAGGCATGTGCGAGAACTGATCGCGCTGAAGCAACCAATTCTTGGTCCACATACTCCTCGTCACTCTGTTCATGGACGGGTCTTGGCTAAAAGCCTGACACCAATTCCGCGTACAGCACAAACTCGGCGACGAGTACGTACGGGAAACATCGCTCACAAACGGTCGGCTGGTCAGAACGGACAAACAGAAAGCACCGATAAACAGCAAGGCCTGAAAGAACGAAATGAATACCAGAAACGAGCAGACAATAAGCAGTGAAAATCAAAGCGTCCTATATCAAGATATAGGCCGCAATGACCAACAAATGCGAACTGACTACACGCACTAATAAACAGATACGCACGACAAGCACAAACTGAAGATCAGTAACGATCTGAGTCACAAAACTGAGAAGCGCGAATCGTAAGTCCCCAAACTTCAACTAAATTGCGATAAACACGGGATCAGCAGAAGGAGCCCAATGGGTGCAGGACGTGGTGCTGAACTTCCTTTTTCTAGTCTCGTGGAAGACGACTTACGTCACAACGTTCTTGAAGACCGGAAATTCCGACAACGTTGTCCGACCGTGTGTACGCAACACCAACATCGGACAAAGTCCGACGGACATGATCCGACGGAACTGGTCATCGGACTGTGTCCATCGGAAAATCCGACCGTGTGTACTACAAGTCCCAGGCTTGCAGCAAAAAGATGAAAGGGTAAATGTACCCACACAATCCGTAATAAAAAAAGCTCCTTAATATGTGCAAATGCAAAAGAAAAGAGTATTTGTGTTTTTCACAGTTCAGTGTTAATCCATGCAACAATCGGGAAGAAAGTGCTCCGTGCTGACTTCAGGGGTGCACCCCACTATTTCCCCCAGCCTCTCACCTCTATTATCGGCCCCTACAGGCCTAGTAGTGCAGGTAGCCTCAAAGGTGGCAAGCCTGGTGTATCTCCTGGTGGGTCCTCCTTCCTATTGGTCCCTATGGGCTCTCACTTCAGTCCCCATATTCTATCCAAACGCCACTTCCAGAAGGAAAGGATCACTTCCAATTCAGGTAAGTATACAGGGTCTGTGGATGAAAGGAAAAAAGCGCTCCAATGTGTAGTAATATATAATAGGTTTTTATGAAATAAAGTAACCACTCACATTTAAAATTGCTTGAATCCGTACAACATAGATGAACTTCCGGTCGCGGCCGCAAACCGGAAGTAAACAATAGGCACCTGACTTCCTCCCTCACGCGTATCGTCACCACACAGGTGACTTCGTCAAAGGGTATGGTAATCAGGTGTCTGTGGGCCCATTTATACAGTGTCCAAGTGCAGCCTTAATGACAGCGCTACACTTAAAAGTTAAAATCTGACATTTAAAACATCTCTAAACGTTCTTGAAGGCATAAGCAACAATATTATGATGAAAATAATCTATTTTGTGATCTTTAATTAATCCGGGAATAAGTAATTATATAACCCCAATACTTAATGATGGGAAAATATTCACAGCGCCACCCAGTGGTTGGTGGTCAGTATTAATTCTAAAAAGGACATGGTCCTCATTAGTGACATCCAGTGGTTGGAAATGCGTATAATCACCTATAAATAGATCTCCATCAGTGCCATCTAGTGGTCATATGCTAGAATAACCTAATTTTAATAATTCTAATCTTAAGAATATTAAAATTTAGTATTTAAAATATAAAATATAAAAAAATTAGCTCCAGAGTATAAATTTTAAAATCTAGTTAGAAAATGTATTAATAAAAGATCAATTTTAGCAAAAGGAGACCCGACTAATATATTTGAAAATAAAGGAATAAATGTTGGTCATATTAATAAAATTAATAAAATCAATAGTTGGATATAAAACAATTTAAGTCAAATTCGACATTGTGTCCCCAGGGAGTAAGTATACATAATTCATAAATCCACCTTGATTCGGCTTGACTGATTCTTATAATTTTATTATCACCTCTCCAGTGGGGCTTATATTTTTCGATTGCGCCGATTTTTAGGGATGATGGATCTTTTTTATGATATTTAGCATAATGTCTTGATAAGCTGTGTTTGTCGAATCCTTTTTTAATATTTTGGACATGTTCTCTCAGTCTCTTCCATAGTTCTCTTTTTGTTCTGCCTATATATTGAATCTTACAAGGGCACTCCATTAAGTATACTACACCTTCTGTTCTGCATGTTATAAAGTCTTCAATGGTATACTCTTTTTTTTTGTGACGGCAGGAAGTCCTACAGGCAGCAAGCAGAAGTAGGGCCTCGTTCAGGACAGAATGGGGACAGGGGTAGAGGCTTCTCCCACCCAAATCTCTTTGAAGCCTCAGAGCCTCCAGACCCTAATCTAGGATTGAAAAAACAAAAAAATTGTTTTCTTCATCCAGAAAAACATTTCTGGAGCCCCTCACATATGTGAGACCCCTGTGTTGAATCCCACTAGTCCAGTAGCAGGGTACAAGATCAGTCCAAGAGGCAGGCAAATATCATGGTCAAACAGTCCAAGGTCAGTTCCAGATCAGGCAGAGGTATTTACAGAATCGTTAGGCAGAAGCATGGTCGAATAACAGTCCAGGGTCAGTTCCAGATCAGGCAGAGGTAGGTACAGAATCGTTAGGCAGAAGCATGGTCGTATAACAAGCCAGGGTCAGTTACAGATCAGGCAGAGGTAGGTACAGAATCGTTAGGCAGAAGCATGGTCGTATAACAAGCCAGGGTCAGTTACAGAGCAGGCAGTGGCATAAGGGGTGTGAAGGTGTGTAAAGGCGGGAACTGAAGATTACGTTTACCATACTTTATTAATAATTTATTGAAGTATGGTAACGGCGAAAACAGTCACCTATGCAGAGGCCTGGTTGGGAAGGACATTCTGCACAATGATAAGATGTGTCTCTTCTGATTCCTGCTTTGGTACACACCTTACTTTTTTTTTTACGTTGTTGGCCTGTTGGTTTGGGAGGGATTTTATCAGGAAAGTGGCAGTGGGAGAGTCGACTAACAACATCTGATTGGATATTTTCTGGTGGGCCGCTCGGGAATACAAGGGCAGTGAAAACTTCCTCCTGGTAGCCAAGGAAGGGTTTGGGGTTTTGGGTAGAGTTCCGGTAAATGACATACAAATTATATATTGCCAATTGAAAAAAATATATTGCAACTTTCTTGTACCAATGGTATGTCCGTCTTGTAGCAAGATATGGTTCCATCATTTGGTCGTTGAAGTCGACTCCCCCATATACAAATTATAATCATAAATACATTTGGGTTTGTTTATGGGGCCATTTCTTCTGGGGATTTCTACAAAGGTATTATTGTGGATTGAAGACAGCATGTAGACATCCCTTTTGTCCCTCCACTTCACTGCCAAAATCTGTTTGTTTCTCAGACGTGCCGTTTCTCTTTTTTTCAATTTCTGATTCACGAGACTTTGAGGAAAGCCATTCCGTTTTTTTTTAACGGTGCCACATGCTGGTGTCTTCATCCGGTGGAGGTTGTGGAACAGGGGCAGGGATGTGTAGAAGTTATCTACATATAAATTGTAGCCTTTCTCCAGTAGGGGATATATGAGGTCCCAAACAATTTTCCCGCTTGAACTCAAGTAGTTCGGGCAATTAGGGGGCTGCAGCTGGGTGTCCTTCCCTTCGTAGACTTTGAAGGCATACATGTACCCTGTGACTCGGTCGCATAATTTGTACACCTTCACTCCATAGCGGGCCCTTTTGCTGGGAATGAATTGTTTTATTTTGAGCCTGCCACTAAATTTAATAAGGGACTCATCAACACATATGTGTTGGTCCGGGGTAAACAGCTGGGGGAATACTTGGGAAAAATAATTTAAAAGTGGGCGAATTTTGAAAAGCCTGTCATAATTTGGGTCATTTCGGGGAGGGCACTGGAAATTGTCGTTGAAATGAAGGAACCTCATTATCATGAGGTACCTGTTTCGGGACATAACCTTGGAGAAGACTGGCATGTGTTGGAGGGGCTGGGTTGACCAATAGGACATCAAAGTGTTTTTTTTGGTGAGTCCCATGTTAAATGTGAGGCCTAAAAAAACCTTGAACTCCTCCACCGTTAGGTCTCTCCATTCATAGGGACGGGCATAATACGAGGTTGGGTTTTGCAAAATAAATTGCTGGGCATAAAGGTTGCACTGGGACACAATTGACGCTAACATGTCCTCGGTAAGAATTAAGTTAAAAAAATGTATTGGGGAACAATTCTCTGTGTCCACCTGGACTCCTGGCTGGGCAGTGAAAGGGGGAATGTTGGCTTCTCCTGAATTAGGAGGAAGCCACAAGGGGTTTTGAAGGGCATAGGGAAGGCTGGCATGGGTCCTTGGCCTTTCTTGCCGAGGTACTGCGGTGCTGGTGGATGGCACTGCGGTGCTGGTGGATGGCACTGCGGTGCTGGTGGATGGCACTGCGGTGCTGGTGGATGGCACTGCTTCCTCACCAGAACGCCTTTGTTTGGCCGGCCGAATATCTTCCTCCTCCGAGTCACTCTGTGTTTCACTACTGAGGACTGGCTTGTAAGTTATGTCCCTCTCAGAGTCAGCGTATGAAGAGGAATCTGAACAAGAGAGCTCCCGTTGCTCTCTTCGGCCTGGGAAAGAATTTGGAACGCCTCCTCTGCGGAAAAGACACTTTTGGACATGCTGCTGGTTGCTGGTGCGACTACACAGGTGTGTACTAAGCCTGCACTGATGGGCACTGATGAGGCAGCACAGATGGGCACTGAGGTGGCACAGATGGGTTACTGAGGTGGCACAGATGGGCACTGAGGTGGCACAGATGTGCACTAATGAGGTGGAACAGATGTGCACTAATGAGGTGGAACAAATGTGCACTGATGAGGCGTCACAGGTGGGCACTGATGAGGTGGCATAGGTGGGCACTGATGAGGTGGCACAGTCGGGCACTGATTGTGAAGATGTGCAGATGGACACTGATCGGCACAGGTGGGCACTGATCGGCACAGGTGGGCACTGATCGGCAAAGGTGGACACTGATTGGCACAGGTGGACACTGATCGGCACAGGTGGGCACTGATCGGCAAAGGTGGACACTGATCGGCAGAGGTGGGCACTGATCGGCAAAGGTGGGCACTGATCGGCACAGGTGGGCACTGATCGGCACAGGTGGGGCACTGATCGGCACAGGTGGAGCACTGTACTGATGGGGCACTGTACTGATGGCTGATGTGTCTTACTGTTATCACAGATCCTCTCTCTCCTCACACGCTGTCTCTGTGTGAGGAGAGAGAGCCGGCAATGAGAGATGATCTCATATGTATACATTTGAGATCATCGCTCATTGGCCAGGGCGATCGCGCTGTAAACGGCCGCTGTGATTGGCCGTTTACAGCGATCTGTGATTGGCTGTGTCCAAGGGACACGCCCAACACAGAATTTCCCCGATGCGCACTCGTGAGCGCGCTCGGGGAGCGAGGAAAGGGGAGGCTGTCATATGATATTATTATTCATATTATTATTATATTACATTATAATATTATATTATTAGATGCAGTATTATTATTATTATTCATGGGTATAAGTCCATGCGACGAAACATGTCGGGAATAAGGCTACAGAGCAAATAATACTGTATCTATATGAGACGCCACTCCGTTTAGAAGCTGCACTGTTTAGAAGCTACACCACTGCCAGAGATTGACACTTGAAAGGTGGTGAGACACTTCGCTGGTTTGCCGTGGCCGTAGCACACCTGCATATCTGCTCAATTTGGTTTGCTGTGTTGTTTTATTGAAGGCTTGTTTTTATCTTTTGAAATGTGAGGTTTACCATTGGAAGTGTTTGTGAGAGTGAATAAATTTGTTATACTTTTTACACTATGTGGAGTACTTATTTATTGTTTTACATATGGAACCACATTAAGAGATAAATAAACAAAGCAAGTTGATGGTCAATACTAACCCTTGGAGTGGGTAAAACACGCTGCTGCCAAACACGAGTGTGTGAGGCCCTGTGAGCTGGTGAATGTGCTCTTCAGAGGGAGTGGGATCACAAACACGTGGTGTGGTGACAGATTCAAGTTTAAAAATCATCGCTCATTGGCCAGGGCGATCGCGCTGTAAACGGCCGCTGTGATTGGCCGTTTACAGCGATCTGTGATTGGCTGTGTCCAAGGGACACGCCCAACACAGAATTTCCCCGATGCGCACTCGTGAGCGCGCTCGGGGAGCGAGGAAAGGGGAGGCTGTCATATGATATTATTATTCATATTATTATTATATTACATTATAATATTATTATATTATTAGATGCAGTATTATTATTATTATTCATGGGTATAAGTCCATGCGACGAAACATGTCGGGAATAAGGCTACAGAGCAAATAATACTGTATCTATATGAGACGCCACTCCGTTTAGAAGCTGCACTGTTTAGAAGCTACACCACTGCCAGAGATTGACACTTGAAAGGTGGTGAGACACTTTGCTGGTTTGCCGTGGCCGTAGCACACCTGCATATCTGCTCAATTTGGTTTGCTGTGTTGTTTTATTGAAGGCTTGTTTTTATCTTTTGAAATGTGAGGTTTACCATTGGAAGTGTTTGTGAGAGTGAATAAATTTGTTATACTTTTTACACTATGTGGAGTACTTATTTATTGTTTTACATATGGAACCACATTAAGAGATAAATAAACAAAGCAAGTTGATGGTCAATACTAACCCTTGGAGTGGGTAAAACACGCTGCTGCCAAACACGAGTGTGTGAGGCCCTGTGAGCTGGTGAATGTGCTCTTCAGAGGGAGTGGGATCACAAACACGTGGTGTGGTGACAGATTCAAGTTTAAAAATCATCTATCTTAATTTATTTACAGTTTGGACTTTGCACATATATGAACTTTTCTTTTTTTTTCACTTGTCACTGGGTGAAATAGATACACTGTCACTATTGTACTTGACATTTAGTTATTTATATAGCACCTTTTATACACTTTGATATTTGTATAGTATATATTTATTATTATACACTAGCGCTACTGATTTATCCTATTTATGGTTTATTTTTAGGTTGAATTGCAGATTTTACATACGTACGCTCTAATGCCGCGTACACACGATCGGAATTCTCGTCGGAAAAAGCTATGATGTTTTTTCCGACGAAATTCCGGTCAAGCTTGTCTTGCATACACACGGTCACACCAAATTCCGACCGCCAAGAACACAGTGACCTACAACATGTATGAGGGGACTATAAAAGGGAAGTTCAATAGCCAGTGCGCCACCCTTTGGGCTCCTTCTGATAATTTTTTGTTTATCCCGTGTTAGTAGAAGTGTGGTGAGAGATGATTTGCGCTTTTCAGACTCATGCTTTTCCAGATCATTTTACTGCTGTTCAGTTTGTGCTTGTGGGTTTGTATCTGTTTTTCAGTGCGTGTAGTCAGTTCGTATCTGTTTTTCAGTGCGTTCTTGTCTGCTCGTAAACGATTTTCAGCTCGCTCTTCACAGCCCTTGCTGTTCTTCAGTACGTTCTGTTTAGTTTGTTTTGACCAGCCGACCATTTTGAAGCCATGTTGTGGGTACGTGCTTGTCATAGAGTTCGTGCTGTGCAGGGGCTTGGTGTTGGGCTTCTAGCTTTGACACAAGCCCAGTCCATGAACAGGGCAAGGAGGAGTTCATGGACCAGGAATTGGTTGCTCCAGCCTGACCAATTCTCTCACATGCCTTTGTTGCGGGAGATCCAGGAGAATAACCCTGATGATTTCAGGAATTTTCTCCGGATGACGGACCCCATTTTTCACCGTTTATTGGCTTTGCTGTCCCCTTATATCAGCGTCAGGATACTTGCATGCTGCAAGCCATCACTCCCGAGCAGAGGCTAGTCACCACGTTGCGATACTTGGCGACTGGGAGAAGCCTACGGGACCTCAATTTCTCAACAGGCATCTCCCCCCAGGCTCTGGGGATCATTACTCCAGAGACCTGTTCTGCCATCATCCAGGTCCTGCAGAAGGAATATATTAAGGTACGATTTCTCCTTTAACATCACATTCTATGTATTTAATGTTTGCTAATATATTGTATTTATTTCATCATTCCCTAATTACCATGATTGTAATATGCTGTGAATGTCCTCTTTTTCCTCATGCATGCTGGAATTTTTAAAAGTTCATTTTTTGGCCTTCATGCATATTTGCCTTCACTAACCTCCCAAGCATGCTATCCTGGGCCCTTATACACCTAGCAGAGTCACTTAACAATGTATTTTGTCTGCTCCATTTTAGTGCTTTACCCTAAAATGTGTAAAAATGTATTTGTGTCCTTAAATTCATGCATAGTGTAATATTTTTTTTGGGGGGGGGGGCAAAATCAGTTGGAACCCTCCCTCCCCCCAACCGCTAAGTCAGCTGATAACAATCCTCTATCTGCTGACTTTGCCAAACCCATACACACTATATCTACCTATTTTGTGGTAATTTTTATGGATGAATTCCCCAAAGCATGTAGTGCAAAAGCCTGCCTGAATACATTCAAATGGTACTGTTTAAAGTTTTGTTCTCCTATTATCTTGATAGGTAATTGCAGAATGTAAAAACGTGCTTCCATTTGTACAGTGTGTATTCATCATTTTGTATTATGACACTTCTTACCTGTCCAGTGGGCTGCCAATAGTGTAAGTAAGGAGGGTCTGGTCAAAGTAACACACATTATTTATGCATTCAGCTCTCAATGAAGTGGAGAGGGTTACCTGTCCAAAACATCCCCCCCCCCAAAATATTTCCAAGGGGCCATCAGAGGGGGTGAGGAATCTGATAAGTGGACCTTAGATTTTTGCCTTTAAATACTCCTTAAAATAAATGTTATACTGATGTTGGCCAAGAATGTTTGTGTCTAATCTGCTTGCAATGTTTATGTGTAAAATTACTATTTTTTTTTCTTGTTTGACTTCGCAGTTTCCTTCAATGCAGACTGTGGCTTCCCAATTTGCCCAGCGGTTGGACTTTCCTAACTGCGAAGCGGCAATCGATGGGAAGCACGTCCACATCGTCTCACCACCCCATTCTAGGTCATACTATTATAATTACAAGGGGTTTAATAGTATTGTGTTGATGGCAGTGGTGTCAGCGACATATGAGTTTCTGTATGTGGACGTGGGGAGGAATGGCGGGATGTCAGATGGAGGAGTATTTGCCCGGACCGAGTTCTATCGACATCTCGAGAGTGGTGACTTGGGATTGCCACCTCCGGAGGAGAACGTGGAAGGACTGCCATTTGTCTTTGTCGCAGATGAGGCATTCGTTCCGGGTGACCACGTGATGAGGCCTTTCCCCCAGAGGACCCTCACCCCAGAGAAGAGGGTTTTTTTTTCTTTTACTTTTAAATATTTTTTTGGTTTATAATTAAAGTACAGTGTACAATTGGATATTGTATGTCATGCAACGAGGTCGGTGGTACATTTCAACATATAAACATATTAACTTATGTTTACTAACAGGATTTAAATGTGGTAAACAGTAAACTTACATTAGTGGAGGTTCGTATAAGTGTTGTGGCACCCCAAATGGGAGCTTTAGTGCCACAAGAGTGGAGAGGACTTGTTCGTCTTAGTCCTTACAATGATATGAAATTCCCTAGTAGAAACTTGCTAGGTCATACAACGTATAACTATTGGATAGGGTATAGGTATTGCTCAGTCAGAAGAGTTTTTTTTTTAATTAGCGGCTGGCCAGAGCCAGAAGAGTCATGGAGAATGTGTTTGGGATACTGGCCAGCCGGTTCCGCCTATTTCAAACAACCATAAATATGGCGGAGTACAAACTAAATCACATAATTTTATGTTGCTGCATCCTGCATAACTTTTTGAAGCGCAATAATCCTAATTATGTTTCCTCAGTTGGGCCTGAGGCTGGACTTCAGGAAACAATGATGGCCCTGGAAGCTGACCATCCTGGCTTGCCCCCCAAAGCTCCCATGAAGTGTGAGAAAAATATGTAGAATATTATACGGGTGGGGGGCCATTGCTTTGCCAGCCAATTTGTAATAAATTTTCTCTTTTATCAGATAAAATCTTGTTTCAAAACATAACATACACAACTCCGAAACTTACAAAGTTGAACATTGAAAAACTGAAGGCAATATCAGACATTATAGTGTCCAAAATGTCTTGATCTTGCCTTCATCAGATGGCGTGAAGTCACCTCTGTAAAAGCCAAATTTTGAAGATGCACACAAATTGGGAGTCAAACTGGGAATTTCCCTCCTGATCTCATGCCTAATGTCAACATGTGCTATCTCCCATCATGGGGGATCAATGGACGTGTTTTGGGGGTGCAACCACTTCCTCTCACCTACTTGAGTTTTTAGGAAGGGGTTGCAGGCACATGTTGACACACTGTGTGCATCTTCAAAATTTGTCTTTTAAAATGTGTAAAAAATTTGTCCACAAATATCAAAAATTGTGCCATTTTTGGGGTATTTATATTTTTCCTAGTACATCAATTATGTTCTTTAGTTTTTGTTCAACCTCATTTGTTATTTGCTTGATGATGTCTAAATCCTGACTACACCACATTATGTCTTGGATTAGCCGTTGTGTGCTGTCACTGGTGAAATTATGTGATTGTTCTTCCACAACCTGCACATCACCTAAAATAAAACATTCACACCATGTATTATAAATATGCAGGCATACATCTATTACCTGAATCTGTGGTGTCAGACACTCAAATGTTGTGGTGAAAATGTCCACCAACTCTCCTTCCTCCACATCCTCAGGTTGTGACCTCTGTTCCCTTTCTTCAGGAGGTGGGGGGTCCCTGGTGTGCTCTGATGTCTCAAGTCTTTTCTCCCCTATGAGAATGAAACAAAAAGGTATACTTAGCACACAGATATTTGAGGCCAGAAATAGGAATATGAAACATTGCTTGGAAGTGGGGTACAATTGTCTGTTTTGGCAGAGTTCAAAGCTGAAGACATGATTTTTTTCCCTTACCAAAGCTGAAATACTTTCCTTTTTTGGATAAGTTTCACACATGGAGACACCCCTAGTATCCACTGGAGCACCTGTGTGGGACACCCTAAAAAGTTTGTTGTTGTGTCCCACACTAGTGCTCCTGAGTCCAGATGTGTAAACAGCTGCTGAGTGTCCTCTCCTTATACTAACACTGAATCAAGTTTGCAATTCATTCTAGTTTCAAACATATCTAGACAACAATGTCCTAAACTTCTTTTTATACAAATAATCATGAACAAATGTAGTTAACCCTGTATCTGGCAAAAACATTGTATTTAGATGGCAAACAAACAATGTTTACTATGACCGATTACTGTGCCCACGAACATGAAAGTAGCCATTTTAAACTATACAACAGTAAAGAAAAGCAGCATGCAAGTAATAATAAGAATAGGAACACACGACAACTACTTACTTTTTAGAAGCACTTTCTGGATCCTTCTGTACTGACCCTGCTTCCTTAATTTGAGGTCCGACCAGCGTTTCCTCAATTGCTCCTTGGATCGTCGTACCCCAAAATTCTGGCGCAGACTCTTCACAACTTTAGTCATGATCTTGGCCTTTCTCACATTTGGGTTTAGGTACAGTCCATACTTCCCATCATAGTCGGCCCTCTTGAATATGTCCACCATCTCCACCATTTCTTCAAAGGACATATTTGAGGCCTTAAATATCCTCCGGGAACAGGACGTTTCTTGCTCTGGGCTTGCCTCATCATTACTGCTATTAAGCACCTGCTGTGTCTCCCCTATGTTATCTCCCACTGCGACGAAAGAGATGGGGTAGGGAATCTTCTAGAAAGAATGTCAGGGGCAGGATGTGCAGTGTATATAAAGCGGAACACACATGTGTCGTATGTACAATCTGTGAGCGGAGGATGAAGTAACGGGATCGACGGTCATTATAACGTATATATAATTTTAAGTCGGTGCATCAGTGGCCTATACTGCTTATAGATTGAGGCCTATATTGGGTCAAGATTATGAGAGTTTAGTCTGACATTAGGGTTTGTCTTGTGTTGTGTCTTGCAGAGAAAATGGACCAACTCAATTTATATGTACAGGGAGCTGCCCTGTCTGTGGCAGGTAAACCACCCCTTTTATAACAATAAACCAAAGAGGAAGGCAGCGCTGGATCAATTGGTGGAATTTGTGATCCCCATGGCAGACATTGCCTATTTGAAGGCCCTAATTGGTGGCATGAGGAGCACTTATAATAGGGAGCTCAAGAAAGTCCAGGATTCCCTTAGATCAGGTGCTGCAGCAGATGGCATTTATTTACCCAGGCTGTGGTACTATGACAGACTGCATTTTCTGGTAGGCTAGACTGGACCCAGGCCAGCACTCTCCAGTCTTCCTTCAAGGCTTCCTTCCCCCCCAGCTGAGGCTTCTGACGCCCAACCTGGGCCTTCCAGGCAGAAAAAAGGGGAGGAGCCCAGCTTGAGCCAGGTATAGCATTCTTCAAAATATTTCTGGTTGTCAAATTAATGATGTTAAATAGATGCCAATTTTGATCACCAATCTCTGATTTCACAAAGTGTTTTACATATCAATAGACAGTAGTGGCCACAAATGATTGGGACAAGAATGAAAAATGCTAGGGTCAGAATAAAAAGTATTTTCTATTTATTACCATTCAATTTGCAACAGTCATGAGATGAAAATTGTGTGTGATTGATGAACCAAAAAACTAAAACGATGTCCCTTTTTCATACACAGGAAAGCCTCAGCCAGGCCATGGAAAGTGGAAGCCAGGAGGTGGCCGGGCCCAGTAGCGTACCCAAATCGCAGGTTCCTCCCCTTGGCCTTCCACCAAAAAGTGCCAGGAAGAGGAGTCACATGAAGGAGGCAGCAATTGCCTATTTCTGAAGGCTACTGTGGCCCTCAGAACCCCCCACAGTGTTCAAGAGGACTTTGCGTACATTACAGCCTGCAAAATGCTGAATATGGAGGAGGGCCAACTCCTCTTATGCGAGAAAGTAATGTTACAAGCCCTAAATAATGGGTTGAGGGGTCAACTCAAAAGTAAAAGCCACATTTGTGAGTTGAACCATGGTCCTCCTCCTCCACCAGGTCCTCCTCCTCCTCCTCCACCTCCTGCCACACCTCCAACACCACAGCCACAGCCTGGAAGGAAGCATCTAAGGGACCAGAGAGTGATGGCCTGGGTTCAGTCTAGTCTGGCAAAAGATGCAGGCTGTTGTATGACCACAGCCTGGGAACATATATGTCATCTGCTGCTGTTCCTGATCTTTTGTAGTCCTGGACCGGATTGTGCTCCCTATTATAAGGATTTTATAAGGAAATTATTGATGTCTGCTGGGGTACAAAGGCTTCGAAAATTTCACCAGTTTCTCCAGCGTTGCCTTCCTCTTTATTTTGTTATGACCCAGAATAAATGGCTATTTTGTTTTCAGAAATACTTGTCTATGTGTTTTACTTCAAAAAGCACAGATTTTTTGTGAGTAGGCAGGTACATTTAAAAAATACAATGTCAAATTAACAAGGGACACCAACACCAAGCAACCTCCTTGAGATTTACAAATACAAGATAATAATGGTGTTGTGGAAACGTGACATACAAAAAAAATGGAGATCACTATAAAATAATTAAACATAAAATAAAAAGGAGACTTTTATTAAAAAAAATAATGACTTTAAAAATTAATTCTAAACATTATTAAGGATATCTGGCTTGAAAAAAAAAAGATTATTAAGGATATCACGAGAAATAATAAAGAAATAAGTTTGTGAGAACTCTGTGTGAATATGAGCAGCAAAAGTACTTAATTCTTCTAGCATTATAAAGAAGAAGAGAATGCGCTGCATTGAAAGATTTAAAAATTTGCAGTCTGTTGAATGTGCCATCTCCATTACAAACGGTTTTACCAGACTGAGCGTCTCCGTCTCGTACTTGATTCTGAGCATGCGTGTTTTTTTGCACATCGGAATTGCATACACACAAACGGAATTTTTCCTTTGGAAAAATTGAGAACATGCTCTCAATCTTTTGCTGGCGGAAATTCAGCCAGCAAAAGTCCGATGGAGCATACAAACGGTCGCATTTTCAGACCAAAAGCTCTCATGAGTCTTTTGCTGGCCAAATTTCCGATCGTGTGTATGCGACATAAGGGTTTGTTTCAAAGTCAGGAAAAAGGAAGGAGGGGCATGAAGAGGTAATGCCCAATACAGGTATAATGCCCCGTACACACGGTCCGATATTCCGATGGAAAAAGTCAGATCGGATTATGTTGTCGGAAAATCCGATCGTGTGTGGGCTCTATCTGGCTTTTTCCATTGGAATTTGAGAGCAGGATCTAGAATTTTCCGACAACAAAATGCGATCAGACTTTTTCCGATTGTGTGTAGAGAATTCAGACGCACAAAGCGCCACGCATGCTCAGAAGAAATTTTGAGATGAAAGTTATTGGCTACTGGCCTCTACGTAGTCCCGTTGTACATGTTGTACGTCACCTCGTTCGGAATGGTCGGAAAAAAACTGCCGGATTTTGTGGTCGGAATGTCTGACCGTGTGTACGGGGGGTAATATTTTGGGAAACAGTACCATTTTAAAGGCTGCATTCTACCCACCCACGTCAAATGGATAGATTGAGCAAATTCTCTTGTTTACAGAAGGTGAGTATATTTGGCTATATAATTGGCTTGATATAATTTGGAAGATGGGGATTTTAGGGATATCCCTAAGTAGGGCATAGATGAGGTAACCCAGTGAAATGGCAATGTATGCTGTAAGTGCGATTTAGTTGTTGCATCAAGGTAAGCGCAGAATATTTAATTTAGATTCATTGACATCATAGTAAGATAGGAGGTTGAATTCCAATAGAACATAATATAGTGAAGGTAGGGAAGAAGCAAGATCTGTAATGGTAAGAATTATATCATCTGCACAGAGTGTGATTTTGTATTCGTTGTCCAAGATTGATAAACCAGAAACCGATGAATGAGTTCCCTTCTTTTTTTTTTTCACCGTGCTGCAGCTCAATTTCACAGTCTTGGCAAACTTCCTATAGCCTATGCCATCTTTATGTACGGCAACGATTCTTTTTTTCAGATCCTTAGGAAGTTCTTTGCCATGAGGTGCCATGTTAAACTTCCAGTGACCAGTATGAGAGAGTGAGAGCGATGCCACCAAATTTAACACACCTGCTCCCTATTCACATGACACGGGGAGGGAAAATGGCTAATTTGGCCCAATTTGGACATTTTCACCTAGGGGTGTACTCACTTTTGTTGCCAGTGGTTTAGACATTATTAGCTGTGTGTTGAGTTATTTTGAGGGGACAGCAAATTTACACTGTTATACAAGCTGTACACTCACTACTTTACATTGTAGCAAAGTGTAAATTCTTTAGTGTTGTTTTTGACGAGTCATTACCCCGGGCACTGTTCTTTACTAAAATACCAGGCTAAATTACTTTTAAGTCGCTTTTATAGTATTGCTGCTATAGACTCCACTATAGGTGTTGCTATAGTCTCCACACCATGCAGAAATGTTGCTGTATTGTTCAATGCTTTTACTGTTGTACTGTTATATACCGTACTATTGTGAACAGTTTGGTGCTATAGGATCCGGCAACCGTTATTCACAGGTCCAAGGGGCGCTCACCACCACTGCTCACTTCAGCCTGGTCTCCACACTCTGCTCCCAGCTGATCTGGGTGATCCAGCTTTTAGTTCTCAGATTGCTTCCAGGTGTCCAGGCACACTATCGGGAAAAGGCGCTCACATCTACCATTATCCACCATGCGGTGGGTCCTTTTGCTAGTTCTCCCGCTTTGGCAGAGTCACACAGGAAAGCAGCTCCAGCTGTGAGCTAGGAAGCCCAGACGACCTGCACCCTGCTTCTCCGTTCCACTCCAACACCCGGAGTCTGACGTGCGGCATGCTGCGTGTGCGGGTAGAAGCCACCTGGAAGTTTGGTTCCCCTGGTAGTCACAAACTAGTCAGTGGTACTATGTGGGCCTGCTGGAGATGCCCACTTCACATCGCCTCCACATCACATCAACTCCCCCTCAAAGTAGTATACATTTTTAATATAATTGTAGAGTAAGGTCACACTGGTGTTTTGTCCAACAGCCCTTTTCTAAATAGAAATGGAAAGCATGTCAAATTTCCCACAGGACATTACTCTTAAACAGATGCTAAAAAAAAAAACAATAGACCTACCATTTAAACGCTCCAAATCTACACTAATATTACAATAACAGTCTGAGATATGAGTATAGCAAGTGACCCGCCAGAAAAAACAGAAAAGGAACAAATCCTTCAGAAAATCTATACACTCCAGCTTGCTAAGGGACCAATTTGGAGTTGAATCCTGGTCTATCAGTAAACTAGCCAGCAAGAACATCCAGGTGCTTCTCTTTGTATCAGTATCCCCCTTGTGCAATATATCATTTCATACTTTAGCAGGTCCATGCACCACCTCAATATGTGTGTATAGATGGATGCATTGTATCACCTTTCTCTTATGCAAATTTGAATTTAACAAGCTAAAAATAAAGCAAACCCAACCAGTGGTTCTGTTGATGTCTTGAGTTCTATAAGATTGTTCAAATTGGTTGCTATTAAGAAGGTCCAGCAATATGTTATGTAATCCATCAAGCCATACACTAGATAATTAATAGGAGGAATGACAGCGTTAGAGTAATGGTGATGGCCAGCAGGTGATTAAAGAGATTGCAGTGATACAATCTTAATTTGTTGGGAGCTTTATGCATTAGTGATAGAACTTAAAAAGTAATTATGGTGTGTCATGTGAGAAACAACACATGAATAACTATCCCATATGTGAATTAATTTCTCAATAGTGTTGGAGATTGAAAAAGGGGGATTATATTGGAAATGACCAGTTAAGGCGGGTAACCCATATTTATTGGTGTTGAGGAAATGAATTCATGACTGAGACTAAAACACAATTTTTATAATTTTTTTTAAATTTCAAAATTGCTATCCAGCCCCTTTTCAATAAGGTTTGTCTCATGCCTACCAAGACAAAAAACATTTCTTTGAGGAAAGAGGTTTCAAGATAACTAAGAAGTTACAGTGTTACTAAACCCAGGAGCCTGCATTCACTATATTTTGTCTCCCACAGTACAGACAACATGGAAAGGCAATTCGTTTAGTAAATATAAACTGCTAAATACCTTTTCTCATCAGCAGTATAAAGCAGTCTTGTGACTTATATCAGTGTCTGATTAAAGCTTGTAGGAGGAGTTTTCATTCTTCTCTGACTGTCCTAGAAGGCTGCATGACCCCTGACCCTCTGTCTGAACAGTGCTGATTGGCTTGGTGCTGATCACATGCACCCTCCCAAGAAAAAAAGAAAAAACAAACTCGGTAGCAATACACACCAAACTGAGCATGTGCAGAGTGCCCTCAAGGCTCTGTACTATCAACAGATGGATTGGGGACAGTGGAAGAAGGGGAGTATCAGAGAAGACAGGATCAAACAGCCTTTTTTACACAATGCAGAGGATTAACCCTTTAGGTTCCACAGTGAGTATAAAAAGCATACTTTACTGCATATACAGACTGATTTTACTGTTAGGTTTAGTAGATTACGATCTCATAATAATGCATGGGTTCCAAGTGACTAACAACTAAATATACCAAAAACAAAAAAGGATTAATATAAGGAACATTATTTGTTGCCATGAAATTATTTATTACATTTTATTTGTAGTGCTGAAAATTATTAGCTTATTTAGACATATTTGTGGAGATTCTGTAAAGCCATATTAGCACCAAGCAACACCAGAAAGAAGACAGAATATAACAAAAGTAAACACGTATTCACATTTAAAACAATATATTAGCTGTGCATCCTGTGGTAATGTATTTAGATATCCACCAATCAATGTTCCCAGGGGACAAGTCCTGGGAAAAAAAGTGTAGGAACTCACCCAATATCCCCCCACCTAAAAAATAAAAAAGTGTGTGCGTGTGTGTATATATATATATATATACACACAGTACATATAATACATACTCCTTTTTTAACAAATAAAGTGCAACATTTGTATCCCCACATACCTCCACAGTGTATTCCCTTCCCCGGCCAGAATTATCTGCATCCCTCTTCACAATGTATCCCCATCCCCGCCCAGAATCCTGGGGAGGGATGGATGATGCTGGGCAGGTTTGGGGATACATTGTGGAAAGGGATGGATGATTCTGGGTGGGGATGAGGATGATGAAGTTGCATTGGGAAAATGGATGAGGATGACTCTGGCTGGGGATTTGAGTTACATAGTGAAGACAGTGTAACTCTCATCCCCACCCAGAGTCATCCTCATCCATTTTCACAATGCAACTCCATCATGCCAGCTTGCCAGCCTCAGGTGACCCATCTGAGGAGTTATAATAAAGTGTGTCCAATCTGCTGCACGCACACTAACTCTGTGACTTACCCTCCATGCTGCTCTTTCACATCTGCATGCACTTGAGAGGGCTGGGTCCACTTCCACCACTGACAGGCTGACCACAACCCCTGCCCAATCAGATTACTAACAGGCTCCACCTCAACATAGAAGGAAGTAAGTGCTGACCTGTATCTCTTTTGGGGGGGTGAAAGGAATCAGGTGGCAGCAGCGGCTTGTATGATTCTCTTATTCTCTATTGCAGGTGCCGCATGGGCCAGCGGCTGCCTGCAGTGCTAACAGTTTAAATTCATCTGCTGCTGTAGGGGGTGCAGGCTGGGCCTTGGGATGCTCAGGCCCCTTAATGGGAATGATGTTCCTGCTTTGGAAAAAGTACAGAAATGCCGTTCCCATGCATTCCTGCAGAACTTGAGCCCTGAATGTTCCTCATTTAAGAACAAAACATTGAGAAATTCAGTAAACAAGAAAATCTACACACCTCTCTGATTTTCCCTGTACTGTTACATTTCTATTATGGTGACTGCCTTTAAGGTGTTGTAACATCTCTATACATTAAGGTGAAAAACCTTCTGGGCTGCAGCTGCCCCCCCCTTTTCTTACCTGAACCTGATCGTTCCAGTGATGAGCATGAGCCCAGCAGCTCCAGCCGCTGTCTCGGGTCCTCATTGGATAGATTGATAGCACCAGGAGCCATTGGCTCCCGCTGCTGTCAATCAAATCCAGTGACACAGGAGACGGGGTGGGGCTGAGTCCTGCTATCTGTGTCAATGGATGCAGCAGCAAGACTCTGGAACGCACCCGCACAAGTGCCCCCATGGAATGCGGCTATCCGTGGAGGCACTCGATGAAAAGGAGGAGCCAGGAGAGCTGCCTGGGGACCCCAGAAAATGAGGATTGGGACCGCTCTGTGCAAAACTTTTAAGTATAGACATGGAAGTGCGCATGCGCGGGATCTCGGAGGTGGACGCGTTCTAGCCGAGCTCCACACGCTCCGGCCCTAATAGCTTAAATCTAGCCAGACTGCAGACCCACGGACGACTGCACACAGCGATCTGTCTCCCTGGAGGGGAATGAACAGAAGGGCGTAAGGTCAACCTAAAAAGGGGCAGAAGAAGCAGCCAAAAGCGAACGGAGGTCCGGGACCCTCTGCAGATACTAGGCCGCATTCCAAAATGGCGCCGGGACGGCCGACACACGAGGCAGCACGACCTCTAAAAATGACCAGACGCCACACCAATCGCACAAAATGGGACTCCCCACACAGTCAAGGGACCCCTTTTCGTCCCAATCAACAGCAGATGTTGAGATCGATCGGAGGGGTAAGTCACATTTACAGCCCTTATCTCCGGGCAGCTACATAGCATCACAGGAACTAGTAGACTCCCCTAGATCCTCTATGGATGGGAACATGGCTGAAATAGCAGAGGCCCTGTTTAGCCAGACAAGCCAGAATATAGCTGCACCTCCACAAGTTCAGCAAACACACTACTCCCCAGATGCACTACTACTAGCACGCTTCTCCACACTGCTTCAACAAGAGCTCTCTAAGGCCTGCACCCTTATAACCACAGATTTAAAGAGGGACATACATAGCTTTGGGGAACGTTTTGACCATGTGGAAACTAAGTTGGACAACACTGTTAAAAAGGTCAATCAGAATGCTACCATGGTCACAGACCTCCAGGACAGGTTGGAAGAGGCCTATACAAAAATAGAAGATTTGGAAAATCGCTCTCTCCGTTATAATATACGGATACGGGGCCTGCCAGAAACTCTTACTGATCTAGAAGAGGTCATGCGAGAACTTATGACAGAGCTGATTCCAGACATACCACCCCATCACTTGGAGATAGACCGTATACATAGAGCCTTAACAGCCCCGAGATCTGATGGCCTGCCACGTGATGTAATAGCTAAACCACATTACTATGGTGTAAAGGAGAAGATGATGTTTGCTGCACGCAATAGGAAAGACCTGACCATACAGGGCGCAGGTATACAACTATTCACAGACCTGGCACCATCGACCATACTGAAACGCAGAACACTGAGACCCCTTCTACAACAACTGGCGAATAAACAAATAAAATATAGATGGGCATTCCCCTTCAAGTTATCTTTTACCTTCAAGGGACGATCTTACTCTTTTTCAACTTTTCAAGCAGGCGAGGACCTCCTGAGTGAATTAGGAATACTTACCCATGATTCTCCAGCTGCATCTCCTCGACGTGCTGACCACCGACTTCTTTCGCCACTGTGGCAAGAGCCCAAGCAATCGCAATCCAGAAAATCGCAACGTAACACCTGAAAACACCCCTAGCAACCATGAACCCATTAAAGCTCAGGCATAAGTCCTGATGAAGAACAGGAACCTTAACTGATTTTAGGAACGACTCCCCTGGTGACCATGAAGGTCACTTTCCAGGGGAATGAGCCTACGATACTGGCTACATAGCCCTAACAAATACAAGCCACAAACTGTCCCCATTTTTGATCTTCGATTTTGGCCATTGATTTTTGATTCTTGACTTATTTAGTTTTTTTTATTTTTATCTTAAAATTTTTCTTTTTTTTTATGATTCCCTTTTGATACTAGATGACTGCGTCTTGACCGCCCACAGTGTTACATAAGTGCAGTCCCAAAAGTTTTTTCTTTCCTTTTATCTAATTTTCTTTTTGATTTTTGACCAAAATTTTGATTGAGCATTGAAACTTTTCTGAAACGCAAGCTAACCATGCTCAGGACATGGACTATATTCTGTTTTTTGACCAACAGGGGAAGGCCCCTCCATAGGAGACGAGTTCGCCTCCCGAGAGTTGTGTCCCCGGGGCAGGAGTAACCGATGGGGACCCTGCCTGCCCCCGGGCCACAACCAAGGAGGGGCCTGACCAAATACTAAGTCCATTATATACTGTCTTGTCCAAAAAGAGGTTTTAATAATAATTGATACTATGTATATAACATGTTAGTCTGATTATAGGCCTAGTTACGTGGGCCGGAGCGGTAATACATACCGCACGCTTGCAGGAATATCGATCCTCCAAGGAGGATGGTACGCTTGCACCAATTACCCCGGACTTTAAGTCCGGAGGGGGACTACCCCCAGTTACTTAATATTTTAAGCAAACCCACTAGGTTTGAATGGAACAGCCTAAAGCACCATACACACGGTCAGACTTTTTCATGGATTCTGTCCGATCGGACAATGTTGTTGAAAAATCAGACCGTGTGTATGCATCATCGGACAGTGTACGTCGGATTGTCCGACGGACAAAGTCTTATTTCCTGCTGGAAAGATTTGCCGACAACACGGTCCGATCACACCAAATCCGATCGTGTGTACGGTTGTCCGACGGACAAAGTGCTACGCATGCTCAGAAGAAATTCTGTGACGGAAGCACTCGGTCAGGTAAAACTACCTTTCCTAATCGACACAGCACATTCGTCACGCTGCAATGTTAAAATGTCTTTAATGCAGCGCATTCTCTTTTTCTTTACAATGCAACAAGAATGACATGTTTTAGCTGCTCCTATTCACCCGCACTTCTCACAAACTTAGTTCTTTATTACTTTTCAGCATTTATACACTACATGTTTATTTTTACTCAGATCGTAAAAGAATCTTTGTTATATTTTTAGCATGATTTGTTTTTTTTTTTTTTTTTTTGGGAATACATATTTGAAGGAGATTTTTTTTTTTTTTTTTGGAGGGGGGTTGTGTGTCTCAACTTAGCAAAACCACATTATTAACATTTGTATTTCTTGCTTAAATTTACTAGGAGTTTGTTGGTTGTTGGTGCCCCTTGTTAATTCTACTTTAGGATTAGTGAAATGTACCTGCCTACTCAAAGAAAAACTGTCATTGTAGAAAAGTAAAACACAATAGTCAATGCTTATTTCAAATCCAAAAAACATTTATTTAGGTCTCAGCAACAAACCAAAGAGGAACGCAGCCATGGTGAAACTTGGGGAATTTGCAAAGCCTTGGACACCCACGGCAACCATAATTTTTCACGCTTAGAAAATTGGGGGCCTGAGGAGTACCTATCTAAATAATTAAGGGAGTGCAATCTGGTCCTGAAGTCCAAAACATCCGGAACTGCAGCAGATGCCATCTAGGTCCCCAGGCTCTGGTCCTACGAGAGGCTCCATCTTCTCTCAGACCAGACTGAATCAAGGTCATCACTCTCTTGTCTTCCTTGTACTCTTCCTTCCACGCCGTGGTGCTGGTGCTGGTGGGGTGGAAGAAGGAGGAGGAGGAGGCGGAGCAAGGTCACTCTCGCAAACATGTGTGAGTGGGGTCATCTCCCCAGCCATCCCCTCATTTAGTATTTTGAGGATGACATCCTTACACATGCTGCGTTGCCCCGCCTCCATACCCGTCATTTTACTGCCAACCAAGGAGGCAAAGGCCTCCTCGTAGGTGGGTGTGGCATATAGGGAGGCTGAAGCATCTTTGATCAGCTGGAGCGCTGACTCTCCCACCTCCCCCATGCTTTTCGCCATTCTGTAGGGAAGGCGGAGGGGAGGGACTTGGGAGACAGTCAGGCTCCTAGGCCTACCCCCCTGTTGGCTGCCACTAACCCCTGCCTCCTCCTGACTGCCACCTTCCACAGCCACCTCCTGGCTGAGGTCTTCCTGTGTATGAAAAAGGGACATAGTTTCAGTTATTTGTTCATCAAACACACACAATTCTCATCTAGTGACTGTTGCAAAATGTTTACAAATAGAAAACCATACAATTCTCAGCCCTGCAGTTTAGACTCTTCCCAAAAATGTCTCCAACACCACTGTCTGTTGATATGTCAATCACGTTAGGAACTAAGCAATTGGGGATCCTGAATTAACTGAACATCATTCATTATTCCCCAAAATGGTTACAAAACTACTATACCTGGAACAAGCTGGGCTCCTGCACATCTTCCAGACTGGAAGGCCCAGGTTGGTCCTCGGAAGCCTCATCAGGGGTGGCGTACGCGGAAGGACGCGTGCAAGGAAGAGTCGAGAGTGACTTCCTGACAGTAGCCTGGTCTTTGAGAAAGTGGAGCCTCTCATAGTACCAGAGCGTGGGGACATGGACATCAGCTGCTGCAGCTCCAGATGCTAGGGACTTCCGGACCTTATTGCGCTCCCGGAAATAGGTACTCTTCATGTTATTTATTTTTACTTTTAAGTTTGCCACGGTTGCCATGGGCAGGTTTGGCTTTACAAATGCCACAAGTTTCAGCATGGCTGCGTACCTCTTTGGTCTGTTGCTGTAGTCACGGTGCTTTGGTTGCCATAAGAGGGGAAATTCCCTGTATTTATCAATGAAGAGGGGGAGAAAACTCACGTCGTAGAAGGCCTCCATCACCTCTGCAAGACACAACACCACACAAAACAATATAAATAATGTCAGCCTAAACTCTCCTAATCTTCTCCATAAAGAAGCCTCAAGTTC
The DNA here is from genome assembly GCA_028564925.1 of Lithobates sylvaticus. NCBI lineage: Eukaryota > Metazoa > Chordata > Amphibia > Anura > Ranidae > Lithobates > Lithobates sylvaticus. The sequence goes on from CM053029.1 coordinate 435,772,259, forward strand.
TAATCAGTCTAGGCTAGTTATGTACCAACGTCAAATTGTACCTTCGTTTCTAGCGATCGTCTCGTGCGTGAGCTTTCTCTCCCCTCGTCTCCCAGATCGTGGCTACGACACAGGCGTGTGACGTCCCGATCCCGGAGCCTGAAATTCCACGCCTCCAATATGTCATTTGGAGAAATGTTGGAGATGGTGGACATATTAAAGAGGAGCGACTATGATGGGAAGTATGGGCCTTACCTCAACCCCAATGTCCGCAAGGCCAAGATCATGTCTAAAGTTGTGAGAAGGCTGTACAATCATTTTGGGGTACAACGATCCAAGGAGCAACTCAGGAAACGCTGGTCAGACCTGAAACTGAGGGAGGCCGATCAGTACAGAAAGATCAAGCGAATTCTTCAAAAAAGTAAGTAGTTGTGTTTTGTGTTTGCTTTCTTGCTTGCATACTGCTCCATGTGGTTTGATTTCTACAAAGTTGTACATTCCAAAATGGCCACTTTCAGGTTCGTCTGTGCATTCGATCGTACTTAGCCTCAATCTTTCTGCCACTGTCATGATCGTGTGTGTCCATTCGATCGTACGCAACCTCGATCGTTCGGCCACTTATAATACGAGGTTTGGTGTTTTTTTGGGGGAAAGGAAGTTTGTTCTCACTAGAAATGTCATCAAGAATGTAAAGCCAATTTATTCTATGTAAAGGAGAGGTCACCCAGTAGCTGTTTACCCATCTGGACTCTAGAGCACTAGTGCTGGGACACCCAAACCCCCTTTTTATTATGCTTTTCCACACATGTGCTCCAGTGGATACTAGAGGGGGGTCTCCATCACACAAACTTCTACCAAAAAGCTAGTAAGTTTAGCACCTTTACAAAGTGACTACATTCATGTAGTTGGCATTTGTAACTGGCCAAACAAAAATAGTGTCCGTCACTTTCAAGCAATGTTTGTCATTTCCTATTTCTGCCCTCAATAGATTGTGTTGCTAAATCTTCCTTTTGTACATTCTCATAGGGGAGCGAAAACTTGGGCCGTCTGAGGAAACCCCAAAACCAACACCTCCCAAAAAAGGTGAAATAGCAGAAGCAGAGGAGGAGGAGAGGAAGGAGAGATCATCGAACTTGGAGAAATTGTCACCACAACAGGTGAGTGTGGGAGAACACAGCTACTGGTAAGCTAATCAATGTATGGCTGCCTCATTTCCAACACCCGATTTTTGTTTGTTTGTGGTTTTTAGGTGACGTGGATGTTGTGGAAGAAAAATCGCACTTTACCACAGAGAGTGCCCACGTACTCATCAGGGAGATAATGGTCTGCAATAGAGATCTAGATTACATAAAGCAAAACATCAATGATGTTTAACAAAAATTGAAGAATGTCATTGATGTTTTAGGAAAAATATGAAAACGCACCAAGTAATTAACACACATTTGTGCCAGCTTCGGAACACATTTGCAACTTAAGAACTGTGTGAAATTTGGAACATGCACACATTGTGTCCACATGTGCTAGCTCCCATCATGGTGGATGAATGCCAACGTTTTTTAGGGGGTGCAACCACTTTACGAACTACGAAAGTGGTTGTGGTGAAGGGGTTGCACCCCCAAAAAACGTCCATTCATCCCCATGATTGAAAATGGCACTTTTGAAGCTTCTAGGCATGTGTTTTACCATCTAATGACCATTTTCAGACCCAAATTGTGTGCATGTTCTAAATTTCCACTTTCCAGGGGTGAACCCCCCATGTGATGAAGGCAAGATCAAACACACTTTGAACATATAGTCATGTCTGATCTTGTCTTCACTTTACAAAGTTGAACTTTCCTAGTTCCTAGGTTCTGTTTTGCTCCATGCCTGGTTTTACCAATTGCGGAATGTTTGTAAACAATGTTGTAAATAACCAAGATGTTGTCAGTTTGGGCGTGAAGATTGTAAACGCACTTGTGAATGTTTTCCAAGTAAACTTTTTTTTTTTTCTAAATGTGTGGCTTCCTTATTTCAAAAACACAATGCATTATGTATGTCAAATGTAAAGGATATGGGGGGCAATTGGTGTTATTTACTAAAGGCAAGTCCACTTTGCACTGCAAGTTTCTTTTCCAGGGCACTTTTTCACTGCACTTGTAGAGCATAGTCGATTTGACTTATGTAAATGACACCCACAGTGCTTTGTACGAAAACACAGAGCACAGCATTTTGGAGAATACACACATGTCTGACCTGGTGATGAAAAGGAGTATTTTGGGTGTCAGTTATGCAGTACAAACCTTCTCTAGACCAAAGATTAGGTAGCAAACACACAACATGAGAATAATCTTTTTGGGAAGAAGAGACTGTTACCTCCTTTTGCCCAGAAAGTGCATTCCCACTGTCGAAGGCAAAGGGAAAACATTTCAAGGTAAAATAAGCTAAAAAAAATACTGAAATGACAAGAAATCATAGGTTGGTTGAAATATCAGATTTATTAAAAAATGCCTCTCACACATCGTCAGGCAGAGCAATGGCCCCCCTACCCACAAAGTACTCCATATATTGCTCGCGGACCGCGCGGGCATTTAGAGGGGGCAAGACTGGACGTGCCACTTGAAGGGCTGTGAGGTCCGCATTTGGAGGGCCCTCCACATCTGGGCCAACGGGCACCACATAGTTCCTGTTATGTCTTTTGAGGAAGTTGTGCAATATGCAACAGGCAAGAACTATGTGGTCCAGTTTGTATTCCGCCAAGTTAATTGCCGTCAAGAACAGGCGGAAGCGGCTGGCCAGGATGCCAAAAGTGTTCTCCACAACTCTTCTGGCTCTGGACAGCCTGTAGTTGAAGACCCTCTGGTCTGGGGTGAGGGTCCTCATCGGGAACGGCCTCATCACATGGGGAGTCAACTTTTTCACTGCACTTGTAGAGCATAGTCGATTTGACTTATGTAAATGACACCCACAGTGCTTTGTACGAAAACACGGAGCACAGCATTTTGGAGAATACACACATGTCTGACCTGGTGATGAAAAGGAGTATTTTGGGTGTCAGTTATGCAGTACAAACCTTCTCTAGACCAAAGATTAGGTAGCAAACACACAACATGAGAATAATCTTTTTGGGAAGAAGAGACTGTTACCTCCTTTTGCCCAGAAAGTGCATTCCCACTGTCGAAGGCAAAGGGAAAACATTTCAAGGTAAAATAAGCTAAAAAGAATACTGAAATGACAAGAAATCATAGGTTGGTTGAAATATCAGATTTATTAAAAAATGCCTCTCACACATCGTCAGGCAGAGCAATGGCCCCCCTACCCACAAAGTACTCCATATATTGCTCGCGGACCGCGCGGGCATTTAGAGGGGGCAAGCCTGGACGTGCCACTTGAAGGGCTGTGAGGTCCGCATTTGGAGGGCCCTCCACATCTGGGCCAACGGGCACCACATAGTTCCTGTTATGTCTTTTGAGGAAGTTGTGCAATATGCAACAGGCAAGAACTATGTGGTCCAGTTTGTATTCCTCCAAGTTAATTGCCGTCAAGAACAGGCGGAAGCGGCTGGCCAGGATGCCAAAAGTGTTCTCCACAACTCTTCTGGCTCTGGACAGCCTGTAGTTGAAGACCCTCTGGTCTGGGGTGAGGGTCCTCATCGGGAACGGCCTCATCACATGGGGAGTCAACTTTTTCACTGCACTTGTAGAGCATAGTCGATTTGACTTATGTAAATGACACCCACAGTGCTTTGTAGGAAAACACGGAGCACAGCATTTTGGAGAATACACACATGTCTGACCTGGTGATGAAAAGGAGTATTTTGGGTGTCAGTTATGCAGTACAAACCTTCTCTAGACCAAAGATTAGGTAGCAAACACACAACATGAGAATAATCTTTTTGGGAAGAAGAGACTGTTACCTCCTTTTGCCCAGAAAGTGCATTCCCACTATCGAAGGCAAAGGGAAAACATTTCAAGGTAAAATAAGCTAAAAAGAATACTGAAATGACAAGAAATCATAGGTTGGTTGAAATATCAGATTTATTAAAAAATGCCTCTCACACATCGTCAGGCAGAGCAATGGCCCCCCTACCCACAAAGTACTCCATATATTGCTCGCGGACCACGCGGGCATTTAGAGGGGGCAAGCCTGGACGTGCCACTTGAAGGGCTGTGAGGTCCGCATTTGGAGGGCCCTCCACATCTGGGCCAACGGGCACCACATAGTTCCTGTTATGTCTTTTGAGGAAGTTGTGCAATATGCAACAGGCAAGAACTATGTGGTCCAGTTTGTATTCCGCCAAGTTAATTGCCGTCAAGAACAGGCGGAAGCGGCTGGCCAGGATGCCAAAAGTGTTCTCCACAACTCTTCTGGCTCTGGACAGCCTGTAGTTGAAGACCCTCTGGTCTGGGGTGAGGGTCCTCATCGGGAACGGCCTCATCACATGGGGAGTCAACGCAAACGCTTCATCTGCGACAAAGACGAAGGGGAGTCCTTCTGCATTCTCCTCTGGAGGTGGCAAGCACAGACTGCCACTTTGGAGACACCAGTAGAACTCTGTGTGCGTAATGGCACCACCATCCGAGATCCGGCCGTTCATCCCCACGTCCACATACATAAATTCATATGTTGCCGACACCACCGCCAACATCACTACACTATTAAACCCTTTATAATTATAATAGTAGGACCCCGAGTTGGGCGGTGGGACGATGCGGACGTGTTTCCCATCAATTGCCCCTCCGCAGTTAGGAAAGTCCCAATGGCTGGCAAAGTGGGAGGCCACAGTCTGCCATTCCTGTGGCGTGGAAGGGAACTGTGGAGTGAAACAAGAAAAAATAATTAGTCACTTTGCACATAAACATTGCAAGCAGATTAGACAATCAACATCTTGGAACAAGAGCATTGTATAAAATTGGAGGCTGGAAAGTATTTGCACAGAAAAGTAGAGGCTCCCCTTCACAGATTACTCACCCCTCATCAATCCCCACACTTCTGATGGGCCATTGGCAATAACTATGGTTTTGGGGGGGGGGGGGGTTGTTGGAAAGGTAACCCTCTGCACTTCATTGATTGGCAAATGGCTCAATAATGTGTGCTAGTTTGGCCAGACCCTCTGTACTTAACACTATTGGCAGCCCCCAGGAAAGCTAAACTAACATTTCAAACCCCCCACCCCCACCCCCCCCCCCCCCCCAAAAAAGGAAAGCACATTGTGACATTCTGAAATTACCAAGCAAGATAATAGGAGGGAAAGAACACAAAAAATTATGAAATGGAAAGTATGGAGGCAGCCCCTTGCACTACATGCTTTGCAGAATTCATCCCTAAAGATGCCCACTATAAAGAGGTAGGTATATAGTGTGTATTGACCTTGGGAAAGCCAGCAGATAGAGGATTGGTACCATCTGACAGAGCAGTTGGGGGAGGGGGTTCCTAATGAGTTTGCCCCCCCCACCAAAAACAATAAAAAAAAGGGGCTCTACATGAAGTAAACCACACAGCAAACATTTGTGCATATTTTAGGGGGTGTTTGGGGGCAAAAAATACTATGCAGCAGACAAAATACATTGCTTAAGTGACTAGGCCATAGGTGTCTATTGGGGCAGAAGAGCATGCTGGGGAGGTAAGTGAAGGGAAAAATGCATGAAGGAGAAAAGGGGCACAGCATATTAGAGCATATTGCAATCATGGTAATTAGGGAAGGAGGTCAAAAATAGAAGACATTAGCAAACATAGCATACATAGAAGGGAATAGTAAAGTATAAATGTTACCTTAATATAGTCCTCCTGCAGGACCTGGATGATGGCAGAACAGGTCTCTGGAATAATGATTCCCAGGGCCTGGGGAGAGATACCTGAAGAGAACTTCAAATCCTGAAGACTTCTCCCTGTCGCCAAGTACCTCAACGTGGCAACAAGCCTCTGCTCCGGAGTAATGGCTTGTCTCATGCAGGTATCCTGCCGGCTGATAAAGGGGGTCAGCAAAGCCAAAAGACGGTGAAAATCGGGGTCCGTCATCCTGAGAAAGTTCCTGAAATCATCAGGATTATTCTCCCGGATCTCACGAAGCAAAGGCATGTGCGAGAATTGGTCACGCTGAAGCAACCAATTCTTGGTCCACATACTCCTCGTCACTCTGTTCATGGACGGGTCTTGGGTCAAAGCTAAAAGCCCGACACCAATTCCGCGTACAGCACGAACTCGGCGACGAGTACGCACGGGAAACATCACTCACAAGGTCACAAAAGGTCGGCTGATCAGAACGGACAAACAGAAAGCACCGATAAACAGCAAGGCCTGAAAGAACGAAATGAATACCAGAAACGAGCAGACAATAAGCAGTGCAAATCAAAGCGTCCTATATCAAGATATAGGCCGCAATGACCAACAAATGCGAACTGACTACACGCACTAATAAACAGATACGCACGACAAGCACAAACTGAAGAGCAGTAACGATCTGAGTCAGAAAACTGAGAAGCGCGAATCTTAAGTCACCAAACTTCGACTAACTCGCGATAAACACGGGATCAGCAGAAGGAGCCCAACGGGTGCCTGACGTGGTGCTGAACTTCCCTTTTCTAATCTCGTGGACGACGACTTACGTCACGACGTTCTTGCAGACCGGATAGTCCGACAACGTAGTCCGACCGTGTGTACGCAACACCAACAGGATCCGACCGACCTGGTCCGCGGATTGTCCGATCGTGTGTATGGGGCTTAAGGCTGTTGAGTTATTTATGTTGTTTACTATGCTTTCTTACTCTCCCTTTTTCTAACTCTCTACCCCCCCCCCCCCGACAAGCTCTGGTCCAAAGTCCTACCCACAGAGTGAAGCTCAAACAGGAAGATTAATGGCCAACCACAACTTTCTTAACACCGCCTGGTAATCTACTAATACAAGGTAAGAGTGCTCTGCCCTACCACGATGGCTAATAGATACTCCACAGATTATTCGGTTATAACAAACAACGTTCATGGGTTCAATTCCCCCACTAAAAGGATGAAGGCATACCAATTCTACCATAGGCAAAGAGCAGATGTCCTGCTATTGCAGGAAACCCATTTTACTAAGGCCTCGGCGCCTAGATACCTTAATGCAAGATATCCGCAAACATTTTTAGCCTGTGGCCCTCAGAAAAAAGGGGGAGTGGCAGTCTGCTTTTCAAAGCGGACCCCCTTTACCCCAATCTCAATAATCAAAGATAAGGCAGGGAGATATCTAATGGCCGTAGGCCGCCTACATGATAGACTGGTCTCATTTATATCATATTACGCCCCAAACACAGGACAAGTAGAATTCTTTAGGTAGATGTTTGACATACTGATGCCCAAGGTCCAAGGACAATTAATATTGGGAGGAGACAGCAACATATCCTTGGACAGAACCATGGATAAATCAGATACTAGCAGACCGATCCTACGACGCCCTTTTAATGACAGTAGTAAGATTACCCGTCTCATTCATCATCATGACCTTATCGATACCTGGAGGGAACATAATCCCACTGTTAGAGACTTTACTTTCTACTCACAGGCACATCATACCTACTCCAGAATTGATCACATACTAGTACATACCTCTCTACTTCCATTTATCACATCAGTTAAAATACTTAATACACCCTGGTCTGATCACTCCCCGATAAAACTTATGACTAAAGGATTGTGGACTAAGGCGACCCCCTCGCCTTGGCGACTTAATGCTAGTTTACTTACAGACCCCATCATGTATACTGAAATAGAAAAAGAAATACAGGAATACTTCAGAAACAACAAATCCCAAGACATCTCCCCAGTTATTAACTGGGCGGCCCATAAGGCAACAATACGGGGAAAACGTATACAAATCACAGCCAGAATTAAAAAAAATAGGGACCTTACAATTAAAAACTTAGAAGGGAACTTGGAAGTTCTCTTGGCGGAACAACACAGGAACCCCCGGATAGACATTAGCAAAAAGATAGAAGAAGCCAGACTATCATTGAACCTCAGTTTAACAACACAGGCAGAAAAGCGTATTAGCTGGTCAAAGCACAAATATTATACCATGGGAGATAAGCCTACCACTTTATTGGCCAGGAAGCTGGTACCCAGACCGTAAACGGCAACCTTACCTAAGTTGAAAACGTCGTCGGGACATCTTACACAAAACCCAGAACTAATAATAAAAGAATTTCATAAATTCTACACCAAACTCTATAGATCACAAAAGCCACCCGAGCAAACCATAGTCGATACATTTTTTCAAGATATACAGCTGCCCCAATTGACCCGAGATCATGCTGCCCTAATGAACGAAGCAATTACAGAATTAGAAATACAGACAGCTATAAAGGCAACCCATTCCTCTAAAGCACCTGGTCCAGATGGTTATCCAGGGTTATACTATAAAAAATATCAACACTTACTTACCCCCCATCTTTGTGCATATTTTAATGATCTGAGACGAGGCACGAAGTTACCAGATCACGAAAATACAGCTTACATAAACGTTATACCGAAACCAGGCAAGGACCATACCGACTGTTCAAACTACCGCCCAATCTCACTGATTAACACTGATCTAAAACTATTGACTAAGATACTAGCCACAAGATTAAATACTTTTCTCCCACAATATATACACCCTGACCAGTCAGGATTTGTACCACAAAGACAGGCTTCCGATCAAACCCGTAGACTCATTAACTTGATATCAGCAATCCAGTCCAACTGGGACGGGGGGGGGGGGGGTTACTAGACAGGGAATGTTGCTATCGTTAGATATACAGAAGGCGTTTGATTCCCTCTCATGGGATTATTTGTTTCAAGTGCTGAGACGTTTTGGATTCGGTGAGTCCTTCCTGGGTCTACTGCAGACCCTATATGATACCCCATCGGCTTCCCTGATGGTCAGGGGTTACTCTTCCCGACCCCTGGCCGTCAGGAGGGGAACCAGACAGGGATGCCCATTATCACCACTACTGTTTGCTTTGGCAATTGAACCATTAGCAATCAAGCTCCGATCGAGTCCCGACATAAGGGGTATAGAGTGTGGGGGACTAGAACATAAATGTCTGCTATTTGCAGATGACTTGCTACTGACACTGACATCCCCAATTACTTCACCCCCCAACCTATATGCAATTATGGATCCATTCTCAACGATATCAGGGTTATATGTTAACCATACCAAATCTAGAGCATTAAATCTCTCACTGCCCAAGTCGACCCAAGAGTCACTAGAGCAATCCCATTCCTTTAAGTGGGAACAAAAGGATATCCTGTATTTGGGCATACACCTGACCTTATCTATTTATATGCTTTATAAAAGGAACTACCCAACTCTTATTAAGAGGCTAACAGATGATATGGCGAAATGGAAAATACAACCTCCATCGTGGTTCGGCAGACTTCACTCAGTAAAAAGGAATATACTACCAAGGATTTTGTATTATTTTAGGACGTTGCCAATAGCACTGCTAACTAAGGAACTAAAACAGTTGCAGAAAAAGATCCTCCAGTACATATGGGGTGACAAGAGGCCTAGGGTCAACAAAAGCACTATGTATACTCCAAAACAGAAAGGGGGACTTGGATTACCAGACCTGCAAAAATACTTTAATGCGGCACAACTGGCCCAGCTGACCAGATATCATTCTAAGGCCCCAAAAGCGATTTGGATGACCATGGAATCATATTCATGTCAACCTAATTCAATATCCCACATACTGTGGCTTCCAAGTAGGGAGCGACGACTAATTTTATGCCCATCATTATCCTTTTCCATGGAGATATGGGATAGGATAACCAGATTGCACAAACTTAAATCCCCCCATACCCCGTTGGCTCCAATTCTTAATAATAGTGTGTTTACCCGGGGCCTCACTCCACAAGCCTTTGAATGGTGGACTAATGAAAGCCTGCTAAGAATAGCGGACCTATATGATCGCAAAGGGATCCTAACACAACAAACCATGGTAGAGAAATATCAAATGCCACCAGTAGAAAGTTATCGATATACACAGATTTGCCATTTTCTACAACAGATAGCTCGTAGAGGTGACCTGGGGACCTTGACCCCAATGGAGCAATTGTGTACAGATTATGACAAAGTCAAAGGCCATGAATCAATAATATATACGCTACTAACAAACGCCTCAACCAAACGCCTCAACCAAATTGAATTACATGCTCCAGTGGGAGAGAGATCTCCAGGAAACCCTCGACCTGACACAATGGCACATACTGGCTGGGGCAGCATCCAAATCTCTTATAAATACCTCAATAATAGAAGCCAACTACAAGGTACTGTTGAGATGGTATATGGTGCCATCAAGACTGGCCACTTTTGTCCAGGGAGCAACCTCCAAATGTTTTAGAGGCTGTGGCCAAGAAGGAACTACATACCATATATGGTGGACCTGCCCTATGGTCAGGAGATACTGGATTAGAGTCTATAATCTTTTGTATACCCTCGCCCAGGTAAATCTAACTAAATCAGCTAAACACGCATTACTGGGGGTGGGGATACCCGGGATCTCTGGGCCCAAAAAGCGACTACTTTCCTTTATATTTATTGCAGCGAAAAGCACAATCGCCAGGAACTGGAGATCCGCTGCCTTACCAATTGGCCAGCTTAAGAGTAAAATCTCATGGCTGATGCTAAATGAGAGATTGACTGCCCTAGTCCAGGACAAAATGGAGCGCTTCCACAAAACCTGGGATCCATGGATAGACTACCTGGCTGGGGACCCCAGACCCCTAGCTACATAAACATGAGAATGAGAAATGAGAATGAGAAAACTATTATAAGGAATAGGACCAGAGCTCATCCATACCTCTTCCCCCCCCTTTTTTTTTTACTTTTCCTTTTTCTTTTCTGTTTTCAACACTTTCTCCTTTTAACTTTACCTCACCCTCCTAATTTGCTCTCCTTTCTCAATCTTTCACTGTGAAAACTAAATGACATAGACAATTAGTACTCACAGACAAAACCATGGAGCATGGTGACACTGGTCAGCAGAGATTGAAATGACCCGTCCCTGGGGCCCCCGCTACCTGGAGACGAGACCTATGACCCCCCCCCCCCCCCCCGATTAGTGTGATGGGGGCGGGTTTGCCCCAGGGGTGGGGGTACAGGGACGGAGAAAAATAGAGGAGAAAGGTCGGTAGCCACTGTGCTCTAGAAACTCACTTATGAAAATGTACTAACCATCACTGTCCGACAGGTGAAAGCTCCTTTTGTTCTTTCCTTTTTATTTCTTTCTAAGATTGTTGCCTTGTTGGTATAAAAAACAATAAAAACATTGGTTTACATTTGCACTATGTTTATATAAATGTTTATATTACCAAACAAATATGTATTCTGTACAAACTGTATCTTTTATAAGTCAAACTTTATTTTGTACAAATATATACTGTATGGAAAACTTTAATAAAAACATTGAAACACACGATCGGAATTTCCGACAACGGATTTTGTTGTCGGAAAATTTGAGATCCAGATCTCAAATTTTGTCAGAAATCCCGACGGAATATGTCCGATGGAGCCTACACACGGTCGGAATTTCGAACAACAAGCTCCCATCGAACATTTGTTGTCGGAAATTCTGACTGTGTACGCATGAGAGTGGGGCATTATGTAAAATTAAAGTTATTCTTTCAACTCAAAGTCACATACAGTACATTAGGGATAAAATAGATTTAGCCTGGGTTCAGACTAGTGTGGTGCAAATTGAAGGCCCTGCTTGACTGCGCAGTGAAACGTTGGCTGTTCTCGCAACTCATTGTACTACTTCTGAGGGGGAAATCCACGGCAAATTTTTATAAAAAAACGGCATAGGTTCCCCCTCCAGAGGCATACCAGGCCCTTAGGTCTGGTATAGATTTTAAGGGTACCCCCTACGCCGAAAAAACGGCGTGGTGGTCCCCCCAAAATCCATACCAGACCCTTATCCGAGCACGCAGCCTGGCAGGTCAGGAAAGGGGGTGGGGACGAGCGAGCGCCCCCCCTCCTGAACCGTACCAGGCCGCATGCCCTCAACATGGGGGGTGGGTGCTTTGGGGAAGGGGGCGCCCTGCGGCCCCCCCCACCCAAAGCACCTTGTCCCCATGTTGATGAGGACAAGGGCCTCTTCCCGACAACCCTGGCCGTTGGTTGTCGGGGTCTGCGGGGGGGGGCTTATCGTAATCCGGGAGCCCCCTTTAATAAGGGGGCCCCCAGATCCCGGCCCCCCACCCTATGTGAATGAGTATGGGGTACGATGTACCCCTACCCATCCACCTAAGGGTAAAAGTGTAAATAAAATAAAACACACAATTTTTTTAAAATATTTTATTGCACTGCTCCGGGGGTCTTCTTCCGTCTTGGGGGGGTCTTCTCGCCGGACTCCTCCGCTCTCTTCTGCTCTTTTACCTAGCTCTTTCACGAGCGGAAGAGCCCGGCTTTCTTCTTCGTCGTCGCCGCTGTCGTCTGGGGGTCTCGTTCCGCCTTCGGGAGTCTTCCGGGGTCTCTTCTGTTCTTGCCGCTGTCGTCGCCTTCTGCGCCTTCTTCTTCTTCTTCTTCTTTTTCTTCTTCTTCTTCTTCTTAAGATGTTGACTCGTCGCTCTCTCTGGCCGGAATGGCATAGACGCGCTGTGTTGTGACTTATATTGGGACAAGGGGGCAGGGTCACATGCTCATGTCACATGGTGACCCCGCCCCCTATGATGACACAGTCCCAGAGGATGCTGAGGCGGTGACATCATATGTGGGCAGGGTCACCATAGACTTCCCCCTCAAAATTAGTACAATGACTTGCGAATTTTTGTTCACAATGCAAGTCAGGTGCGAATCAGATGCGTGCCCATAGAAGATAATGGGCCTGAATTTGCACCTGATCCGCACCACACCAAAGTCGGTTGCGGTTATTCTGAAATGCGCAGTACGCATGCACCGGACATATGTGAACATGCCTCATTGAAAACAATGTATTTTCAAATGTCCTGTAAATTTCATCAGTTTAGGGCAATATGTATTCTTCTAAATATTTTTGGTAAAACAAAAGAAAATCGCAATAAGTGTATATTCATTGGTTTGCGCAAAAGTTATTGCGTCTACAAAATAGGGGATATGTTTAGGACATTTTTATTATTATTTATTTTTTTACTAGTAAAATCAGCGGGACTGCTCCATTGCGGCGGACAAATCGGACACTTTGGACACTTTTTTGGGATCATTGATATTTATACAGCGATCAGAGCAAAAAATAGCCACTGATTACTGTATAAATGTCACTGGTGGGGAAGGGGTAAACACTAGGGGGGATCAAGGGGTTAAATGTGTTACCTAGGGAGTGTTTCTAACTGTGGGGGATGGTACTGCCTGGAGGAGGAGACTGATTGCTTTTCCTAATCAGTAACCTGTCTTACCTTCCCTGACAGAACGGAGATCTGTCTTAGGGATGAGCTTCGTGTTCGTGTCGAACCCATGTTCGACTCAAACACTGGCTGTTCGTCCGTTTGGCGAAATTCGAACATTATGGGCCATTCGCGCCAAATTCGCGCCATAATTCACTGCGACATCGCAGTGCATTGCTGGCTGATGATTGGCCAAGCATGCACTATGACCCGCATGCTGGGCCAATCACAGCACCGTCACCGAAGAGAGCCATAATTGGCCACAGGCAGGATGCCTTTGGCCAATTATGGCTCAGGGGGTTTAGTACACGCCCCACACTATATAAGGCTGCCTGCGCGGTGGCCTTGCATAGTGTATTGCGGCTCATAGAGAGAGATAGACAGAGAGACAGTGTCTTAAATTCCTTTGAAGCTATTGCAGTTACAGTCGGTGTATTGTGCCACCTGCACAGTGTACACCTGAAGCTACCCCAATTGCTTGTGTTGTTCTGTACCTATACCACAGGCAGCTGCAGCAGTTACAGCTGGTGTATTATGCCACCTGCACAGTGTACACCAGAAGCTACCCCAATTGCTGGTGTTGTTCTGGTCCTATACCACAGGCAGCTGCAGCAGTTACAGTCTGTGTATTGTGCCACCTGCACAGTGTACACCTGAAGCTACCCCAATTGCAGGAGTTGTTCTGGTCCTATACCACAGGCAGCTGAAGCAGTTACAGTCAGTGTATTGTGCCACCTGCACAGTGTACACCAGAAGCTACCCCAATTGCTGGTGTTGTTCTGGTCCTATACCACAGGCAGCTGCAGCAGTTACAGTCTGTGTATTGTGCCACCTGCACAGTGTACACCTGAAGCTACCCCAATTGCAGGAGTTGTTCTGGTCCTATACCACAGGCAGCTGAAGCAGTTATGGCCTTGCATAGTGTATTGCGGCTCATAGAGAGAGATAGACGGAGAGACAATGTCTTAAATTCCTTTGAAGCTATTGCAGTTACAGTCGGTGTATTGTGCCACCTGCCCAGTGTACACCTGAAGCTACCCCAATTGCTTGTGTTGTTCTGTACCTATACCACAGGCAGCTGCAGCAGTTACAGCCGGTGTATTGTGCCACCTGCACAGTGTACACCTGAAGCTACCCCAATTGCTTGTGTTCTTCTGGGCCTATACCACAGGCAGCTTGTCTGCCTAGGATGTGACACACACCATACCTTTACCAATCTGGTATTTCATATGCTTTGCATAGAACGGTGCACTGACCCACCTTGTACATGTGAGTACCCCACACATGGTTATTATCAGTTGTGCATATATATATATATATATATATATATATATATATATATATATATATATATTATATTCCTATATTCTTATATATTTATTTTATTTTTTACATGTGACTGTTGGTGTATACGAATAGACTGAGATACAGGCTTATATGGTGTAGCACGTTGTAGTGCAGCGTAATATTTATTGTTTTACACAATTACAAATTGGTGTATAAAAAGTAAAAAACTTTTATTGAACAGGTTTAAAATTGGCTGGTCTAGACACTTCACGTCCTGATCTTATACCATTCCTACAATATACAGATACTGCAGGAATATGTGAAATTAATAACCGCTTCAGCCCCGGAAGATTTTACCCCCTTCCTGACCAGAGCACTTTTTGTGATTTGGCACTGCGTCGCTTTAACTGACAATTAATCGCGGTCGTGTGATGTTGCACCCAAACAAAAGTGATTTTTCCCACAAATAGAGCTTTCTTTTGGTGATATTTGATCACCTCTGCAGTTTTTATTTTTTGTGCTATAAACAAAAAAAAGGAGCGACAATTTTGAAAAAAAAGCAATATTTTTAACTTTTTGCTATAATAAATTTCCCCCCAAAAATATATAAAAAAATTTTTTAGACCGATATGTATTCTACATATTTTTGGTAAAAAAAAAAAATCGCAATAAGCGTATTTAAATTGGTTTGCGCAAAAGTTATAGCATCTACAATATAGGGGATCGTTTTATGTCATTTTTATTATTAAATTTTTTTTGTTAGTAATGGTGGCGATCTGTGATTTTTATTGTGACTGCGATTATATCGGACACTTTTGACACTATTTTGGGACCATTGTCATTTATACAGCAATTAGTGCTATAAAAATGCACTGATTACTGTGTAAATGACACTGGCATGGAAGGAGTTAAACACTAGGGGGGCGATCAAGGGGTTAAGTGTTTCCTAGGGAGTGATTCTAACTGTGGGGGGGTGGGCTACCACTCACATGACAGCGTTTACTGTTCCCGATGACAGGGAGCAGTGATCTCTGTCATGTCACTAGGCATAGCGGGTTAATGCCTTGTTTACAACGGCATCTCCCCATTATGCGACTCTTTGACACGATTGCACGGTCACGATGTACGTGGCACACACGCGCCGCGGGCTAGCCCCGCCGATTAAAGGGGACGTACAGGTAAGCCAATTTGCCCACCGCTGCCATTGTGCCGATGTATATCGGCATGCAGCGGTCAGCAAGTGGATAAAATAAATTGCATATCCACCAAGTCAACCCAACACGTTTCAACTTATATAAAGTCTTCATCAGGGTATAAGGAAGTGGAAGCAATCCTACATACATCAAGAAACCAAAAGAAAATGCATAATTGAATTTATATTAAATTTTATCAGATAGTACATGATTTTTGTTATTTTCATATGACATTCAAAGGAAGTATAATACACTTACAAAGATATGAACGTGACTGGTTGTCCAGACCAACAGGTAATGGCTCAGTGGTGCAGACCACACAGGTCTCAGCCCAACCCAGACCTCAAGCCCCAAAGAAAATCAATGGCTATCAAGGAGAAGGCAACAGAGGTGGCTTGCTCACGTGCACTGTGTTGAATCAAAGGATAGGGACGCTCTTTAGCTGATCCATAACATTTGAAAGGAATGATAATTTATAGATTCTTATAGGCATTTGTTATTAATTATAAGAATCAGGATGGATGTAGTATTGTATAAATTTGAAACAAACATCCAATAAAGTGTAGCAATGCACAAATGAAACATACTTAATGGAAGAGTAAGAGGCCACAAAATGTATGTGTGGAGCTGGAAGGTAGATAACCATAGCAAAAGGAGAGAAATCACTATAAAGCCCTATGGTCAAACAAGAAAAAAGAAAAGCTGTAGAGGGTTTTTTTCATACTCACCTCCAGCATGGACCCCACTGGCTGAATGTGGGAAGGGGGGGGGGCTCTATATATATGGTGATGCAAGTCTGCTTGATTGGCTGCAGTTGAAGCCACCAACATCTTTCCTGGTGCCCAATCACCTCCCCACCCCCCACCTCCCGGAAACGTGGCTGGCTACTGCTGCTGACATCATGCACTCCAAACAGAGCAGCCAAAATAGATGGTAACCACGCACGGGGAGCGCATGATGTCAGCAGCCGCAGCCATCCACATTTCCCGGGGGCGGTGGGGAGGTGATTGGACACCAGGGGTGCAGTATATGTACCGTATATACTCGAGTATAAGCCGACCCAAATATAAGCCGAAGCACCTAATTTTACCACAAAAAATGGGAAAACTTATTGACTCGAGTATAAGCCTAGGGTGAGAAATGTGCAGCTACTGTAAGTGTAAAAGAGGGTCAACAATGCCCATTTGCAGCCTCACTGTGCCCATTTGCATGCCTCACTGTGCCCATTTGCAGCCATAGGTCCCCCGAACTTCAAACTTGGTAGTTAAGGGTTCCTAGATGCCCCTAGCTGCAGCCAAAGGGTCCCGAAATGACATTGCTGCAGATGGACAAAGTTGACCGACTTTGGAGCCCTGTATCTCAGGGCCACTTGGTGCTAGGAATTTGGATATGTAGTGCTAGTTCCACTGGGTTTGCACACCAATTTTGGGGTTCTTAGCACCAAGTGGCCCCGAGATACGGGCCCCAAAGTCGGGTCGGAAAATGTAAAGCACTTTTCTGCAACAGAGAATGACATTTTCCGAACCGACTTTAGGGCCCCATATCTCGGGGCCACCTAGTGCTAGAAACCCCTGAAGGGTCGGAAAATGTAAATCTCTGCTGCAGAAAAGTGCTTGACTCAAGTGCAAGCTGAGGGGGGGCACTTTCAGCACAAAAAAATGTGCTGAAAAACTTGGCTTATACTCGAGTATATACGGTATATTGTAGGAATAGTATAAGATCAGGACGTCAAGTGTCTAGACCAGACAATTTTAAACCTGTTGTTCAATAAAATTTCTTTTACTTTTTATACACCAATTTGTAATTGTGTGATTTCTATTGCTGCAACAAAGTCCCATGGGAGATATCTTTTGTCTAACATTATAATAATAGCATAATAATAGAAAGATAACAAGGTTCCATTTAAGAGTGAAATATATATTATTTAAAGTAAGACAGATAGATTATCTTGCTACATATATTATATTTGCCACACACTTTCTGAAACTCCAGAGAACATTTTTACTGCTCAGACCTATTTATATGGTAGAATAGGTTTATTAATGAGATCCATTCAGTTAAAGAAGAATGTTAGTTACACAGTAAATCCCATGCTTGGCTATGGGTGAGATTTACTAAAACTGGAGCACTCGAAATCTGGTGCAGCTGTGCATGGTAGCCAATCAGCTTCTATCTTCAGCTTGTTCAATTAAGCTTTAACAATAAAACTTGGAAGCTGATTGGTTGCTATGCAGAACTGCACCATATTTTGCATACTCCAGTTTTGGTAAATCTCCCCCAATGTGTATGGGAAAAAATCAAGGATTCATGGAGTAATATAGGTTGCCCACTGCCCTTCAGTGTGGGGGAAGACCATGGTATGACACAAAAAATTGCTATCCATATTAAACCTTGTTGTACAAAGGTCCAGATATAACTCTGTATGACATACACTATACAGAAGGACAGAAAAGAGGCGCTGAGCATGCAAATCAAGGGATAACCAGAATGTGTTTTCTGTGTGCTAATGTATTGGTATATTTGCTGTCTCCTACGGTAGGATACATCATTTGTTTATACAATCTGAGGTAAGGGCAACACAAGTTTTAGATATATTACTGGGGATAATTTACTAAAGGCAAATAAGCTGTTGACTTTGCAAGGGAAGTTTCCTTTTGCAAGAAAATTTGCCACGGAGCTTAGTGAATGAGATGAATGTCTTCTGACTTCCATCTTCTAATCATTTGCAAGAAAAAATGTGATTGGGTATTCTTTGAAAAGTAAAACCTGACCACATTCAATAAGCTCTGGAGAAAATCCCCTTGCAACGTGTATCTTCCCTTGCAAAGTGAAAAAGCCTATTTGCCTTTCGTCCGCTCCAATATGTCTTTCTATTGATATTCTTCTATGAAACCATGATGCATATTTAGTGGACCTGAAAAATGCTAGGTTTTGGTAGCAAGGGAGTAAATATATCTAGTTTAAACAAGGATCAGAAATAATATGTGGCATATTAAGTATGTTAAATTAGAACTACAGGCAAAAGTTTTTTTCCCATTTTGAATAGAGTAAGAGATGGTTAAAACTCCTGTCAGTCTTTTGTTTTGCCATCTGCATCCCATTGGAGAGACTTTACTGCACTCCTTGTCCCATAGCCAAAACAGGCTGGCAATGGTCGATGAACAGAAGAGTGGTCCAGAAAAAGAACAGGAGAAGATAGCAGAGGCAGTTGTAGTGTGTATTGTGCAATGATGGCCAGATGGGAGCACTGTTGTTCTTGGAGTAAGTCATATGATGTTCTCCCTGGATCATGCCTCACACGCACCTCACGGGCCACACTCCAGCGCGATCTGTCCCCCATCGTGTCCACCGGACACAGCCAATGGCAGATCACTATACCACTGTGGATCACAGTAGATCACATGACAGTTGTACACAATGAAAGGCTTTATTGTGATGAGCTCTGTGATTGGTCACACTCATCACATGTATTTCCAGAAACTCTTTTGACTTATTGTAATTTTACACACAATCATTTGTAGGGCCCAGCAATTCTTAGGACATTGCTGTACGGTGGGGTTGGGGTCTCTCTGGTAATTTGGGAGCTGCGATGCACACCTTGGGTCCGCCCCTCCTCCGGCTGTGGGCTTGGGCTGACACCTCGCTGTGCATTGACGGCACGCATCCGGCGCCGACAAGGTCGGCGTCACTTCGCCGGCGCTTTGTGTACCTCCACCGTGGCCATGTGGGGGAGGATCTTGGCGCCAACCTTGGGGCGGTCCCCGCCCAGATGTCGGCGTCCTTTCTTCCTCTCCCACCAGTCTGTGTGACGTTGATGGCACATCACTGGCTGGAGTGGAGTATATAACTCCTCATCATGGTAACAGATTTTGCTTTCCTATTTGGCACTGCTCAACAACTGCACAACAACTTTTTACACTCTGACTACAGGTACCTTTGTCGTGGTCTGTACTGGTTTTTATTTTTACCCTTGGTGTTTAGTTCTCTATCATCTTTTTTTTCACACTTTCCTAATATGCTGCAACTACACTATTGATTTCGCTCACTATACGGGCTTTAATACACTTACCTTTACATTAATTTCCAAATTTCACCAGGTGTGTGTCTACCTCCCCACACCAATATGGGCTATCTGATCAGATTTCCAAACCAACTACTTAAATACTAATATACCCATCTCATGTTTTATGTCTAAATGTTGGGGACGACCTATCCCACATCAACATGGATTCTCTGGCGATCGTCCAAACACACCTTCTTATCACAATTTTTTCTCTGCTCCCTGATACCATGCCTTTTATGTGCCGTCTCAGCTCCCATACCGGATGTTGACCCGGACCCAACGTCGGTTACGTTGCCACACCCAAGACCCATGGACGGCTCTGTGAGTACAGGGAGGATGTTACATCACTTCCCCCCAAATTAACAATAATGTTATATTCTTGCAACCAGTCTGACCCACTGTTTATATCCTTTAGACATTCTGGTCACAATTTCTCCTGATGAGTTGTAATTAACCACAAAACGCGTCGAGCTACTGATGCTACACCAATGCATCTTTTACCCATAGCAACAGCAAGACATGTGCAACAACTATACCTAATGCCCAACAGACACCTACCTTCTATTATGCTATTATTTGTTCATTATTTAGCAACTTACATTGAACTACCATGCAGTACTGTGCCCCTGCATCATTGTTTGTGTGTGTGTGCATCCATATGCGTATTTACTATGTATGTATATATATGACATCAATATCAGAATCACAGTGTTGTGCGTTCTGGTTTTGGTTTTTATCAATTTACACATGTAATAAACTACCTTTTTTATGGAATGTACTCATTTGAATTGCATGCTTCATTTAAAGTCCCAACCCCTCAGTTAGTTTCTTATCAGAATTAGGGATGGAGGTTATTTTCAACTATATGTCATAAACCTCATCTAAAGTCCCACAATCTTTTCTTTTCTTTACACTCATCACATGGTACACACAGGGATAATCACAGCCCATCTGTACCATGTGATTAACTGTGGCCAATTACAGGTAATCACAATAGTAAAAACTGAATGAGTAGTTTCCATTCAGAAAAAATGGTTGCTTATAGGCAACCATGCTGTATAAAAAAAAATCCTGATCATCTCCACACCTCACCATTATGGTAACACTGTATTGCTCTGGTCACTGTATGGGGAAAAAAAATGTCATAAAAAAAATGATTATTATTATTTTTATTTTTTACATATTGTCACCAGTCAGTTTCCCTGATCACCGCCACATCAAAAAAATGATACGATGGTGCCGTACTGCACTGGTGAAAGAATGTCAAAAAAACTTCAAGAAACTCGCCTTGCCTCCTACTAAATACCTTGGGCTGTGTACATTGTAAAAATGGGTTATTTGTACTGTCCTGGTATTTTCATTCCTCAAGAAATTAGGCCGTCGGTACATCAGGATTGATCGATTTTAAAATATATATACTGTACTATAGTCTGTGGACCCTATAACTTTTCTACAGATTAAATAATATAAACTGATTTTGTTTATTTTAATAAATTTTTTTTAGCAGTGTACATTTTGGCCTAATTTAAGGGGAAGAAAGATTATTTACTGTATTTGCAACATTTTTATAATGGAAACGAAGAAAAAAGTGTTTTTTTCAAAATTTCTACCTTTTTTTGTTTCTTTTGCCAATTCTTTTTTTTTTTAAAGTGGCAATTAACCAATTTCAGATCGGACCATTTTGCAGCCTAAAGACCAGAGGACTTTTTACAATTTGGCACTGCACTGGTTTAACTTGTAATTGCACGGTCTTGCAATGTTGTACCCAAACAAAATTTGCGTCCTTTTTTCCCACAAATAGAGCTTTCTTTTGATGGTATTTGATTGCCTCTGCGATTTTATTTTTTTGCGATATAAATTGAAAAAGACCGAAAATTTTGAAAAAAAAATGATATTTTCTATTTTTTGTTATAGGAAAAATCCAATAAACTCAATTTTAGTCATACATTTAAGCCAAAATGTATTCAGCCACATGTCTTTGGTAAAAAAAAAAATGTCAATAAGCGTATATTTATTGGTTTGCACATAAGTTATAGCGTCTACAAACTAGGGTACATTTTCTGGAATTTACGCAGCTTTTAGTTTATGACTGCCTATCTCAATTCCTGAGGTGCTAAAATGGCAGGGCAGTACAACCCCCCCCCCCCCCCCCCCCAAATGACCCCATTTTGGAAAGTAGACACCCTAAGGAAATTGCTAAGAGGCATGTTGAGCCCATTGAATATTTTTTTTTTTTTTGTCCCAAGTGATTGAATAATGACAAAGAAAAATGTTTTGCAGAAAGTTGTCACTAAATTATATATAATTATATATGGGCATATGTGGAATTACACCCCAAAATACATTCTGCTGCTTCTCCTGAGTACGGGGATACCACATGTGTGGGACTTTTTGGGAGCCTAGCCGCGTACGGGGCCCCGAAAACCAAGCACCACCTTCAGGATTTCTAAGGGCTTAAATTTTTGATTTCACGCCTCACTACTATCACAGGTTTAAAGGCACAAAACTTCTCCAAATGACACCATTTTGGAAAGTAGACACCCCAAGCTATTTGCTAAGAGGCAAGGATGAGTTTTTTGCAGCTCTCATTTGTTTTTGAAAAAAGAAGAAGAAAGAAAAGAAAAACATATTTTTTTTTCTTTTTTCAATTTTCAAAACTTTGTGCCAAAAAGCGAGATCTTCAAAATACTCACCATACCTCTCAGCAAATAGCTTGGGGTGTCTACTTTCCAAAATGGGGTCATTTGGGGGGATTTTGTGCCATCTGGGCAATCCATGGCCTCCGAAACTGTGATAGGCAGTGGGGAGTGAAATCAAAAATGTACACCCTTCGAAATCGCCGGGTGCCCACAAAGGCTCCCAAAAAGTCTCACACATGTGGTATCCCTGTACTCAGGTAAAGCAACAGAATGTATTTTGGGATGTAATTCCACAGTGACAACTTTGTGCAAAAAAGAAATTAAAAATTTTCCCGCAACTTGTGTCAAAATACAAAATATTCCATGGACTCGACATGCCTCTCAGCAAATAGCTTGGGGTGTCTACTTTCCAAAATGGGGCGAGTTGGGGGGGTTTTGAACTTTCCTGGCATTTTATGCACAACATTTAGAAGCTTATGTCACACATCACCCACTCTTCTAACCACTTGAAGACAAAGCCCTTTCTGACTTTTTGTTTACATGAAAAAAATTTTTTTTTTTTTGCAAAGGCCCTACAGATTAAAATGGTGGGTGTTTAATTATTTTTTTTTCACTCAGTATTTGCGCAGCGATTTTTCAAACGCATTTTTTTTTTGGGAAAAAACACACTTTTTTCAGTTTTAATGCACTAAAACACACTATATTGCCCAAATGTTTGATGAAATAAAAAAGATGATCTTAGGCTGAGTACATGGATACCAAACACAATATGTTTTAAAATTGCACAGAAATGTGCAGCGGCGACAAACTACATACATTTTTAAAAGCATTTAAACGCCTTTACAGGTTACCACTTTAGATTTACAGAGGAGGTCTACTGCTAAAATTACTGTCCTTGATCTGACCTTCATGGTGATACCTCATATGCATGGTGCAATTTCTGTTTACATATGACGCCAGACCGACGCTTGTCTTCGTCTTTGCGCGAGAGCAGGGGGGAAATTTTTTTTTTTTTCATGATTTATTTTGCCTTTTAATTTTATTTTTAAACTGTTCCTTTCATTTATATATTTTTTATCCTTTTTATTGTTATCTCAGGGAATGTAAATATCCCCTATGATAGCAATAGGTAGTGACAGGTACTCTTTTTTGAAAAAAATTGGGGTTTAGTAGACCCTAGATCTCTCCTCTGCCCTCAAACCATCTGACCACACCAAGATCGGTGTGATAAAATGCTTTCCAAATCTCCCAATGACGCTGTTTATATCCGTCAAAATCAGTCATAAAGTCATGAAATGCTCGTAGCTTCCGATTTCTTAGGCCATAGAGATGATTGAAGCCATTCTGGTCTCTTATCAGCTCTATGGTCAGCTGGCGGAACCACCGGCTGCATTCTCAGGTTCCCTGTTGGGACAGGAGAGCCAGAGAAAACCATGGAAGACGGTGGGAGAGGGGCATTCCCTCCCACTGCTTGTAAAAGTAGTCTAGAGGCTAATTAGCAGCTAGGATTGCTTTTACATGAAAGCCGACCGCTGGCTGAAAAGAATGATATCAAGATGATACCTAAACCCACCGGCATCATTCTGGTATAACCACTCATACCAGTACGTTGCTGGTCCTTGTTTGCCATATATTGTAATCTTTTTTTTCATGCAGCCTGTGGGCTGAACGAAAAAAAGAGATTGATCGGTGGGTATGCCCAGCATTAGAATACCTCCCTTCATCCACCCACTTCTAATGATGGGCATACATGCACCATTTTGTTTTTAACTGTGGTGGTGAAATCACCTCAGACAGCGCTGGAGTCACGGCTTTATGTATCGTGGGAGCAAACGCTGTTGCTGTCAAGATAAATAAATCCGCGCTGCAGCTGAATGTTGTACCTGCAAAGCAAATGATGGTTAACAATAAAACAAAGTAACATTACAGTATAACAGTAAGACATACTATACCTGCAAAGCAAATACAAAAAAAAACATAGTAAATTTTTTATTTTTTTTTACCACAACCTGTTCCTAAAATATATATATATGCCGAAGCATGGGGGCATCCTCCCGCAAAAGGTAGGAGCAAATTGCTCCTCCGCCCTTGCTGCCCCCATGCTTCGGCATATATGCTCTTTTTTTTAACTGTGGTGGTGAAATCACCTCATAATTTAATTTACAGAACATGCCCACAACTTTGAAGATGTTTTTTTTTTTTATTGTAAAGCAAACAACAAATAGGACAAAATAACAGAAAAAAGTCAATGTGAAAAACTATTCACCCCTAAGTCAATATTTGTAGAGCCACCTTTTTGCGGCTATCACAGCTCCAAGTAGCTTTGGATAAGTCTCTATGAGCTTGCCACATCTTACTACTTGGATTTTTGCCCATTCCTCCTTGCAAAACTGCTACAGCTTCTTCAAGTTGGATGGTTTGCGCTTGTGAACAGCAATCTTTAAGTCTGACCACAGATTTTCTATTGGATTGAGGTCTGGGCTTTGACTAGGCCATTCCAACACATTTACATGTTTCCCCTTAAACCACTCAAGTGTTGCTTTAGCAGTGTGTTTAGGGTCAGTGTCCTGCTGGAAGGTGAACCTCCATCCTAGCCTCAAATTACACACAGAGTGGTACAGGTTTTGCTCAAGAATATTCCTGTATTTAGCACCATCCATCTTTCCCTCAACTCTGACCAGTTTCCCAGTCCCGACTGCTGAAAAAAATCCCCACAGCATGATGATGCCACCACCATGTTTCACTGTTTCACTGATGGTGTTCTTTGGTTGATGTGTAGTGTTGGATTTGAGCCAGACATAGCATTTTCTTTGATGGCCAAAAAGTTCAATTTTAGTCTTATCAGACCAGAGCACCTTCCTCCATACATTTTGGGAGTCTCCCACATGCCTTTTTGCAAACTCAAAATGTGCCATTTTGTTTTTTGCTGAAAGTAATGTCTTTCTTCTGGCCATTCTGCCATAAAGCCGAACTCTATGTAGTGTACAGATTAGTGTCATCCTATGTACAGATACTCCAGTCTCTGCTGTGGAACTCTGAAGCTCCTCCAGAGTTACCTTAGGTCTCTGTGCTGCCTCTCTGAATAATGCCCTCCTTGCCCGGTCAGTGAGTTTTGGTGTGTGGCCGTCTCTTGGCAGGTTTGCTGTTGTCCCATGTTCTTTCCATTTGGTTATGATAGATTTGATGGTGCTCATGGGGGGGTCATCAAAGATTTGGATATTTTTTTATAACCTAACCCTGACTTGTACTTCTCAACAACATTGTCCCTTACTTGTTTGGAGAGTTCCTTGGCCTTCATGGCAGTGTTTGGTTAGTGGTGCCTTTTGCTTAGGTGTTGCAGCCTCTGGGGCCTTTCAAAAAGTTGTGTATATGTAATGACAGATCATGTGACACTTAGATTGCACACAAGTGGACATCATTTCACTAATTATGGGACTTCTGAAGGTAATTGGTTGCACCAAGCTTTTTATGGGCTTTATAACAAAGGGGTGAATACATACGCAC
Source organism: Lithobates sylvaticus (assembly GCA_028564925.1). Lineage (NCBI taxonomy): Eukaryota > Metazoa > Chordata > Amphibia > Anura > Ranidae > Lithobates > Lithobates sylvaticus. The sequence goes on from CM053029.1 coordinate 435,798,283, forward strand.
ATGCAAATTATTAGTTTTTCATTTCTGGAAAATAGTTTTATGTATATATGTTTCTAATTTTACTTCACCAACTTAGACTATTGTGTTCAGATCCATCACATATAATTCAGATTAAAAAAACATTGAACAAAAGGCTGTAATTTAACAAAATAGGTAAAAAGCCAAGGGGGTGAATACTTTTGCAAGGCACTGTGTATATATATATATATATATATATATATATATATACAGTATTAGGGATGGGCCCGGTGCTCGATGCGAACCCCCGTTCGCATCGAGCACCGGGCGTTCGCTCGCTCGGCGAGCCCAGAACTATTTGGGCCGTTCGCATCACATTCGTGTGATGCGAGCGGCCCCGCAATGCATTGCGGCCGGCGCGGCCGGCGCAGTGCATTGCTGGCTGATGATTGGCCAAGCATGCACTGTGACCCCGCATGCTTGGCCAATCACAGCGCCGGAAACTCGGAGAGCAATAAGTGGCTACAGGCAGGACGCCTGTAGCCAATTAAAGCTCAGGGGCTTTAGTACACGCCCCACCATTTAAAAGGCCGCCACGCCGTCGGCGCCGGTCACATGAGTTCCGGCTTTAGGAGAGATCAGGCTGATTCTGTGTCTTTGCTTGATTCATTGCTACAGAAAGATTTGCTCTTCTTTGCTAAACCATTGGCTATTTATTTGCTAAACCATTGCTACCTGTCATTGATCGTCCATTGCTGCTGGTTAGTGTGTTATTAGCTGCTGCTGGGGATTAGTCTGGTGAGTGTTTTACTGTTAGTACAGTATTTCAGTAGTACCAACCGCAGTGCTGTTAGCACAGCATTGCACCCCAAAAGCACCCATAGGACTTCTAGTGTGTTAGTGGCAGCAAACAGAGCTCCTATATTTTCTTCCCAGAAGCACCCATAGGACTTCAATTGTGTGTTAGTGGCATCACACAGAGCTCCCATATTTTCTTCCCAGAAGCACCCATAGGACTTTTAGTGTGTTAGTGGCATCACACAGAGCTCCCATATTTTCTTCCCAGAAGCACCCATAGGACTTCTAGTGTGTTAGTGGCATCACACAGAGCTCCCATATTTTCTTCCCAGAAGCACCCATAGGACTTCTAGTGTGTTAGTGGCATCACACAGAGCTCCCATATTTTCTTCCCAGAAGCACCCATAGGACTTCTAGTGTGTTAGTGGCATCACACAGAGCTCCCATATTTTCTTCCCAGAAGCACCCATAGGACTTCTAGTGTGTTAGTGGCATCACACAGAGCTCCCATATTTTCTTCCCAGAAGCGCCCATAGGACTTCTAGTGTGTTAGTGGCATCACACAGAGCTCCCATATTTTCTTCCCAGAAGCGCCCATAGGACTTCTAGTGTGTTAGTGGCATCACACAGAGCTCCCATATTTTCTTCCCAGAAGCACCCATAGGACTTCTAGTGTGTTAGTGGCATCACACAGAGCTCCATATTTTCTTCCCAGAAGCACCCATAGGACGGACTTCAATTGTGTGTTAGTGGCATCACACAGAGCTCCCACATTTTCTTCCCAGAAGCACCCATAGGACTTCAATTGTGTGTTAGTGGCATCACACAGAGCTCCTATATTTTCTTCCCAGAAGCACCCATAGGACTTCTAGTGTGTTAGTGGCATCACACAGAGCTCCCATATTTTCTTCCCAGAAGCACCCATAGGACTTTTAGTGTGTTAGTGGCATCACACAGAGCTCCCATATTTTCTTCCCAGAAGCACCCATAGGACTTCAATTGTGTGTTAGTGGCATCACACAGCGCTCCCATATTTTCTTCCCAGAAGCACCCATAGGACTTCTAGTGTGTTAGTGGCATCACACAGAGCTCCTATATTTTCTTCCCAGAAGCACCCATAGGACTTCAATTGTGTGTTAGTGGCATCACACAGAGCTCCTATATTTTCTTCCCAGAAGCACCCATAGGACTTCTAGTGTGTTAGTGGCATCACACAGAGCTCCTATATTTTCTTCCCAGAAGCACCCATAGGACTTCAATTGTGTGTTAGTGGCATCACACAGAGCTCCTATATTTTCTTCCCAGAAGCACCCATAGGACTTCTAGTGTGTTAGTGGCATCACACAGAGCTCCTATATTTTCTCCCAGAAGCACCCATAGGACTTCTAGTGTGTTAGTGGCATCACACAGAGCTCCTATATTTTCTTCCCAGAAGCACCCATAGGACTTCTAGTGTGTTAGTGGCATCACACAGAGCTCCCATATTTTCTTCCCAGAAGCACCCATAGGACTTCTAGTGTGTTAGTGGCATCACACAGAGCTCATATATTTTCTTCCCAGAAGCACCCATAGGACTTCAATTGTGTGTTAGTGGCATCACACAGAGCTCCCATATTTTCTTCCCAGAAGCACCCATAGGACTTCTAGTGTGTTAGTGGCATCACACAGAGCTCCTATATTTTCTTCCCAGAAGCACCCATAGGACTTCAATTGTGTGTTAGTGGCATCACACAGAGCTCCTATATTTTCTTCCCAGAAGCACCCATAGGACTTCAATTGTGTGTTAGTGGCATCACACAGTGCTCCTATATTTTCTTCCCAGAAGCACCCATAGGACTTCTAGTGTGTTAGTGGCATCACACAGAGCTCCTATATTTTCTTCCCAGAAGCACCCATAGGACTTCAATTGTGTGTTAGTGGCATCACACAGAGCTCCTATATTTTTCTTCCCAGAAGCACCCATAGGACTTCAATTGTGTGTTAGTGGCATCACACAGAGCTCCTATATTTTCTTCCCAGAAGCACCCATAGGACTTCAATTGTGTGTTAGTGGCATCACGCAGTGCTCCTATATTTTCTTCCCAGAAGCACCCATAGGACTTCTAGTGTGTTAGTGGCATCACACAGAGCTCCCATATTTTCTTCCCAGAAGCACCCATAGGACTTCTAGTGTGTTAGTGGCATCACACAGAGCTCCCATATTTTCTTCCCAGAAGCACCCATAGGACTTCAATTGTGTGTTAGTGGCATCAAACAGAGCTCCCATATTTTCTTCCCAGAAGCACCCATAGGACTTCAATTGTGTGTTAGTGGCATCACACAGAGCTCCCATATTTTCTTCCCAGAAGCACCCATAGGACTTTTAGTGTGTTAGTGGCATCACACAGAGCTCCCATATTTTCTTCCCAGAAGCACCCATAGGACTTCAATTGTGTGTTAGTGGCATCACACAGAGCTCCTATATTTTCTTCCCAGAAGCACCCATAGGACTTCTAGTGTGTTAGTGGCATCACACAGAGCTCCTATATTTTCTTCCCAGCAGCACCCATAGGACTTCTAGTGTGTTAGTGGCATCACACAGAGCTCCTATATTTTCTTCCCAGAAGCACCCATAGGACTTCTAGTGTGTTAGTGGCATCACACAGAGCTCCCATATTTTCTTCCCAGAAGCACCCATAGGACTTCTAGTGTGTTAGTGGCATCACACAGAGCTCCTATATTTTCTTCCCAGAAGCACCCATAGGACTTCAATTGTGTGTTAGTGGCATCACACAGAGCTCCCATATTTTCTTCCCAGAAGCACCCATAGGACTTCTAGTGTGTTAGTGGCATCACACAGAGCTCCTATATTTTCTTCCCAGAAGCACCCATAGGACTTCAATTGTGTGTTAGTGGCATCACACAGAGCTCCTATATTTTCTTCCCAGAAGCACCCATAGGACTTCAATTGTGTGTTAGTGGCATCACACAGTGCTCCTATATTTTCTTCCCAGAAGCACCCATAGGACTTCTAGTGTGTTAGTGGCATCACACAGAGCTCCTATATTTTCTTCCCAGCAGCACCCATAGGACTTCTAGTGTGTTAGTGGCATCACACAGAGCTCCTATATTTTCTTCCCAGAAGCACCCATAGGACTTCTAGTGTGTTAGTGGCATCACACAGAGCTCCCATATTTTCTTCCCAGAAGCACTCATAGGACTTCTAGTGTGTTAGTGGCATCACACAGAGCTCCTATATTTTCTTCCCAGAAGCACCCATAGGACTTCAATTGTGTGTTAGTGGCATCACACAGAGCTCCCATATTTTCTTCCCAGAAGCACCCATAGGACTTCTAGTGTGTTAGTGGCATCACACAGAGCTCCTATATTTTCTTCCCAGAAGCACCCATAGGACTTCAATTGTGTGTTAGTGGCATCACACAGAGCTCCTATATTTTCTTCCCAGAAGCACCCATAGGACTTCAATTGTGTGTTAGTGGCATCACACAGTGCTCCTATATTTTCTTCCCAGAAGCACCCATAGGACTTCTAGTGTGTTAGTGGCATCACACAGAGCTCCTATATTTTCTTCCCAGAAGCACCCATAGGACTTCAATTGTGTGTTAGTGGCATCACACAGAGCTCCTATATTTTCTTCCCAGAAGCACCCATAGGACTTCAATTGTGTGTTAGTGGCATCACGCAGTGCTCCTATATTTTCTTCCCATAAGCACCCATAGGACTTCTAGTGTGTTAGTGGCATCACACAGAGCTCCCATATTTTCTTCCCAGAAGCACCCATAGGACTTCTAGTGTGTTAGTGGCATCACACAGAGCTCCCATATTTTCTTCCCAGAAGCACCCATAGGACTTTTAGTGTGTTAGTGGCATCACACAGAGCTCCCATATTTTCTTCCCAGAAGCACCCATAGGACTTCAATTGTGTGTTAGTGGCATCACACAGAGCTCCCATATTTTCTTCCCAGAAGCACCCATAGGACTTCAAGTGTGTGTTAGTGGCATCACACAGAGCTCCTATATTTTCTTTCCCAGAAGCACCCATAGGACTTCTAGTGTGTTAGTGGCATCACACAGAGCTCCCATATTTTCTTCCCAGAAGCACCCATAGGACTTCAAGTGTGTGTTAGTGGCATCACACAGAGCTCCTATATTTTCTTCCCAGAAGCACCCATAGGACTTCTAGTGTGTTAGTGGCATCACACAGAGCTCCTATATTTTCTTCCCAGCAGCACCCATAGGACTTCTAGTGTGTTAGTGGCATCACACAGAGCTCCTATATTTTCTTCCCAGAAGCACCCATAGGACTTCTAGTGTGTTAGTGGCATCACACAGAGCTCCCATATTTTCTTCCCAGAAGCACCCATAGGACTTCTAGTGTGTTAGTGGCATCACACAGAGCTCCTATATTTTCTTCCCAGAAGCACCCATAGGACTTCAATTGTGTGTTAGTGGCATCACACAGAGCTCCCATATTTTCTTCCCAGAAGCACCCATAGGACTTCTAGTTTGTTAGTGGCATCACACAGAGCTCCTATATTTTCTTCCCAGAAGCACCCATAGGACTTCAATTGTGTGTTAGTGGCATCACACAGAGCTCCTATATTTTCTTCCCAGAAGCACCCATAGGACTTCAATTGTGTGTTAGTGGCATCACACAGTGCTCCTATATTTTCTTCCCAGAAGCACCCATAGGACTTCTAGTGTGTTAGTGGCATCACACAGAGCTCCTATATTTTCTTCCCAGCAGCACCCATAGGACTTCTAGTGTGTTAGTGGCATCACACAGAGCTCCTATATTTTCTTCCCAGAAGCACCCATAGGACTTTTAGTGTGTTAGTGGCATCACACAGAGCTCCCATATTTTCTTCCCAGAAGCACCCATAGGACTTCTAGTGTGTTAGTGGCATCACACAGAGCTCCTATATTTTCTTCCCAGAAGCACCCATAGGACTTCAATTGTGTGTTAGTGGCATCACACAGAGCTCCCATATTTTCTTCCCAGAAGCACCCATAGGACTTCTAGTGTGTTAGTGGCATCACACAGAGCTCCTATATTTTCTTCCCAGAAGCACCCATAGGACTTCAATTGTGTGTTAGTGGCATCACACAGAGCTCCTATATTTTCTTCCCAGAAGCACCCATAGGACTTCAATTGTGTGTTAGTGGCATCACACAGTGCTCCTATATTTTCTTCCCAGAAGCACCCATAGGACTTCTAGTGTGTTAGTGGCATTACACAGAGCTCCTATATTTTCTTCCCAGAAGCACCCATAGGACTTCAATTGTGTGTTAGTGGCATCACACAGAGCTCCTATATTTTCTTCCCAGAAGCACCCATAGGACTTCAATTGTGTGTTAGTGGCATCACGCAGTGCTCCTATATTTTCTTCCCATAAGCACCCATAGGACTTCTAGTGTGTTAGTGGCATCACACAGAGCTCTCATATTTTCTTCCCAGAAGCACCCATAGGACTTCTAGTGTGTTAGTGGCATCACACAGAGCTCCCATATTTTCTTCCCAGAAGCACCCATAGGACTTCAATTGTGTGTTAGTGGCATCACACAGAGCTCCCATATTTTCTTCCCAGAAGCACCCATAGGACTTCAATTGTGTGTTAGTGGCATCACACAGAGCTCCCATATTTTCTTCCCAGAAGCACCCATAGGACTTTTAGTGTGTTAGTGGCATCACACAGAGCTCCCATATTTTCTTCCCAGAAGCACCCATAGGACTTCTAGTGTGTTAGTGGCATCACACAGAGCTCCTATATTTTCTTCCCAGAAGCACCCATAGGACTTCAATTGTGTGTTAGTGGCATCACACAGAGCTCCTATATTTTCTTCCCAGAAGCACCCATAGGACTTCTAGTGTGTTAGTGGCATCACACAGAGCTCCTATATTTTCTTCCCAGAAGCACCCATAGGACTTCAATTGTGTGTTAGTGGCATCACACAGAGCTCCTATATTTTCTTCCCAGAAGCACCCATAGGACTTCTAGTGTGTTAGTGGCATCACACAGAGCTCCTATATTTTCTTCCCAGAAGCACCCATAGGACTTCTAGTGTGTTAGTGGCATCACACAGAGCTCCTATATTTTCTTCTCAGCAGCACCCACAGGACTTCTAGTGTGTTAGTGGCATCACACAGAGCTCCTATATTTTCTTCGCAGAAGCACCCATAGGACTTCTAGTGTGTTAGTGGCATCACACAGAGCTCCTATATTTTCTTCTCAGCAGCACCCACAGGACTTCTAGTGTGTTAGTGGCATCACACAGAGCTCCTATATTTTCTTCCAGAAGCACCCATAGGACTTCTAGTGTGTTAGTGGCATCACACAGAGCTCCTATATTTTCTTCCCAGAAGCACCCATAGGACTTCTAGTGTGTTAGTGGCATCACACAGAGCTCCTATATTTTCTTCTCATCAGCACCCACAGGACTTCTAGTGTGTTAGTGGCATCACACAGAGCTCCTATATTTTCTTCCCAGAAGCACCCATAGGACTTCTAGTGTGTTAGTGGCATCACACAGAGCTCCTATATTTTCTTCTCAGCAGCACCCACAGGACTTCTAGTGTGTTAGTGGCATCACACAGAGCTCCTATATTTTCTTCCAGAAGCACCCATAGGACTTCTAGTGTGTTAGTGGCATCACACAGAGCTCCTATATTTTCTTCTCAGCAGCACCCATAGGACTTCTAGTGTGTTAGTGGCAGCAAACAGAGCTCCTATATTTTCTTGTTAGCAGCACACATAGTACCTATAGTGTGTTAGTGTCAGCACCCATAGGACCTACAGTGTGTTGTGAGCACACATAGGAGCTCTATTTTTTATACTATATACACTACCGACTACAATGGCTGGAAGACCGCCAAGGAGAGGCAGAGCGTGCAGAGGCAAGAACACAGGGCAGGCAGGCTCTGTTTATAAAGACAACAGTGCTGGCCGTGGACGTGGTCGTGTATCGTCATCAGCACGTGGCCATGGGACACGCTTGTCTTTGTTTTCGGCAGCTGGACATGTGGAGCCGCATCATGCTGAAGGCTTGGTAGAATGGATGACCAAGCCCTCCTCATCCTCCTCATCCTCTCTCACCCAGGCTCAGGGTACTGGCAGAGCAGCTGCCAACGCGTACTCAATGGCATCATCAGCCACCCCTTCCCTAGACCCACCATGTCCTCCTGAGGAGTCCCCCGAACTCTTTGAGCACAGTGTTGGTTACATGCTCCAGGAGGATGCCCAACGATTCGAAGGCTCGGATGATGATACCCAGCTTGAGGAAGTCAGTAGTGTGCGCGCAGAGAGAGGGGATGCTGAAGAACAGCAATCTGGCAGTACTGTTCCACCAGCTGCAGCTTACTGCCAGGTTTGCTCTAGTGGTGAAGAGGGAAGGGATGATGAGGTCACTGACTCCACGTGGGTGCCTGAAGGGAGAGAGGATGAGGACGAGGAGGAGGAGGATGCGGTGTCACATGTGGAGGCCAGCTAGAGGCCAGCACAGCAACTGTACCACACCGCAGAGCTCCGCCTGTGCAGGGCGCTGCCTCTGCACGTTATCAGAAAAGTTCTTTGGTGTGGGCCTTTTTTGAGACGAGTGCATCAGATCGCACCACTGCTATTTGCAATATTTGTCTCAAGCGTATCTCGCGTGGCCAAAACATCAGCCGCTTGGGCACCACAAGCATGAGCAGACATATGTCGACCTGCCATGCAGCTCGTTGGCAAGCACACATAAAAGACCCACACCAAAGAACAAAGCGGACCTCTCCTTGCTCCTCATCAGCTGGGATCTCCATCCCCACTACATCTTCAGTCCTCTCTGAAAGCTGCTCTGAGAGGACTGAAGGTGTAGAATTAGGTGTGTCACAACCAAGTACTTGCAGTACACCGACGTCCGATTGTAGCAAGCAAATTTCCCTGCCCCAGCTGCTGGACCGTCGAAAGAAGTACACTCCCAGCCAGCCACATGCCCAGCGGTTGAATGCTAGCTTGGCTAAATTGCTAGCACTTCAACTGCTGCCTTTTCAGTTGGTAGACTCGGCCCCCTTCCGTGAGTTTGTTCAATGTGCGGTTCCTCAGTGGCAGGTTCCCAAACGCCACTTTTTCTCAGGGAAGGCGATTCCGTCTCTCTACCGGCATGTGGAAGGCAATGTCCATGCCTCGCTGGACAGGGCGGTCAGCGGTAAGGTGCATATTACCGCTGACTCATGGTCCAGCAGGCATGGACAGGGACGTTATCTTTCTTTCACGGCCCATTGGGTCACTCTATTGGCAGCTGGGAGGGATGCAGGACAAGGTGCAGTAGTGTTGGAGGTTGTTCCGCCACCACGCCTCCAAAATGCTACTACTGCTACTGGTTGTGACACACCTCTCTCCTCCACCCCCTCCTCTTCTTTTTCCTCCAGTGCTCTGTCCTCGGAACCAGCGGTGCTCCGTAGGCATACAAGGGGCTACGCAAGTACGCAGGCAAAAAGATGCCATGCCGTGCTTGCGCTGGTGTGTTTGGGGGACAGGAGCCACACTGGGCCAGAGGTTCTGGCAGCTCTGCAGGGGCAGGCCGAGAGGTGGTTGACGCCACGCCAGCTTAAGCCAGGAATAGTCGTTTCTGACAATGGCACCAACCTCCTCTCCGCCCTGCGACAGGGGCAGCTCACCCATGTGCCCTGTATGGCTCACGTCCTCAACCTGGTGGTGCAGCGGTTCTTGGGCAGGTTCCCAGGCTTACAGGATGTCCTGAGGCAGGCCAGGAATGTCTGTGTGCATTTCCGCCGATCTTATAATGCCAGTGCTCGGCTGACTGAGCTGCAAAAGGAGCTGAACCTTCCCAAGAACTGCCTAATATGTGACATGCCCACCAGGTGGAACTCAACGTTGGCCATGCTGCAGCGACTGCACACGCAGCAGAGGGCCATCAATGAGTACCTTTGCGACTACGGCACCAGGACAGGGTCAGGGGAGCTTGGCTTTTTTTTCCCACGCCAGTGGAGCATGATCAGGGATGCATGCACTGTCCTCTCACCATTTGAGGAGGCCACAAGGATGGTGAGCAGTGATAGTGCATGCATCAGTGACACTGTACCTCTTGTCCACCTGTTGGAGCATACGCTGCGTGGGATAATGGACAGGGCACTTGAGGCAGAACAGAGGCAGGAAGAGGAGGACTTTGTTGCCTCTCAAGGCCCCCTTTATCCGGACAGTGTTCCTTCTGTCCCACCCATCACACAGGAAGAGAGGAGGAGGAGGAGGAGGAGGAGGAGGAGGATTGTGTGAGCATGGAGGTGGATCCTGGCACTCAGCATCAGCAGCAGCAGTCTTTTAGGGATGATGTACAGTCCCAACAAACCAGTGGACTTGTACGTGGCTGGGAGGAGGTGGCTGGCGATCATGTCATCCTCAGTGACCCAGAAGACTCCGGACCGAATGCCTCAGCTAACCTACGCTGAATGGCCTCCCTGATCCTGTAAAGCCTGCGGAAGGATCCTCGTGTTCTTCGGATCAAGGAGAGGGACCATTACTGGCTGGCCACTCTCCTTGATCCACGGTACAAGGGTAAGGTTGCGGACCTTATCTTGCTATCGCAGAGGGAGCAGAGGATGAGACATCTCAGGGAGGCCTTGCAGAAAGGTCTGTGCAACGCGTTCCCAGAAACTGGGAGGTTACAAACTCCTGGTCCTGGACGACGAGTTGCTGAGGCTTCGGTCAGTAGCAGAAGGAGCGGTGGGGAAGGTGGACGTCTGACCGATGCGTTCAGACAATTTTTTAGTCCGCAGCCCCAAGGTATGATCTGATATACATGGTGCAGGAATACCTAGGGGCAAGGTCAGACTTGGACACCTTTCCCACCGAAAAACCTCTGGCTTACTGGGTCCTGAGGATGGATCACTGGCCAGAGCTTGCACAGTATGCAATTGAGCTACTGGCCTGCCCTGCCTCCAGCGTTCTTTCCGAACGCACATTCAGTGCTGCTGGAGGATTTGTCACCGATCATAGGGTGCGCCTGTCCACTGACTCGGTTGATCGACTGACCTTCATAAAAATGAATCAGTCTTGGATCACCACCAGCTACCAGGCACCTGAAGCGGATATAACGGAATCATTTATAATGTCACATCCCTTCAAGACTGCCTATGCTGATGCTGAGTGACTGTCCTGTTATGTTCACTGACTATCCTCTTCCTCCTCCTCAATGATCCATGCCACCACACCAGTGCCTAAGGCACAATTTTTCAGCCCCTGTATAACAGGGGCGTGTACTTACAATTTTTTTTAAAAAAAAAAAAAAATGCTTCGCAACAGGTGTGACTGCTGTGCTCCAAGTACAGTATCTGTGAGGGGTTGCAGTGTTGTGGCACCAGCACCAGTGCCTAAGGCACAATTTTTCAGCCCCTGTTGGGGCGTGTAATTACAATTTTTAGGCAATGCTTTGCAACAGGTCTCATTGCTGTGCTAAGAGTACAGTATCTGTGAGGGGTTGCAGTGTTGTGGCACCAGCACCAATGCCTAAGGCACAATTTTTCAGCCCCTGTTTAACAGGGGCGTGTAATTACAATTTTTTAAAAAGATGCTTCGCAACAGGTGTGACTGCTGTGCTCCAAGTACAGTATCTGTGAGGGGTTGCAGTGTTGTGGCACCAGTGCCTAAGGCACAATTTTTCAGCCCCCGTTGGGGCGTGTAATTACAATTTTTAGGCAATGCTTTGCAACAGGTCTCATTGCTGTACTAAGAGTACAGTATCTGTGAGGGGTTGCAGTGTTGTGGCACCAGCACCAATGCCTAAGGCACAATTTTTCAGCCCCTGTTTAACAGGGGCGTGTAATTACAAATCTTGATCTAATAGTTCACAGCAGGGCCCATTCCTGCGCCCACCAAGAGTAACTATGAGGGCCTACAGTCTTGTGGCAACACCGTCCACCACCACCACCGCCAAAGGCCCAATTTTTCTGCCCTGTTCAAAAGGTGCATGCAATTACAAATCTTGATCTAATAACTAACAGCAGGGCCCATTCCTGCGCCCACCAAGAGTAACTGTGAGGGCTTACAGTCTTGTGGCAACACCGTCCACCACCACCACCACCACCACCAAAGGCCCAATTTTTCTGCCCGGTTCAACAGGTGCATGCAAGTACAAATCTTGATCTATTAACTCACAGCAGGGCCCATTCCTGTGCCCACCAGTCTTGTGGCTACACCAACATCTAATAGGGCAAATTTCTGCAGAGTATATACGGCAGGCCCCTACTTTCAAACATCCAACTTACAAACGACTCCTACTTGCAAACGGAAAGAGAAAACAGGAAGTGAGAGGAAATCTACCCCTAGGAAGGGAAATTCTATCATGTTAGATTTAATTTGGGAAAAAGGTATCTCCTCTCTACTGATGCTTTATCACCAATCCTTGTTTCAATTAAAACCCCACTTTTCCAAAAACATTTGTCATTGGGACGGAAAGTGAGGTGACATGTTCTGAACAGATGTGCAAAGACAGCAAATGTTACAGGGGTGATAACCCCTCCCTATGTTCTCCAAAAAGCTTAAAAATAGATTTTTTTGGGATGGAGCTACACTTCATAATGTACCTGTTCAGATTCTACTTAAGAACAAACCTACAGTCCGTGTCTTGTTTGCACCACCTATATACTGCTGTTCAGAGTATATAGGGTTGTAGGTATAGGGTTTTATTTTGGGTGCGGGGTCCCCCTTAATATCCATACAAGACCCAAAGGGGCTGGGGGGGGGGGGGGGGTGATGGGGTAGCCATGCCATTTTTCTCAAGGATTTTCAGCCATATGGCGGCCAGGACAAGACATGACATTAAAGCCGCAAGTGGTTTTAAATGGCTTCTTTTTTTCCTTTACAAATGTCATTTTGTGCAAGGACAGTTCTAAACACGGGAAACACATGCCACTTCACAGGCATACTTTAGACACCCCCCAGGTACCATATTTAAAGGAAAATTTCACTTTTTTTTTTTCACTTTATGCATCATTAAAATGACTGCTCCCGAAAAAACGTTAGTTTTTAAAAGTTCTTTTTGCATTGATATATGTCCCCTGGGGCAGGACCCGGGTCCCCAAACCTGTTTTATGACATTAACATGCATATTGGCCGTTGTAATTAGCAATTTTGATTTCGAACGTTCGCGTCCATTATAATGAATAGGGTTCGAAAATTTGCGCAAACTTTCGGTCCGTTCGAAGGTTCTGGTGCGAACCTAACCCAGGGGTGTTCGGCTCATCCTGAAAAAACATATAAAAACATTGTGATACTTAAGCTAATTTAAATTGTTTTAATTAATGAATATGAAATGATAGTTTTGTTTTGTTTACCTTTCTTGAACTCCTTTGGTTTTTTACAACACAGCAGGATGTTAAGTAACAGGGATCAACAGCAGAAATAAAATCAAATGGCTAAATGAATCACATTTACATATTGTTCTTTATTAATATAATATTTTATTACAGAGGTATTTCACAGTGGTTCTTTAGGTTCAACTCTGATAACTTCCATGATATTTCCTATTATCAGAGCCAAGTTTAACTGATGACCACTGTCGTTTAATGTATATCAATTTAACATACACATTTTGATTTAAGTACCAATATGAATTAACTATAAACTGCATACATCAAATAAGATATTACTAAAACAAAAGGGAAACAACATTGCATATACTATAGTAATGTCTAAATAGTTAAGTAGAATTCAAAAACTATTTGTATATTGTGATTACACATTCTTCTTTAGAACATTAAAGTGGAACTATTGTCAAAATTCCCACTGTGCATGCTCAAGCTACGCTGCACTTTGCAATTGGTCCCACAGCCTTCTGGGACCTGTGATGTGTCCCAGGAGGCTGTGGGCAAAGAGGAAGGGGGGCTGAACATAAAAAAAGTGTCCAAAAATGATAGAGGGGAGGATGAGTTGGAAAAGCAGAACTATTTTGGATAAAGTTCTGCTTTGAAGAGTAATTCCACTTTACCCGTGTGTGCAACTGTGCTTCAAGACAAGCCTCTCATTTCTTCTGTTTGTTTTGCCTTTTGCTGAATAAAGCACCTTTTACTGGACTGTCTCTAAGCCGGCTGTTCACCCCTCAGATCCCTTACAAGGAGTTATTTATACTGTCATGGCATGAAATGAGGCCATCAGCACATCAGGATTGGTAAATTTTAAGGTATATATGCCAAAGTTTGTGTACTCTTTCATCAAAGAAATGTAGCAGTATACGTTTTGGTCTAATTTAAGGAGAAGAAAGATTATTTATGTGCAACATTTTATAATGGAAATGAAGAAAACCTTGTTTATTTGAAAATGTTATGCCTTTTCTTATTAGAGACAGAATGGGAATCTGCCAAAGTAAACAAGGCAGATCTCTGTTCTGTCAGGGGATTACACAGATATCCTGTGTTTCTTTTATGCAGAACGATGGATCTGTGTGTTGTCCCAGGCAGCCCATCCCCAATACAGTTAGTAAACATACACAGGGAACACATTTAACCCCTTGATCGCCCCTGATGTTAACCCCTTTCCTGACAGTGCCATTAGTACAATGTCAGTGCATATTTTTAGGGATGTTCCTGGTCCAACAGCTGCAGTCTAATGCCCCGTACGCACGGTCGGATTTTCCGATGGAAAAAGTCAGATCGGATTATGTTGTCGGAAAATCAGACCGTGTGTACAAGGCATTACCTGTTGGTCCACGGAGGAGCTCTAGAGTTATTGCAATGTTCTCCCTGCATGATTCATTACCTTGGACTTACTAGCCCCACCTGCTGCCAGCTGCAGACAATGTACAATTAAGCAGCCCATAAATATCAGCACTTCCTGTTACTCAGTGCCCGTTTGTTTTGACTTGTTCCTTGGGTGTATTGATAGCTCTGTGATTTTGACTACCGTGTACTGAACCTCTGCCTGAATTCTTGACCACTCTCCAGCCTGCTGATTTGGTACTTCCCCACCAGCTCGTGTATGACCTCCGCCTGTCTGACCATGCTTTGGATTTTGATTTTGTACCGTTTTGCCTGATCTGTTGCCGACTTGACCTGCCTGACTGCGTTTTCGTCTGAATCCTCAGCATACAAGCTCCACTTCGGACACTACCTACTATAGGTACCTTACACTGGTTCCCAAAAAAGTGTCAAAAATGTCAGTTAGGTGCCCAATCTGTCCGCCACAATGTCGCAGTCCTGCTTAAAACTGCAGATCACCACAAAACCAATCAATATGCGCTTATTGTGGGGGGGGTTTACGAAAAAAAATTGTAGCAGAATACAAATTGGCCTAAATAGATGAAGAAATTAGATTTTTTTTATTGGGTATGTTTTATATCAAAATTGTTCGTCTTTTTATTTATAGCGCAAAAAATTAAAACCACAGAGGGGATCAAATACCACCAAAAGAAAGATCTATTTGTGGGGAAAAAATTACATAAATTTTATTTAGGTACAGCATTGCACGACCGTGCAATTGTCAGCTAAATTAACGCAGTGCCGTATTGCAAAGAAATGACCTGGTCATTAAAGTGGTTGTAAACCCTTACAAACCACTTTGGCCTACAGGTAAGCCTAGATTAAGGCTTACCTGTATGTCCAATAAATATCTCCTAAACCTACATGGTTTAGGAGATATTTAGAAAAAAAGAGACATCGCTGTTTACGGTGCATGCCGAAATCACGGCGATATGCCGCTTTCATGCGCATGCGCAGGAGTGACGTCATCGCCGATCCAGCGAATGACAGCGCTGGAGCGGCGAGACCCAGAAGTCACTCCGGGCTTGATGGTGGCGGAGAAGGTCGTGGATGAGGACCGCTTCGGGGGCTTCGTTCTCAGGTAAGTTATTCATAATGAGTTAGTATGCTATGCATACTAGCTCATTATGCCTTTGCCTTGCAGGTTTGTTTTTTTTTTTTTTTTTGGAGGAGGCTTTACTTCCTCTTTAAAGGGATAAATCCTCCCGAGGCTGAAGTGGTAAAAAATAATTCCACTGCTGAGAACAAAATAATCCCCTATGGGTGTTCTGTGTATATTGCAGGGATTTTAACAAACTTTGTATTGGATTCTGACCTTTTTTCTGTGAAGAAATAACTCTTTGTTTCACCAGACGGATCACATACTCATTCTGAATGGGAGTGACTGGTTCATTATAAATCAGCTGATGCATGTTCTGTCTTCTCATGAGGAAAGCTGCAGTGTCTGCATTCCCTGCATTATTAACACTTGGGAAGTAGTTCACAAAAACTAAAATTTTTGTTGTGGGGGTGCCTAAAATCTGACTTGTGTCTTAATAAGCTTAGTGGGAAAATCAGTAAGCCAATCACATTAGCAGAAAATTACATTTCTGGGGGGTGTTCTGTACACAAACGGTGTACAGAATGTGTACAGCAGTGTACAGAATGCCTTGCCTACAGGTTGCCATATTGCATTGAATTTTACATAAAATTAAAGTGGGATTGAAAAGGAAAGGTGATTTTTTTTTATAAAATTTAATTACAACATTGCTTGTGCAGCAAGTGTATATTATATTTTTTATATATATATATATATATATATATATATATATATATATATATATATATATATATATATATATATATATATATATTGTAACATTGGGAGTTGTTTAGCTCAGTATAGAGCGTACCAATGAGCAGAGTCCACACCAGATATGCCATTTAAGGGCTTGTAGACCGACTTTTATTAAAGAAAGAAAAGATCCATCCAGAATTCCCACGCAAGGGTTTCAACTTCTCAGCAGTAATGTAGTAATAAATGAAAAATACCAAGCCACCTGGCTCTTGAACAGTACCGCTGCTCAGGCTTATTCTTCAGCCCTCTTGGCTCTATAACGGAGTTCCTGTGCAAACCCTGAACCTTAGCGCTCTTTTCCAGCTTCCTTGCTGTTCCAGCCCACCCGCTTGGACCCACAGTCTGCTCTGACAGACAGAACTGTGCAGACATGCACACTCCTCCTTTGCTCGCCTGGACTCCTCGGGAGGGTGTAGCCCAGAACCCTGGTCCTGGCTCTGCTATAAGCCCAGGATCCACCTGCACAATCAACAAGCAAGATGTTGTTGCTGTTGCTGGCTGTTCCCAAAACCCAGTCCCAGGATTGGAGATTCCATCCCACCCAGATCGCTATGAAATCTCCAGGCTCCAGGTCCCCAACTGGATTTTACCAACCACAGAAGAAACTGATAAAACAGTTTCCCCCAAACCAAATAATCCTCCTGGAGCCTCTCAAAATGCCTATTTGAGAATCCTGGGTGACTGGTATGAGGCTTGAGGCCCAGTAGCCAGAGGGGAGTCCAGGGAGGTCGAGAGTCTGGCCCCTGGAGACGGAGTCAACATGTAGCGCTGGGGAGATACCGGGCGTCCCCATGCAGCATTGGAGGAGGAGGAAGTAGAAGCAAAGCGGTGGAAGAAAACTGGGTGATCGACTTTCTGTGCGTAGAACATGGACTGTTGATTGGGAGAGAGCAAAGGGAGTGCAGACCCAGGAGAGCTAATCTAGAACTTCATACTGTGCATCTAAGGAACACAGTATCAAGCACTTACAAAGACTGAGGGAAGTTTGGCATAAAGTCATGGAAATAGGCAGTGTGGCCTGTGGCTTTGAGTTCAACACCCACAGTATATCTATCAGTCTGGCAGAAGGGATTATTCAGAGTAATGCTTATCTGTCTAACTCGAGAGTGCTGTACCACAGAGAGAAATGGAATCAAAAAAGGATCACTATAAGAGTCTTAAGTAACAAAGCTACGGCTATAGTTTAACACCCATAAGAGAAAATGGGATCGGAAGGGGCATCTCATATACCTCACTGAATAGCCCCACAGATTTATTCAATGAATAAAGACATATAAATCTGAAACAGTGACTATTTGGTGTCATGTGAATGCATGGGGGATCGGAAGCGGAGCAGTCTGGCAAAAGGTAACAAACAAAATCAGCAGCCCCCATGGGAGTACCGCTACATATATATATATATATATATATATATATATATATATATATATATATAAAATTCTTATATTTTCTTTTCTACCAAAGTGAAGTTACCCTTTGAAGTTCATTTATAACTACATGTCTATGTAAGACTATCCTTTTCACAGGGTGACAACACTGCTGTGTGATTTCACTGCAAAATGAGCAGCATTGTCACCCTGTAACAGAAAGTGGGAAAAGCAGGATGAACAGGCAATAAAACTATGTTATGCGGAAACTCTAATGTGTCAATGATTGTGATGGACTGTATCATATATGCAATTTTTGTTACTTTTTCTATAGTTATAAGTGTGAGGTGGAGTTGCGGAAAAAAATGTGAGTTTGTATGTGTGATGCATGTATGCACTTTGCTGTTAGCTACTTTTCCAAATATAACCTTCTACAAGCTAGTCTGTTAATAGAATAAACAGGATGACACTCGTGTCCACATTTAAGTGCATGACCTAAAAAAAAAAAATTAACTAATGGCCCTACATGTCTAAACTGTGTTTTATCTTTGTCGTGTCACTTTTTCCCCCTAAAATAGAACTTGGATTTATTATTTATATGTAAACAAAATGTTTCTTAGCATCTTCCCCCTTGAGTTTACATTATTCATACATTTTAAGATGCAATTCTCTTTTCAAGATTTCATACATATATTAATGAACTTGGCATGAGTAGAAAGAATACAGAAGATAGTGTGCTATAACCTATAAAAAAAAAAAAAAGTTACTTCTCTGTAAAAGGCAACAGAGGCTAGACATGAGATAGTATGAATGAGTAATTTTCATTGTTTGTTTTTAACCGAGTTATGTATGTTTTCCAGGGCAGAGCATTAAATTGCCTATTATATGGGTTCTTATAAATATGTAGTTGTATTCATGTAATCTGTTACCTTCTATATTGCTATGCTGCGCATCTCTGTATTCTGACACTGAATACATCTGGTTGTTTTCAGCACAATTGTTTTTTGTTATTTCTAAAAGTAAGAGCTGGCATGGGCCACAGTAGCCAATTCCAACTTGGAACATTTGTAATCTGGCATGCTAGGTGTGTATCAGAATCTGAATTCTGTTAACATACCACCCTGATAGTACATGCTAGAGATTATTTAGTAAGGAAGAGTAATGACTATTTGCAAAGTGCAGCAACCAATCAGATCTCAAATCTGAAGAAATTATGGCTTGCAGGTTGCTTTGGACATCCATTTGCATTTTTTTTTTTTTTATTTATAAAGAATACATCAGAAATTGGTCCATCTAAAGTTAATCCAGGGCTATTTATGGTTCTTTACCTCAATTGTAATTCATGCTTTAGTATCCTTTACGAATGATAGTGCAGAGAGATGGTATTTAGAGATCAGCCAAGTACTGTCACATGAAGGTGGGAGATAGTCCTCAGCCCTGTGTAAGCTCTGACTGAAGCAGCTCAGGGTTTACACAAGGCTTATTTCCTCTCTCCTGGCAGCTGAATGGCGGATAAGTGAAGGAAATGTGGGCATGTTATGCTGGTAAGTAGGCATTAACGCAAACCATGTTAAAGCTTTGCTATGCTATGGACACATGAAATTCCAGGTTTGTGGAGAAAAAAAAATTCTTCATTAACTACACACATAGCAAGAATGTTAGCAATCTTTATAGTAGATTGCTATCTGGAATCCTGGAGATTTAGGCCATTCAATTGCACACGCTGAAATCTTTAAAAGTTGCTAAGTAACAGGTTCTGTCTTTAATATAATTGAAGTCCCAATAAAAAAGAAAATTCACGGTGCAGTGTATTTGAAAACATTGCAGGGTATGGCATATTACAGGAAATAAGTTAATTTTCATTGGATCACATACTGTTGCTGAATTTAAGGAAGCAAATGTGCCAGTGATTGTATAGGGGGATGGGCATGTGAAGAGATCCCGGAAATTTCTGCTGCCTACTTTTGCCTTTGTGCCAGGGAGGACAATTAGATTTTTTTTGCAGTTGCAGACTGTTATTATAGGCAGCTGGTTGTAATGAAAATGCAATTTTAACAGCATAAAAGTTCAAAATTGCTGATGTGTCAATTATGTATATATTTTTTTTTAAATTGGAGTTTTATTTTAGATTGCATTGAACCTCCTTTCAACATTATGCTTATACTTCTAGCTCCCACAGTTACAGAAAAGATGGTGAAGAGCGCAGGACACCTTCAGCATATAAATGGTGTTTTTTAATGAAAGTGGCCCATGATGTTTAAATTTTTGGCCCACCAAATCTTGAAACACAATATGGGCTGGTGCCAAATTAGCTAGGGCCATGAGTTGAAGGCTGCATAAGTGGGTCAATAATTCTCTAAATGGCCATACCTAGGTATTTTCATTTTGTGTGTGAAAAGAAATAAATGCAAACACAATATTCCATTTGTGACATACTCTACATGGTGGCTTTGTTACGGGAGAAACCCTGTCAACAGGGAAAAGACCTTTGCTTGGTTGACTGGAAAAGATTACAATTTAATTTACCCAGTCTGTATTTATGGTCAGGGTCCAATGATCTAGAAAAAAATGTAACTGATTCACAGGTCTTGCAAAAAAATACCAAAAAAATCACATTCATTTTGAAGTTGTATAATATAATACACTAATCAAATATCTTTTTTTTTTTTTTGCTCTCTCTTTGTTATGAGAATAAAAAGGAAAAATAGAAAAGCCACTTGCTGAGCTCAATGCATATATAACTTTGTGAATCGAGGAAAAAAACACAGTGTAAAAGGCATTGCTAAAGCTGTCTACATAAAATAATAGAATCTGAGTGCACATAAGATCTGAAACATAGGTGAATAATTGTGATTAACATAAAGTCATGCCTGAAGTGTATTAAGTTTGGGATGTAAAGATTCCGCTATAAGACTGCATGCTCAAAGAGCATAGCCAGTTTCTTGAAGTTTGCCCATCTTATAAAAACAATTGATTTATCAACCAGTGGAAAACTGACTTGTTTGAATTATTATTGCTTCCATTGTATATGTGAAAATTATCTGGTGCAATTTTCCACTGAATAGACTGTAGAATGGAAAGGCCAAGTTACTATAAATTAAAATGCCATAAATGGATTTTTGCAGCACTAATATGCAGGAAAAACACAGAATCAAGGGAGACTGCAGTTACTGTGGAGCTGCTACTTAAAGCAACAATAAAGATTTCTTGTTACAATTACCAGTGGTAGATCAATTTTGGCCATTAGTCTTTGCTTGGGTTTTTACTCACACAATATTTTTTCTAAGCATATAATGTATGGGAAGGCAGGGTGGTTAAAAATAGTGGAGTAAAGAAAAAGAAAGAAAAGGTAAACTAGATGTCCACGGTAATAAATTAGGTTTACATTTTAAATAAATCAATAAACCTGTTAGTAACCACTTCCCCAATGTTGCATTTGTTTTCTTTGTTCTAGTGCTTGTAATTTTGCCAAGATAAGAGTAACACACGGGCCAATGGTCCTTAAACAATTACATCTGCCATGCTGGTCATTTAAAAACCATGTGGTATCTTTCAGTCTGTGTGTATATGTGTGTGTGTGTATATATATATATATATATATATGTATGTATAATTTATATTACGGTACTGTATATACACTTTGTGATGTACCGGTATGTAGGCAAGGATAGTTTTCTGGTCAGCTGGAATTTTTAATGTTCGAATATACTGTAACTGAGAGCTGTAAGCAACAGTCAGCTCTTGTATAATACATACTGATAATTAAAGGACCGCTGATGGAGATTTTGCAGGGAGAGAAGAAACCCACCTCCTCTAAGCACCACAATTTTTCTCCCCCTTTTCAAAGCTATATATTATGATTGTTTATTTTTAACAATTTACAAAATACAAAATGAGAAAAGAAAAAATAAATCAAATCAATATTTGGTGTGACCCTTTGGCTTCAAACAAGCACAAATTCTTACACTTTGTACACTTGCACAAATTTTGAGATTTTTTTAGGATTAGAGTCAGGTGTATGATTAACCAATTATACCAAGCAGATGCCAATGATCATCAATTTCATATGTAGGTTAAAGTGGATGTAAATCCTCACATATACCCAGTGAAATGAATAGCCTCAGATGATACACAGGGATGAAACAAATCTCCCTACATAAGTTTTACATGAATATCTTCTGTCTTCATCTTTATATATTTTTTACAAAGTGCTCTTCTTGTTAGCAGATTTGTTCTTCCTGGTTAAGACTGAAGAGAAGCCTGGGCATACAGCCAAGGCAGCCAAGAAAGCTTAATTGGAGGAAAGGCACACCCCCCCTCTCCTTATAGGTAGAGACTTTCCCCTCCATACGTTGCAATCTATTTATAGCATCCTCCCCAACACAAAACTCTGGCTGCTTTTATCATATGTGACAGAGAACTTGTCAGGCTGATAAAAGAGGAATGCAGCAGGAGACAGCTATGGGACACAGGGCTTTGAAGAGAGATAACAAAACACTGCAGATATATGTTCCCAGCTCAAATTTCATGATATACATCCACTTTAAAACACAGTCATTAACTGAAACAGAAACAGCTGGGTAGGCATAAAACTAGGTGAGGAACAGACAAACTCTACTACTAAAGTGAGGTTGTGGAAGACAGTTTCATGTCACAAGTCATACACCATGGCAAGACTGAGCACATCAACAGACACAAGGTAGTTATGCTGCATCAGTAAAGGCTCTCCCAGGCAAAGTTTTCTAAGCACACTGGGGTTTCAAGATGTGCTGTTCAAGCTTATTTGAAGAAGCAAAAATAAGTTTTCATGGAAGAATTACGACCAAAGCCATCGCCAGAAACAAGGCTAAGCGATTCAACTGGCAGCAGGTGCTCTGGACTGATGAGTCAAAATTTTAAATATTTGGCAGTAGCAGGAGGCAGTTCATTTGCCAAAGGGCTGGAGAGCAGTACAGTAATGAGTGTCTGTGGGCAAGAGTGAAGCATGGTGGAGGTTCCTTGTATGTGTGGGGCTGCATTTCTGCCAATGGAATTGGAGATTTGGTCAGGATCAATGGTGTACTCAATGCTGAGAAAAACAGGCAGACACTTATTCATCATGCCATACCATTAGAGTGGCATGTGATTAGCCCAAAATGTATTCTGCAGCAGGACAATGACCCCAAACATACAGCCAATATAATTAAGAACTATACTCAGTGTAAATAAGAACAAGGATTTCTGGAAGTGATGGTTTGGCCCCAACAGAGTCCTGATCTCAACATGAAATATAGGTGGTACGCTCACAGGTAAGACTCCACGAGCCACAAGCTCAAATGCTTACGTTACTTCCAATTTACGCCTATTGCTCCAATCCCGGTGTGTATCGTCAGATCACGTGTCAGGATTGGAAGCAATAGGCATAAACCAGAAGTGACGTAAGCATACAAGCTTGCAGCTCATGGAGTGTTACCTGAGCATTTTTAAACACAAGTGAGTGTACCTACTCTGTACACTTTTAATCAATAAAAAATTTTTAAGCAGTATTATGCTATTGGGATCTTTCTTCCATTTATACCATCTCGATTGAGCTAACTGGAGTCGAAGACTGTATCCATTCCTATGATCCATTGCTGCATCCACCAAAGAGGGACCCTCTGAAGACCCCTGTCTGAAGTACCTGATTCATTCTATGCTGTACCTTACAGCAGTAAGGTGAGGGGCTTGCACACATTAAGGTGTCACTGCAGTGGATTGGTCAGGCATCGGACATTTTTTTTCTCACGGTTCATGGTGAAGGGAAACATCACATATTCAACATTTTGGATTGTCAGTTTTTTTGGGACTGTTTTATATTTTGTTATTAGAGCCCAGTGTGGCTCACTGGACGTTTTATTTGTTTGGTGTTTACCATTATCACCATGTGCTAATTATCTTTTTCATTCAAGACTGCACTCAGCAACATTTGCACTTTAGCACTAACTATTTGTGAGATGTGTCAATGTTTAGTGTTTATTATTATCACCATGTGTTGATTATCTTTTTTATTCAAGACTGCTGCACTCAGCAACATTTTCACTTTGCACGTTCATGAACTATGACACATATCACTAACTATCTGTGATATGTGTCATAGTTCATGATTTATTTCATGGTCATTTTTATTTGCACTTTATTATAGATCTTTCTGATCATACCTTTTGATTCTTACACTGTCACTTTTCCATTTGCACTTTATTATAGCTATTCACATCACCCATTAGAGAGTTCACAGCACAGCATCCCAATTTACCTGATCTCAACATCATTGAGTCTCTCTGGGATTCCATGAAGAGACAGAAGGATCAGAGGCAGCCTATATCCACAGAAGATCTTTGTTTAGTTCTCCAAGATGTTTTGAACAACCTACCTGCTGAGTTCCTTCCAAAACTGTGTGCAAGTGTACCTAGAAGAACTGATGCTGTTTTTAAGGCAAAGGGTGGTCCCACCAAATATTGATATTGATTGCTCTCTCCTGTTCATACATACACACATATATATATATATATAGCTCTGTGATGTCACCATGGAGGAGTGGAAGAGGACACCAGTGGCAACCTGTGAAGCTCTGGTGAACTCCATTCCCAAGATGGTTAAGGCAGTGCTGGAAAGTAATGGTGGCCACACAAAATATTGACACTTTGGGCCCAATTTGGACATTTTAACTTAGGGGTGTACTCACTTTTGTTGCCAGCGGTTTAGACATTATTGGCTTGTGTTGAGTGGAGACAGCAAATTTACACTGTTATGCAAGCTTTACACTCACTATTTTACATTGTAGCAAAGTGTCATTTCTTCAGTGCTGTTACATGAAAAGATATAATAAAATATTTACAAAAATGTGAGGGGTGTACTCACTTTTGTGAGATACTGTGTGTGTAAATTTGCTGTCCCCTCAAAAGAACTCAACACACAGCCAATAATGTCTAAACCTCTGGCAACAAAAGTGAGTACATCCCTAAGTGAAAATGTGAGGCGGACTGAAGTTCCACTTTAAGATGCATGTATAGAAATTTTGGGGGGAATAGGGAAAGGGAGAGTTTTAACCGATAATGGGTTACATTTGCTGGGAACATTTCCTTTCACTTTATGTCATAGAGACACAAGAGGAAATGAGAGGAAATCTATACAAACTGAGATAAATTCTCATTTTAGATTGTTGACACCAAAACATTTATTCCTATTGGAATATCTCTTCTTACCTGTTGCTCTGGTGAAAACACTAAAACTTCTCTTCACTTTTTAACTTGATGACACAGAACAAATGGATGAATAAATGTCCCCAGCAGGGTCAGAAAAATAACACTTAACATAGGGCTTAACCTTTCCACAAGTAAAATAACTTTATATAGAATGTTAGGTTAACTCTGCAATAATAACTCTTTAATTTCCCTTTCAATGAAATTATGAACTAAATAGCAAGAAACTACAAATACTATTTTTACTTTTTATTGCACCCTATATATATTTTTTTTAAAGATATAGATTATACTGCTCCTTTTATATCTATTGTTTTTATTGTCTATAGAGTACAGTGCAATTCTTATTTTTATTGAAAGGCTTTCACCGATTTTTACAATCTTTGTATAGAGAAAGAATACTGCATCATAATAAGGAATATAAAACAAATGAGATGTATTGCCCACAGGCAATTTTTGTTTCAGTAGAAGATGTATTGCTCATAGCTGGCTTTGTGTGACCTGTAAGACTGTGCAAAGGTTCACCCTGTAAGGAACATCGACAACTCAATTTTCATAAGTTTTATACACTGATTAAAATGTATTATATCATTTACATTAGCTTCCCTTCAACTGAGCTCACCAGATTTCACTTGGGATAACTGTGTTCTCACTTCCTCGCTGTTAATACCCTCACATTCTCAATGTTTAAATCTAAGCATCATGGAGGTTTGTTAAAGCTGAACTCCAGACAGTTATAAAATAACAATTCCAAAATATGAAGTTATGCGTGTGTGTTTTTTATCTGAAGCTAGCATAAATACTTGAATTTGATTTAGTATTAGACTATTGTAATCCTATATACAGCAGTTCTAGAAGAGTGAGAGATATCACTGCAAGCCAATAACGCTTTGCTGCATGCACATGTGCAGAAAATGGACATACTTGTAAGAGTAGAGTGAGCCTTCATTGTCCAATCACATGCTGGAGCCAGGGAAGTGACTAGGCTGAGTAATTGTAGTAGAAAAAAGTAAAATCACTAATCTAAGTCTACATGGATCAGTTTTTTTAATCAGCCAGTGGACTGATCAAAAAAAGGCTGGGATTTGAATCAAGGGCACTAGTGCTGAAAGGCACATTTTCTAACCACAAGGGGCTGTGTTGTCCATATATCCACATTTGTAAGATACATTTGTTAACTGACTTACTTGCCAAAGTATTTGAAGTTTTATTCTGCTACTGCAAACATATGTGTAATTCAATTATGTAATTAGATATTTGCCTTGAGTTCAGTATCAGCACCATGTGAACATGACTCCTCAGGGGAGGAGTGCAGCATTTATTTATATTTAGTATTTAAATTTCAGATGATAGCCTCCTGAAATCTCCTGTACAGCAGAAACATTGCAAGGCATATAACATAGGCCAGTATTTCTCAACTCCAGTCCTCAAGGCGCCCCAACAGGTCATGTTTTCAAGATTTCCCCTCAGATGAAACGGCTGCGATAACTACTAAGGCAGTGAAACTGATCAAAATAATGGAAAGCATGAAAACATGACCTGTTGTGGCGCCTTGAGGACTGGAGTTGAGAAACACTGACATAGGCATAAGTAATCCAGCTTCACTGATCTAACTTTGCAGCTCCCTGCTAAATATACCATCCACAACTTGCCTTTCATTCAGCTGCTGGGAGCCAAGGAACCATTATATGAACCGCAAGTCAAAACTTGAAACTTGCTATTAGTAGAGGGTTGCCTGTGTGACCATTCTGGGTATTTGAGTGACCAGTCACAAAACCTAAGAACTGTGACGCCACGGCAGGCAGGAGGGGTAGTGAGCCACATTCTCCTCATTTAACCATATATGCTGAGCCATGTGGTAAGGAAGGAGAAAGAAGGTAAGGGGAGGGAAGTATGTGCAGGGAGTTAAGCAAACCTACATTGGCAAAGCACTAGTTCACTGCAAGGTCAAGCTTCATAAAAATCACATAGGACATCATGCTGCAAGTGTGTGCAAGGCAGCAGTTTTCATAAGCAAGCTTTATGTACAATTGGCAACATACAGTATGAACAGGCCAGAAACTTTTAGCCTTATTAAATGTAAAAGCAACAGAAAGCTACTTACCACGAAACAAGGAAAGCTTGGTTACTACTGGAGTTATAAATAAGCAAATGATTTAAAATTACTTATTACTTAAAATGACTTACTTACTTATTTCTATAAGTTTGTGCCATTGAAAGACATTTATCACATGACAAGCCAAACTGTCATTAGGCAAGATTGCCAAGCCAACAATACAACATAGGGTTTCACTCCAGACGCTTTAGGTAGATTTAACAATATGCAATTACAAACAACTCATAAACAACTCATTAAAACTGAGCCACTGAAATGCATGTGCCTCTAGAAAAGGAAAAGTCATGCAAAGATGGTGTCTACTTGCCAAACACACTACACAACAGGGTTCTACTAATCCATTTTGAGGTATTAACATGATACCTTTAAACAATGCTTATTATATTAATAACGAGAGTCATTAACCCCAAATATAAAGGTTGCAAGTAAAATGAAACCTATTGGAAATCACAGTTGGCTTGTCTCCAGCTTGAGGATTTGAATTGGAAGGCCGGGTACCGGGTACCCTGAAGTTATGGGAGGAGCCCGGAGGGTATTTAAGCAGCCCAAAGGCCGCCGGTCTTTGTCGGTTTCCTGTGCGTGATATCTGATACGTCAGACATCTAGGACCGACTCGTTCGTGACAAGCGCTCTTGGTGCCGGCTCGTGAGCTCCGTTTTTCGTCTATCCGTCTTCTCTTGTTGCAGTCCCGTGTTCCGTGTTCGTAAGTTGTGTCGTCCCTTCGTGTCGCACTCGTGTCGTCGAGTCGCAGTTTCGTACAAAGAGTCTGGTTCGGCTGTCGCAGGTAGGGCTTCGGCTCCCATGTTTTACGTTCTCATGCACTGCTTATCATGTCACTAAACTGTGATCTGCGTAGCTCACGAGCCACGCGCTGCTTGTCTCGAAACCTAAACACTTACTCGCACGTTTTGTTGTACCCGATCGGGAGCCATCTAACGGCACGCACATTCAGGGCCGCCCGCCACAGACACTCCGACCGATGTCGCATCCGGCACTTAGGGTTCCCTTACACGAGCGGGCTACTCAGTCTCCGAATCGTTCAACATAACTCACGCACGGGTGCCGTTCGCACTCACACGTATCGTTCATGTTTTGCCATTATCCGAATTAGTGGCGCTAGCGAGCGTGCCGAATCGCTATTATATTCCGAAGCACTGTTGGCATTCTAGTTGTACGAATCACTTCGACCGTGTCGAAACATTTCACGAATTAGCATGACAATCATTTCATCATTTCAAACGTGGCTAACGTACCAGGCCATTCGGTCATGCTAAATCATTTCGCATCAGTTAAACAGGGCGTTCATGCCATCGCTTCGATCCTGGTCCGGTCGCATCCACGCATGCTCCGATCGGGGCGATCCAGATGCACGACTACCCGGCCTCATTTCGATACATGCGCCAAGGGCGGAATCACTTTACTGGCTGCGGGCATTCCTGATTCTTGCCCCTGTCATGGCATATCATTTCTGTCACTTTACCACGCCCGGCATGAATGCAGTCACTTCCCCGCACTAATTCGTGTCGGCGTGCCCTAGGCACGGCCTCATTTCTATACATGCGCCAAGGGCAGAATCGCATCACTGGTTGCGTACATTCCAGATTCTTGCCCCTGTCATGGTATCTCATTTCTGTCACCTTACCACGCCCGGTGTGAATGTAGTCACTTCTTCGCACTAAATTCGTGTCGGCGTGCCCTAGGCATGGCCTCATTTCAATACATGCGCCAAGGGCGGAATCGCATCACTGGTTGCGTACATTCCTGATTCTTGCCCCTGTCATGGTATCTCATTTCTGTCACCTTACCACGCCCGGCGTGAATATAGTCACCTCTTCGCACTAAATTCGTGTCGGCGTGCCCTAGGCACGGCCTCATTTCAATACATGCGCCAAGGGCGGAATCGCATCACTGGTTTACGTACATTCCTGATTCTTGCCCCTGTCATGGTATCTCATTTCTGTCACCCTACCACGCCCGGCATGAATGGAGTCATTTCTTCGCACTGAATTCATGTCGGCGTGCCCCAGGCACGGCCTCATTTCAATACATGCGCCAAGGGCAGAATCGCATCACTGGTTTACGTACATTCCTGATTCTTGCCCCTGTCATGGTATCTCATTTCTGTCACCCTACCACGCCCGGCATGAATGGAGTCACTTCTTCGCACTAAATTCGTGTCGGCGTGCCCTAGGCTCGGCCTCATTTCAATACATGCGCCAGGGGCGGAGTCGCAAAAAAAAAAAAAAAAAAAACTTTGATTCTTGCCCTTGTCATGTGATATCATTTCTGTGTCACCTTACCACGCCCGGTGTTAATTGGTCACCCGCTTGTACGAATTCGCGCCGGCGTGCCCTAGGCCGGCCGCATTTCAAAAAAAAGGAAAAAAAAAAAAAAAAAAAAAAAAAAAAAAAAAAAAAAAAAAAAAAAAAGGGGGGAGCTTGGAGTCAGACTCGGTGGCAGCTGGATGTCACAGTTCGGCCTCAGCATACCTAGGCAGTCGGCCTAGTTTCATGGTGGCCTCATTCTGTACGTGCTCCAGAGTCCGGCCCACAGTCACCCCCATACGGTACGAACGGGCCGGGCCCTGTCACGGGAAGTTCATTCAGTAAGGCAACAGGTCAAGTCAGTCGTTCGTGTTGTCATCTGTCAGTTGATCCCACAGCGATCTCGGCAGTCGACTCAAGTCACTATCGCCTGTTGTTATCATCTGCGTTGGGTTCCGTCGCTCTGGACGGCAGCAGTTTTAGGCTCTTAAATAGGTATTTTTTCTCACACTCTCTCAGGTCAGTCGGATTCAGTAGGTCCACCTGCGCCAACTTGATCAGGGTTCCAGCAGGTAAAAAAAAAAAAAAAAACCACAAGGGCACGGGGAGCTCCTGCTTTCTTGTGGCAGGTACGTATATCATAGGTGACACGTCCAAACTCATTTCTTGTCACCTTTTAGGCCCAGCCTGCAGACACGTGACCAGTCTACCAAGTTACAGGTCTTGGCAGCCGCCATGTCGTCAGTTGGCAGCGATGACCTCACCACCCCACTATCTCCGGCGTCAGCCTCCGAGGCTGGCAGTGTCCAGTCTCTTAGGGCATGGACAATTCCCAGGCTGTCCGCCGAGCTGAGACGCAGAGGGATACCCTTCTCGTCCACGGCCAGGAAGGCGGAGCTGTTCAGGCTTCTCTTCCCACCACCGGCCGCAGCAAGCCCCAGCAGCCAGCAGGCGTCTCTGGAATCGATTTCAGCCGCCGTTGCCCAGCTACACACCCTCGTGTCTTCCCTGTCTTCCTCAATCGTGGAGGTCCAGGACAGGGTGTCTCGGCTAGAGGCCAGCCCGGCTGCCACGGTTCCGGACCACGCGGTGGTCCCAGCCATCAGTGCACCGGCCGCAGGTAGTGAGCTTGCCACGCCTACCGTTCACCCTTCCCACCTGGTGCCACCCAGCGTAAGGAAGGACATTCTAGAGGGCAAAGACGTCAATCTGGCCTCACTCTTGATCTCGGTCCATGACTTGGCCGAGAACAAGGCCTACACCTGGGGGGATGTCTCGGTGGTGTTGAAAGCGAAGGATCCGAGGCTCAACAGGAAGCTCACGGTGCCCGAATTCACGCTCGCTTTCGGCATGTTTAGAGACGTGCTGTGCTCAGCCTCCCCCGGCAGACGGGAAGAGCTGGACCTCTACCTCCATTTGGTCGTAGACCTGGGCCACAAATACGGTGGCTCAGCGTTCTACGACTACCATCGGTCCTTCTCGGCCAAAGCCGCAGCCAGATTCACACAGTTCCATTTGCCAACGGACTGGAGCGTAGTGGACACGGAATTGTTCTGCCGCCACTTTGCAGGCCTTCGCTCCCCGCTATGTGCTGTCTGTCAGTCAGCGTCTCACACCACGGTCTGGTGTGCCAACGTAGCCTCTGTCCATCCGATAGCTAGCACGGCCTCTGCCAGCACGAGCCAGGCTCAGCAGGCCCCGGTGCAAGGGCGAAAGATGGACAAATTGGGACGTCCGGTGCGGATGGTTGGGGGAGCCGCCATTTGCAACAATTTTAATTACGGCTCCTGCAATTTCAGCCAGTGCCGGCTCTTGCACGTTTGCACCCTGTGCCAGAGGGCGCACCCCAGGATCCTGTGTGAGGTCAAACAGAAGAGACCATGACTAAGCCGGGTCAATGTCCTTTGGCTCGGCGTTTACCTGACCTCACACCCCACTCCGTCACTCGCCAGCTACCTCATCCGAGGCTTCACTGAGGGGTTCCATACCGGGCTCATCACCCTGCCCCACTCCACCCACGAATGTCCGAATTTACGCTCAGCAGCAACAGACGAGCCAGCGATTGATGTCCTTTTGCAGACGGAGTTGGATCGGGACTTCATGATAGGCCCGTTCTGTCAATCCCCCTTCAGCATCTGGAGGGTTAGCCCTATCGGGCTTGTGCAGGGAAAGTTTTCAAATAAAAAACGTCTGGTGTATGATCTGTCAGCGCCTCATTCTTCCGTCGTTCCCAGTCTCAACTCGCTCATCCCCTCCGAGGAGTTCTCGCTGAAGTACGCTTCGGTAGACATGGCTATCCAGGCCATTCTCAGGGCAGGGGTGGGTGCGTGGCTCTCGAAGGCGGACATATCCGACGCCTTCAAGCTGCTGCCCATCCATCCTTCCTTGTGGTGCTGGCACGGCATCAAGTGGAGGGAGCGATATTATTTCGCGACCAAATTGACCTTCGGGTCTAAAAGTAGTCCTTGGCTATTTGACAAGTTCGCCGAGACCCTGGCGTGGATCCTTCTCCATGAGGCACAGTGCCACGAGGTCATCCATTATTTGGATGACTTCCTTTTGATAGAGCCGCCCGGGGCTCCCCCAGGGGACCTTGGAAAGTTGAGGACGGTTTTCGACAATCTGAACGTCCCCATAGCGGAGCACAAGGTTGACGGCCCGGCACACAAGATCACGTTCCTGGGCGTCGACCTTGACACGTTGGCCATGCAGGCCAGCCTTCCAGCAGATAAGTTGGACCGTATCAGGACGGTTCTGCGAGAGTTCACCCGGGGGGGGGGATGTACTCAGAAGCAACTTCAGTCTCTCCTCGGGATGCTGAACTTTGCCGTGAGGATCATCCCCCAGGGCCGCTCCTTTGTGTCCCGGTTGCTGGTCTTCCTGTCCTACACGCAGGACCCAGACCAGGTCATTAGGCTGGATTCTGCAGCCAGGGCAGATCTGGCCATGTGGGAGCACTTTCTTAGTGATTGGAACGGTGTGTCCCTGTTTATCCCAGTCGTGTCCACGCAGTCACCACAGGTGGTGACCGACGCGGCGGCATCCACAGGATGCGCCGCCATTTTTGGCCATTTGTGGTTCGCCGCCCCCCGTGGCCTCCTCAAGCACTAGCCACACCGGGCTTTACTACTACGTCAGCCCTCTTTGAGCTCTTCCCTATTGTAGCAGCCGCCCACCTATGGGGTCACCATTGGTCTGGACAGACGGTGGCTTTCTCGACAGACAATCAAGCCACAGCCGAGATCATCAGCAAGGGCAGGTCTAAGTCCAGGCCCGTCATGTCCTTCCTCCGCAGACTGGTCCAGCTATCCCTACAGCATCAGTTCAATGTGTACTGCTCCTTCATTCCAGGGAAGTTCAACGCAGCAGCGGACGCACTCTCCCGTTTTAACTTTATTTCTTTCTTTGAACAGGTGCCAGGAGCCTGCCGTCATTCAGCCACTATCCCGGATTGGTCACAACTGACCTTGGACTAGCCCCACATCTACACTCAGATACCGATATCATCAACGCCTCACTCGCCCGCAACACCCGTCGGGCCTACCAGACGGCCTGGAGGGCGTTTAACAAGTTCCTGCCCCAGCGGCCTCGCGAGTCTTCCAGCCTCAAGCAGGTCTTGGCGTTCATCGCCTACTGCCATTCACACCTAGCACTGTCACACAGCACGATACGCCAGTACGTGGCCGGGGTGCAGCACTATTTGTCACTTCAAGACCCCGCAAGGCCTTCGGTGTTCTCCTGCCACGCCGTGAGGGCTCTACTACGTGGAGTTCAGAAACACCAGCCGCCAGTCAGCTCAAAGCGGCTGCCTATCACGGGGGAGATCTTCAAGGGGATGTCTGACATCCTGGATAGGTCCCCTTTCGGTCTCCTCCTCAGTACCGTCCTGCAGGCTGCGATACACATGGCGTTTTACGGGTTTCTGCGGCCCAGCGAGTTCACTCGCAGCCACCCAGCCAGTCCAGTCTTGCGTAGAAATAATCTCTATCGCCACCAGGATCACTACGTCCTTCACTTGGCGACATCCAAAACCCAACAGCGAGGTTCCGGAGTAGATATTCACCTGTACAGGACTCACAACAACTGGTGCCCAGTTGCCGTGTTGGACCGCCTGACGGCACTGCTGTCCGACTGCCCAGGGGCCAGTCCACTGCTACCTTTTCCGGTGAAAGCCCTTAACTCTTCGCAGTTCGTGGAACATGTCCGGGTCCTTCTCGGCCATCTTCAGTTGGACCCCAGCCGGTACTCCGGGCATTCGTTCCGGATCGGGGCGGCCACGACGGCCTCAAGACAGGGGGTTCCGGACCACGTAATCAAGAAACTGGGTCGGTGGAAGTCGGCCTGCTTCTCTCGCTACATTCCTAACCCACAGTTAGAGATGGCTCAGGCCTTTGCTCGACTCACTCAGTGACATTACCTCTAATAAATAATTATCCCCTACCTGAAGGTTTTTGCCCCCTTATTTTGGCGTACCATACGGTAGACCAAGGCACACTTTCAGGTCTATTTCATGTTGGTGAGTTTTGTGTTGTCCCTATGTGTCATCGTTACTCATGTCGTCCGTAGGGCTCTAGACCATAAATTGGAAGGCCGGGTACCGGCCTGAAGTTATGGGAGGAGCCCGGAGGGTATTTAAGCAGCCCAAAGGCCGCCGGTCTTTGTCGGTTTCCTGTGCGTGATACCCGCCCACCCTCCCCTTTTAAAAGCCTCTTCTAAGTATTCTTACCCCAGACTGAATACTCATTCCACATTATTCCATAACTACTTCTTATCATTCTTTATCTAGGGTATGCCCCCTTATTTTGGCGTACCATACGGTAGACCAAGGCACACTTTCAGGTCTATTTCATGTTGGTGAGTTTTGTGTTGTCCCTATGTGTCATCGTTACTCATGTCGTCCGTAGGGCTCTAGACCATAAATAAAAAAAAAAAGGTTAGGGGAATAATAAAAATACAACACTAGCTGTACTACATACTGACTATTTTAAGTGATGTGTACATGCAAAATTTCAAATGGTAATTAAATTCACTTACAGCTAGCAGGTGGAGGACCTAAGGACTGGCTTATGAATGGTCATGCAGGAAAACCAGCATTCAATCAGCAATTGCAGCCAATGGCTGCAGTGCTGATCTGTATATTCTGACTTGGGGGAAGCCCTTGCTGTCACAATATAATAGCACAGCAGGGAAGATCACTGCATCCACAACGCTTATGTGGATGTGGGGGTCCATCATTTTTTTTTAACAAAAAAAACTGTGCTTGTATACCCTGCTTTTGTTCAACTGACCAGTGAATGACAGAATACCTCCCCTCCCCACCCGCACTTCAGATCACAAATCCACCTCAAATGAGCCATCCCCAAGCAAGAAGCATAACTTTCACTTTTTAGATCACCTAATCCCTCAGATCTCACCGTAAATCCTCAATATATGATCCAATTACCAGACAGTCTCATTAAGTTAAGTTTTTTAGTCAGTAAATTAGATACGGCTAGGTAACATACTTTGGTCATTTTCGATTTATAAGCACCTACCTTATGTTATTAACCCAATTCCACAAATTCCAATGAGTGACACTTTGACCCTCCTAAATGAAATACCCAATTCCCAGACAGAGTCCCA
>CM053029.1:435833646-436099046 GCA_028564925.1 Lithobates sylvaticus
ATTTTGCATGTACACATCACTTAAAATAGTCAGTATGTAGTACAGCTAGTGTTGTATTTTTATTATTCCCCTAACCTTTTTTTTTTTTTTGCAATGTATTGCCAGATAAAATCTGAAATGTCTAAAACTTTACTTGGAATCATAATTTTTCATCAGAATTTGCAACAGAATCATTCCTGAGTCTATTCTCAAGTCACCTGACACCAAGCAAGATGTAACACAGTGATGCATTCCAGCAGCAGTGCCCCATTTCGGATGCTATCCCCAGGTCAACGGTTGCCAAGCATGATGTAACACAGAGCTCCCCTCCAGAAATGTGGAGCCTTTGTTTGAGACAAGCATAACAATTTTGAATCAAGTAAGCCCAAAAA
This sequence comes from Lithobates sylvaticus, assembly GCA_028564925.1. Classification (NCBI taxonomy): domain Eukaryota; kingdom Metazoa; phylum Chordata; class Amphibia; order Anura; family Ranidae; genus Lithobates; species Lithobates sylvaticus. The sequence goes on from CM053029.1 coordinate 435,834,018, forward strand.
TGAGGCTCCCCTTTAAAGCAGAGATATGGTAAAAATGTATTTTAATTTTTTCCTAAAAGACAAATTTTTGACCTTCCTAGTTCAGTTTCAGTGTATCTGCAAACGCATGAATTGGATATTTTAAAGGTATTAGAAATGGTGGAACTTGCAAACAACCAATTACTGATGCTTAGAGATTTATTTTCAAACCTAATTACACAGCTGGATTGATTTTTTTAGTTTATGAAGACATCCTAAATAAATGTGTTAATTTATATTTGTTCCATGTGCCCATTCATATACACATACAATAACATTAAAAAAAACATATAATAAAATGAATATAATATATAAAATACATATAATAACTTAATTTAAAAAAAAAAGAAAAACGGCAACTTACCTTTTTTTGATGCTCTATTCTGGACCCTCCAACAAGGAAAAAATCCTATTTATAAGGGGGCTGTGTTTGCCATAATTAACCCTGTCTGTACTGTACTGTACATCAATATCAATTATCATATATCAAATTAGATTTGACCACTATCTGTTCTAACAAAGGTTAAAGGTGTAGAGGCTGGGCTTTTTGCATTGTATATTAATGGGGACACACCTGTGAGAGGTAAAAAGGTAAGTCATGTTGTATGAATGGGAAAACATAACAAACATATAGTGGGGTTTTCTAAAAATTTTACTCCAAAAGTGGAAATACTCTTTAAAAGTGAATATAAAACTACAGCGAACACACTCCAGTAAATGTAGATTCTGAGCCAGTACTGTATATGATTCTCAAATCCTCAAGCTGGAGACAAGCCAACTGTGATTTCCAATAGGTTTCATTTTACTTGCAACCTTTATATTTGGGGTTAATGACTCTCGTTATTAATATAATAAGCATTGTTTAAAGGTATCATGTTAATACCTCAAAATGGATTAGTAGAACCCTGTTGTGTAGTGTGTTTGGCAAGTAGACACCATCTTTGCATGACTTTTCCTTTTCTAGAGGCACATGCATTTCAGTGGCTCAGTTTTAATGAGTTGTTTATGAGTTGTTTGTAATTGCATATTGTTAAATCTACCTAAAGCGTCTGGAGTGAAACCCTATGTTGTATTGTTGGCTTGGCAATCTTGCCTAATGACAGTTTGGCTTGTCATGTGATAAATGTCTTTCAATGGCACAAACTTATAGAAATAAGTAAGTAAGTCATTTTAAGTAATAAGTAATTTTAAATCATTTGCTTATTTATAACTCCAGTAGTAACCAAGCTTTCCTTGTTTCGTGGTAAGTAGCTTTCTGTTGCTTTTACATTTAATAAGGCTAAAAGTTTCTGGCCTGTTCATACTGTATGTTGCCAATTGTACATAAAGCTTGCTTATGAAAACTGCTGCCTTGCACACACTTGCAGCATGATGTCCTATGTGATTTTTATGAAGCTTGACCTTGCAGTGAACTAGTGCTTTGCCAATGTAGGTTTGCTTAACTCCCTGCACATACTTCCCTCCCCTTACCTTCTTTCTCCTTCCTTACCACATGGCTCAGCATATATGGTTAAATGAGGAGAATGTGGCTCACTACCCCTCCTGCCTGCCGTGGCGTCACAGTTCTTAGGTTTTGTGACTGGTCACTCAAATACCCAGAATGGTCACACAGGCAACCCTCTACTAATAGCAAGTTTCAAGTTTTGACTTGCGGTTCATATAATGGTTCCTTGGCTCCCAGCAGCTGAATGAAAGGCAAGTTGTGGATGGTATATTTAGCAGGGAGCTGCAAAGTTAGATCAGTGAAGCTGGATTACTTATGCCTATGTCAGTGTTTCTCAACTCCAGTCCTCAAGGCGCCACAACAGGTCATGTTTTCATGCTTTCCATTATTTTGATCAGTTTCACTGCCTTAGTAGTTATCGCAGCCGTTTCATCTGAGGGGAAATCTTGAAAACATGACCTGTTGGGGCGCCTTGAGGACTGGAGTTGAGAAATACTGGCCTATGTTATATGCCTTGCAATGTTTCTGCTGTACAGGAGATTTCAGGAGGCTATCATCTGAAATTTAAATACTAAATATAAATAAATGCTGCACTCCTCCCCTGAGGAGTCATGTTCACATGGTGCTGATACTGAACTCAAGGCAAATATCTAATTACATAATTGAATTACACATATGTTTGCAGTAGCAGAATAAAACTTCAAATACTTTGGCAAGTAAGTCAGTTAACAAATGTATCTTACAAATGTGGATATATGGACAACACAGCCCCTTGTGGTTAGAAAATGTGCCTTTCAGCACTAGTGCCCTTGATTCAAATCCCAGCCTTTTTTTGATCAGTCCACTGGCTGATTAAAAAAACTGATCCATGTAGACTTAGATTAGTGATTTTACTTTTTTCTACTACAATTACTCAGCCTAGTCACTTCCCTGGCTCCAGCATGTGATTGGACAATGAAGGCTCACTCTACTCTTACAAGTATGTCCATTTTCTGCACATGTGCATGCAGCAAAGCGTTATTGGCTTGCAGTGATATCTCTCACTCTTCTAGAACTGCTGTATATAGGATTACAATAGTCTAATACTAAATCAAATTCAAGTATTTATGCTAGCTTCAGATAAAAAACACACACGCATAACTTCATATTTTGGAATTGTTATTTTATAACTGTCTGGAGTTCAGCTTTAACAAACCTCCATGATGCTTAGATTTAAACATTGAGAATGTGAGGGTATTAACAGCGAGGAAGTGAGAACACAGTTATCCCAAGTGAAATCTGGTGAGCTCAGTTGAAGGGAAGCTAATGTAAATGATATAATACATTTTAATCAGTGTATAAAACTTATGAAAATTGAGTTGTCGATGTTCCTTACAGGGTGAACCTTTGCACAGTCTTACAGGTCACACAAAGCCAGCTATGAGCAATACATCTTCTACTGAAACAAAAATTGCCTGTGGGCAATACATCTCATTTGTTTTATATTCCTTATTATGATGCAGTATTCTTTCTCTATACAAAGATTGTAAAAATCTGTGAAAGCCTTTCAATAAAAATAAGAATTGCACTGTACTCTATAGACAATAAAAACAATAGATATAAAAGGAGCAGTATAATCTATATCTTTAAAAAAAATATATATAGGGTGCAATAAAAAGTAAAAATAGTATTTGTAGTTTCTTGCTATTTAGTTCATAATTTCATTGAAAGGGAAATTAAAGAGTTATTATTGCAGAGTTAACCTAACATTCTATATAAAGTTATTTTACTTGTGGAAAGGTTAAGCCCTATGTTAAGTGTTATTTTTCTGACCCTGCTGGGGACATTTATTCATCCATTTGTTCTGTGTCATCAAGTTAAAAAGTGAAGAGAAGTTTTAGTGTTTTCACCAGAGCAACAGGTAAGAAGAGATATTCCAATAGGAATAAATGTTTTGGTGTCAACAATCTAAAATGAGAATTTATCTCAGTTTGTATAGATTTCCTCTCATTTCCTCTTGTGTCTCTATGACATAAAGTGAAAGGAAATGTTCCCAGCAAATGTAACCCATTATCGGTTAAAACTCTCCCTTTCCCTATTCCCCCCAAAATTTCTATACATGCATCTTAAAGTGGAACTTCAGTCCGCCTCACATTTTCACTTAGGGATGTACTCACTTTTGTTGCCAGAGGTTTAGACATTATTGGCTGTGTGTTGAGTTCTTTTGAGGGGACAGCAAATTTACACACACAGTATCTCACAAAAGTGAGTACACCCCTCACATTTTTGTAAATATTTTATTATATCTTTTCATGTAACAGCACTGAAGAAATGACACTTTGCTACAATGTAAAATAGTGAGTGTAAAGCTTGCATAACAGTGTAAATTTGCTGTCTCCACTCAACACAAGCCAATAATGTCTAAACCGCTGGCAACAAAAGTGAGTACACCCCTAAGTTAAAATGTCCAAATTGGGCCCAAAGTGTCAATATTTTGTGTGGCCACCATTACTTTCCAGCACTGCCTTAACCATCTTGGGAATGGAGTTCACCAGAGCTTCACAGGTTGCCACTGGTGTCCTCTTCCACTCCTCCATGGTGACATCACAGAGCTATATATATATATATATGTGTGTATGTATGAACAGGAGAGAGCAATCAATATCAATATTTGGTGGGACCACCCTTTGCCTTAAAAACAGCATCAGTTCTTCTAGGTACACTTGCACACAGTTTTGGAAGGAACTCAGCAGGTAGGTTGTTCAAAACATCTTGGAGAACTAAACAAAGATCTTCTGTGGATATAGGCTGCCTCTGATCCTTCTGTCTCTTCATGGAATCCCAGAGAGACTCAATGATGTTGAGATCAGGTAAATTGGGATGCTGTGCTGTGAACTCTCTAATGGGTGATGTGAATAGCTATAATAAAGTGCAAATGGAAAAGTGACAGTGTAAGAATCAAAAGGTATGATCAGAAAGATCTATAATAAAGTGCAAATAAAAATGACCATGAAATAAATCATGAACTATGACACATATCACAGATAGTTAGTGATATGTGTCATAGTTCATGAACGTGCAAAGTGAAAATGTTGCTGAGTGCAGCAGTCTTGAATAAAAAAGATAATCAACACATGGTGATAATAATAAACACTAAACATTGACACATCTCACAAATAGTTAGTGCTAAAGTGCAAATGTTGCTGAGTGCAGTCTTGAATGAAAAAGATAATTAGCACATGGTGATAATGGTAAACACCAAACAAATAAAACGTCCAGTGAGCCACACTGGGCTCTAATAACAAAATATAAAACAGTCCCAAAAAAACTGACAATCCAAAATGTTGAATATGTGATGTTTCCCTTCACCATGAACCGTGAGAAAAAAAATGTCCGATGCCTGACCAATCCACTGCAGTGACACCTTAATGTGTGCAAGCCCCTCACCTTACTGCTGTAAGGTACAGCATAGAATGAATCAGGTACTTCAGACAGGGGTCTTCAGAGGGTCCCTCTTTGGTGGATGCAGCAATGGATCATAGGAATGGATACAGTCTTCGACTCCAGTTAGCTCAATCGAGATGGTATAAATGGAAGAAAGATCCCAATAGCATAATACTGCTTAAAATTTTTTTATTGATTAAAAGTGTACAGAGTAGGTACACTCACTTGTGTTTAAAAATGCTCAGGTAACACTCCATGAGCTGCAAGCTTGTATGCTTACGTCACTTCTGGTTTATGCCTATTGCTTCCAATCCTGACACGTGATCTGACGATACACACCGGGATTGGAGCAATAGGCGTAAATTGGAAGTAACGTAAGCATTTGAGCTTGTGGCTCGTGGAGTCTTACCTGTGAGCGTACCACCTATATTTCATGTTGAGATCAGGACTCTGTTGGGGCCAAACCATCACTTCCAGAAATCCTTGTTCTTATTTACACTGAGTATAGTTCTTAATTATATTGGCTGTATGTTTGGGGTCATTGTCCTGCTGCAGAATACATTTTGGGCTAATCACATGCCACTCTAATGGTATGGCATGATGAATAAGTGTCTGCCTGTTTTTCTCAGCATTGAGTACACCATTGATCCTGACCAAATCTCCAATTCCATTGGCAGAAATGCAGCCCCACACATACAAGGAACCTCCACCATGCTTCACTCTTGCCCACAGACACTCATTACTGTACTGCTCTCCAGCCCTTTGGCAAATGAACTGCCTCCTGCTACTGCCAAATATTTAAAATTTTGACTCATCAGTCCAGAGCACCTGCTGCCAGTTGAATCGCTTAGCCTTGTTTCTGGCGATGGCTTTGGTCGTAATTCTTCCATGAAAACTTATTTTTGCTTCTTCAAATAAGCTTGAACAGCACATCTTGAAACCCCAGTGTGCTTAGAAAACTTTGCCTGGGAGAGCCTTTACTGATGCAGCATAACTACCTTGTGTCTGTTGATGTGCTCAGTCTTGCCATGGTGTATGACTTGTGACATGAAACTGTCTTCCACAACCTCACTTTAGTAGTAGAGTTTGTCTGTTCCTCACCTAGTTTTATGCCTACCCAGCTGTTTCTGTTTCAGTTAATGACTGTGTTTTAAAGTGGATGTATATCATGAAATTTGAGCTGGGAACATATATCTGCAGTGTTTTGTTATCTCTCTTCAAAGCCCTGTGTCCCATAGCTGTCTCCTGCTGCATTCCTCTTTTATCAGCCTGACAAGTTCTCTGTCACATATGATAAAAGCAGCCAGAGTTTTGTGTTGGGGAGGATGCTATAAATAGATTGCAACGTATGGAGGGGAAAGTCTCTACCTATAAGGAGAGGGGGGGGGGTGTGCCTTTCCTCCAATTAAGCTTTCTTGGCTGCCTTGGCTGTATGCCCAGGCTTCTCTTCAGTCTTAACCAGGAAGAACAAATCTGCTAACAAGAAGAGCACTTTGTAAAAAATATATAAAGATGAAGACAGAAGATATTCATGTAAAACTTATGTAGGGAGATTTGTTTCATCCCTGTGTATCATCTGAGGCTATTCATTTCACTGGGTATATGTGAGGATTTACATCCACTTTAACCTACATATGAAATTGATGATCATTGGCATCTGCTTGGTATAATTGGTTAATCATACACCTGACTCTAATCCTAAAAAAATCTCAAAATTTGTGCAAGTGTACAAAGTGTAAGAATTTGTGCTTGTTTGAAGCCAAAGGGTCACACCAAATATTGATTTGATTTATTTTTTCTTTTCTCATTTTGTATTTTGTAAATTGTTAAAAATAAACAATCATAATATATAGCTTTGAAAAGGGGGAGAAAAATTGTGGTGCTTAGAGGAGGTGGGTTTCTTCTCTCCCTGCAAAATCTCCATCAGCGGTCCTTTAATTATCAGTATGTATTATACAAGAGCTGACTGTTGCTTACAGCTCTCAGTTACAGTATATTCGAACATTAAAAATTCCAGCTGACCAGAAAACTATCCTTGCCTACATACCGGTACATCACAAAGTGTATATACAGTACCGTAATATAAATTATACATACATATATATACATATATATATATATATATATATATATATATATATATATATATATATATATATATATATACACACACACACATATACACACAGACTGAAAGATACCACATGGTTTTTAAATGACCAGCATGGCAGATGTAATTGTTTAAGGACCATTGGCCCGTGTGTTACTCTTATCTTGGCAAAATTACAAGCACTAGAACAAAGAAAACAAATGCAACATTGGGGAAGTGGTTACTAACAGGTTTATTGATTTATTTAAAATGTAAACCTAATTTATTACCGTGGACATCTAGTTTACCTTTTCTTTCTTTTTCTTTACTCCACTATTTTTAACCACCCTGCCTTCCCATACATTATATGCTTAGAAAAAATATTGTGTGAGTAAAAACCCAAGCAAAGACTAATGGCCAAAATTGATCTACCACTGGTAATTGTAACAAGAAATCTTTATTGTTGCTTTAAGTAGCAGCTCCACAGTAACTGCAGTCTCCCTTGATTCTGTGTTTTTCCTGCATATTAGTGCTGCAAAAATCCATTTATGGCATTTTAATTTATAGTAACTTGGCCTTTCCATTCTACAGTCTATTCAGTGGAAAATTGCACCAGATAATTTTCACATATACAATGGAAGCAATAATAATTCAAACAAGTCAGTTTTCCACTGGTTGATAAATCAATTGTTTTTATAAGATGGGCAAACTTCAAGAAACTGGCTATGCTCTTTGAGCATGCAGTCTTATAGCGGAATCTTTACATCCCAAACTTAATACACTTCAGGCATGACTTTATGTTAATCACAATTATTCACCTATGTTTCAGATCTTATGTGCACTCAGATTCTATTATTTTATGTAGACAGCTTTAGCAATGCCTTTTACACTGTGTTTTTTTCCTCGATTCACAAAGTTATATATGCATTGAGCTCAGCAAGTGGCTTTTCTATTTTTCCTTTTTATTCTCATAACAAAGAGAGAGCAAAAAAAAAAAAAGATATTTGATTAGTGTATTATATTATACAACTTCAAAATGAATGTGATTTTTTTGGTATTTTTTTGCAAGACCTGTGAATCAGTTACATTTTTTTCTAGATCATTGGACCCTGACCATAAATACAGACTGGGTAAATTAAATTGTAATCTTTTCCAGTCAACCAAGCAAAGGTCTTTTCCCTGTTGACAGGGTTTCTCCCGTAACAAAGCCACCATGTAGAGTATGTCACAAATGGAATATTGTGTTTGCATTTATTTCTTTTCACACACAAAATGAAAATACCTAGGTATGGCCATTTAGAGAATTATTGACCCACTTATGCAGCCTTCAACTCATGGCCCTAGCTAATTTGGCACCAGCCCATATTGTGTTTCAAGATTTGGTGGGCCAAAAATTTAAACATCATGGGCCACTTTCATTAAAAAACACCATTTATATGCTGAAGGTGTCCTGCGCTCTTCACCATCTTTTCTGTAACTGTGGGAGCTAGAAGTATAAGCATCATGTTGAAAGGAGGTTCAATGCAATCTAAAATAAAACTCCAATTTAAAAAAAATATATACATAATTGACACATCAGCAATTTTGAACTTTTATGCTGTTAAAATTGCATTTTCATTACAACCAGCTGCCTATAATAACAGTCTGCAACTGCAAAAAAAATCTAATTGTCCTCCCTGGCACAAAGGCAAAAGTAGGCAGCAGAAATTTCCGGGATCTCTTCACATGCCCATCCCCCTATACAATCACTGGCACATTTGCTTCCTTAAATTCAGCAACAGTATGTGATCCAATGAAAATTAACTTATTTCCTGTAATATGCCATACCCTGCAATGTTTTCAAATACACTGCACCGTGAATTTTCTTTTTTATTGGGACTTCAATTATATTAAAGACAGAACCTGTTACTTAGCAACTTTTAAAGATTTCAGCGTGTGCAATTGAATGGCCTAAATCTCCAGGATTCCAGATAGCAATCTACTATAAAGATTGCTAACATTCTTGCTATGTGTGTAGTTAATGAAGAATTTTTTTTTCTCCACAAACCTGGAATTTCATGTGTCCATAGCATAGCAAAGCTTTAACATGGTTTGCGTTAATGCCTACTTACCAGCATAACATGCCCACATTTCCTTCACTTATCCGCCATTCAGCTGCCAGGAGAGAGGAAATAAGCCTTGTGTAAACCCTGAGCTGCTTCAGTCAGAGCTTACACAGGGCTGAGGACTATCTCCCACCTTCATGTGACAGTACTTGGCTGATCTCTAAATACCATCTCTCTGCACTATCATTCGTAAAGGATACTAAAGCATGAATTACAATTGAGGTAAAGAACCCTAAATAGCCCTGGATTAACTTTAGATGGACCAATTTCTGATGTATTCTTTATAAATAAATAAAAAAAAATGCAAATGGATGTCCAAAGCAACCTGCAAGCCATAATTTCTTCAGATTTGAGATCTGATTGGTTGCTGCACTTTGCAAATAGTCATTACTCTTCCTTACTAAATAATCTCTAGCATGTACTATCAGGGTGGTATGTTAACAGAATTCAGATTCTGATACACACCTAGCATGCCAGATTACAAATGTTCCAAGTTGGAATTGGCTACTGTGGCACATGCCAGCTCTTACTTTTAGAAATAGCAAAAAACAATTGTGCAGAAAACAACCAGATGTATTCAGTGTCAGAATACAGAGATGCGCAGCATAGCAATATAGAAGGTAACAGATTACATGAATACAACTACATATTTATAAGAACCCATATAATAGGCAATTTAATGCTCTGCCCTGGAAAACATACATAACTCGGTTAAAAACAAACAATGAAAATGACTCATTCATACTATCTCATGTCTAGCCTCTGTTGCCTTTTACAGAGAAGTAACTTTTTTTTTTTATAGGTTATAGCACACTATCTTCTGTATTCTTTCTACTCATGCCAAGTTCATTAATATATGTATGAAATCTTGAAAAGAGAATTGCATCTTAAAATGTATGAATAATGTAAACTCAAGGGGGAAGATGCTAAGAAACATTTTGTTTACATATAAATAATAAATCCAAGTTCTATTTTAGGGGGAAAAAAGTGACACGACAAAGATAAAACACAGTTTAGACATGTAGGGCCATTAGTTAATTTTTTTTTTTTAGGTCATGCACTTAAATGTGGACACAAGTGTCATCCTGTTTATTCTATTAACAGACTAGCTTGTAGAAGGTTATATTTGGAAAAGTAGCTAACAGCAAGGTGCATACATGCATCACACATACAAACCCACATTTTTTTCCGCAACTCCACCTCACACTTATAACTATAGAAAAAGTAACAAAAATTGCATATATGATACAGTCCATCACAATCATTGACACATTAAAGTTTCCGCATAACATAGTTTTATTGCCTGTTCATCCTGCTTTTCCCACTTTCTGTTACAGGGTGACAATGCTGCTCATTTTGCAGTGAAATCACACAGCAGTGTGTCACCCTGTGAAAAGCATAGTCTTACATAGACATGTAGTTATAAATGAACTTCAAAGGGTAACTTCACTTTGGTGGAAAAGAAAATATAAGAATTTTATATATATATATATATATATATATATATATATTGTGACAGTACAGTTCCCTGTGCTAGTAAATCTCCAATCCTGGGACCGGGTTTTGGGAACAGCCAGGAGTCTGGCTGGTTGATTGAACAGGTGGATCCTGGGCTTATAGCAGAGTCAGGATTAGTGTTCTGGGCTCCACCCAGAGAGTCCAGGTGTGCACTAGTGAAAGCCAAAGACCCAAGTTTGAGGATCAGAGCAGTGAGGGGCTGCTTTCCAGATAGACGCTGTGTGCGTTGAAGCTGTGCATCTAAGGAGACAGAGGAGAGCCTGAAGTGGAAGGCCGGAGCAGCAAGGAAGCTGAAAAGAGGTACAGTGGTTGTACAGTTATATGGCCAAGAGGGCTGAAGTGTAAAAGCCTAGGTGGCAATACTTCTGAAGAGAGCCAGGTGGCTTGGCATTTTCCATGTGTTGTTGTTTTTGGGAGAAGAACCCCTGTGTAGGTATCCAAGTGCATGAACTTTCCTTTATTTTGTTCCTTTTTAATAAAAGTGGGCTACCATGCCCTTAAACTAAAGTTCTTGTTCGCTGTGAACTTACTGAAAAGGCATCTACCACTGAGCTAGACATCCCCCAATGTCACAATATATGTAGCGGTACTCCCATGGGGGCTGCTGATTTTGTTTGTTACCTTTTGCCAGACTGCTCCGCTTCCGATCCCCAATGCATTCACATGACACCAAACAGTCACTGTTTCAGATTTATATGTCTTTATTCATTGAATAAATCTGTGGGGCTATTCAGTGAGGTATATGAGATGCCCCTTCCGATCCCATTTTCTCTTATGGGTGTTAAACTATAGCTATAGCGTTGTTACTTAAGACTCTTATAGCGATCCTTTCTTGATTCCATTTCTCTCTGTGGTACAGCACTCCCGAGTTAGACAGATAAGCATTACTCTGAATAATCCCTTCTGCCAGACTGATAGATATACTGTGGGTGTTGAACTCAAAGCCACAGGCCACACTGCCTATTTCCATGACTTTATGCCAAACTTCCCTCAGTCTTTGTAAGTGCTTGATACTGTGTTCCTTAGATGCACAGTATGAAGTTCCAGATTAGCTCTTCACTCCCTTTGCTCTCTCCCAATCAACAGTCCCTGTTCTACTCACAGAAAATCGATCATCCAGTTTTCTTCCACCGCTTTGCTTCTACTTCCTCCTCCTCCAATGCTGCATGGGGACGCCCAGTATCTCCCCAGCGCTACATGTTGACTCCGTCTCCAGGGGCCAGACTCTCGGCCTCCCTGGACTCCCCTCTGGCTACTGGGCCTCAAGCCTCATACCTCCAACTTGAACCTTGAACCTCGAACCTCCCTCAGAGCATGTGACCCCCCTTTTTTATGCGAGACCTCCCCTTGACCATATGACTTAACCATTGGTCAATCCTCTCACATGGGTTTCCTGCCACTCAGGTCTCAGCCCATCCTCTCTTTCCAGCACAATCCACTATCAAGCAGAGAAGGTATCCCTGAGCCCAAGTGTAGGCGGCCACACCCCCTTCTATTCTGACACTTCCAAACCTGAATCAACAACCAGGCCTAGTAAAGAATACAGTCCTGGTTAAATTTGTCTGTCTCTATATCTTACACTGTCAGAAAAATACTAATTATATTAAATACTATTAAGCACCTACCAAAGGTATGATAATTTTGCCCATTAATGCTTCATAATGAAAGTCTATGAGCAGTGTTATAGCTTAGTATTTGGCATCATCTAGTGACCAATACAGGAAATAGACTCTGATGATTTTTCTTGTTTATAGCACTAGAAACATAACAGGAAGTGACTGTTGTTTACATTTTGCTATGACCTACCTACCCATGATCCCCCTGTACTGAACTGCATGCTGAGTAGGATATAAAAGAACCCATGCGGCCATTTTCTTGCTCTTTTCTGGACGCATGGCCTGCCTGTAAGGACCTGTGAGGAGGTCTCCAGAGAGAATGGCCTACAGCCACTGCGGAGCGGAACAATTACAGACTCTGCCATTCAACTGATCGCTGGAGAGACTGAGTGACCGGATCGGGAAGGATCCAGAGACACCTGTCAGAGCCATCAGAGGGACACGGTTCATCTTGCAGAGTGGATCGGTGTGACGGACCCGTTCGGCTAGAAGCAAGACTGAGTGCACCGGAGCGGAGCTGTTCCATTCTTCAGACCTAGTTTGGTAAGAGGGCTGTTGCCCACAGTTTCTTACGCACTTTCATACACCTTTAGTCCCACGGAGGAGAATCTAATAAAGACTGAGTTAAACAGGCCTCAAACTTGTCCTTCACGTCATTTAACACTGTGTTAGTCCAAAGCAATTACACCAGAGGTAATTACAAGTGGATCACATTACAGGAACAATTTCAGTATTCATCTCAAGTTAACCCTTGTTATTCCACTGTTGGATTACAAATTGTTACAAACACAAATAGCTAGCAGAAGAAAGAATTTTCAAAGACTGCATCTTATATTGCAAGGCCTTGCACCTTTATTAAAGTAGGGGGAGCTCCCATATAGTTGTGTTGTATCATATTTATCATTCGCATTTCTGTATTCATCTGAGTGTGCTGGAAGTGGGAAGGTGCCCAGAGTCAGGCATATGCACTCTGAGCACTAGTCCCAATTGGAGACACATTCTCAGGGCTTATTCAATACAAACTTATTTGTACATACAGTGCCTTGCGAAAGTATTCGGCCCCTTGAACTTTTCAACCTTTTGCCACATTTCAGGCTTCAAACATAAAGATATAACATTTTTATTTTTTGTGAAGAATCACCAACAAGTGGGACACAATTGTGAAGTGGAACGAAATCTATTGGATTTTTGAAACTTTTTTAACTAATAAAAAAAATGAAAAGTGGGATGTGCAAAATTATTCGGCCCCCTTGCGTTAATACTTTGTAGAGCCACCTTTTGCTGCGATTACAGCTGCAAGTCACTTGGGGTATGTCTCTATCAGTTTTGCACATCGAGAGACTGAAATTCTTGCCCATTCTTCCTTGCAAAACAGCTTGAGCTCAGTGAGGTTGGATGGAGAGCGTTTGTGAACAGCAGTTTTCAGCTCTTTCCACAGATTCTCGATTGGATTTAGGTCTGGACTTTGACTTGACCATTCTAACACCTGGATACGTTTATTTGTGAACCATTCCTTTGTAGATTTTGCTGTATATTTGGGATCATTGTCTTGTTGGAAGATAAATCTCCGTCCCAGTTTCAGGTCTTTTGCAGACTCCAACAGGTTTTCATCCATAATGGTCCTGTATTTGGCTGCATCCATCTTCCCCTCAATTTTAACCATCTTCCCTGCTGAAGAAAAGCAGGCCCAAACCATGATGCTGCCACCACCATGTTTGACAGTGGGGATGGTGTGTTGAGGGTGATGAGCTGTGTTGCTTTTACGCCAAACATATCGTTTTGCATTGTGGCCAAAAAGTTCGATTTTGGTTTCATCGGACCAGAGCACCTTCTTCCACATGTTTGGTGTGTCTCCCAGGTGGCTTGTGGCAAACTTTAGACAAGACTTTTTATGGATATCTTTGAGAAATGGCTTTCTTCTTGCCACTCTCCCATAAAGGCCAGATTTGTGCAGTGTACGACTGATTGTTGTCCTATGGACAGACTCTCCCACCTCAGCTGTAGTTCTCTGCAGTTCATCCAGAGTGATCATGGGCCTCTTGGCTGCATCTCTGATCAGTCTTCTCCTTGTCTGAGCTGAAAGTTTAGAGGGACAGCCAGGTCTTGGTAGATTTGCAGTGGTCTGATACTCCTTCCATTTCAAAATGATCGCTTGCACAGTGCTCCTTGGGATGTTTAAAGCTTGGGAAATCTTTTTGTATCCAAATCCAGCTTTAAACTTCTCCACAACCATATTACGGACCTGCCTGGTGTGTTCCTTGGTCTTCATGATGCTCTCTGCGCTTTCAACAGAACCCTGAGACTATCACAGAGCAGGTGCATTTATACAGAGACTTGATTACACACAGGTGGATTCTATTTATCACCATCAGTCATTTAGGACAACATTGGATCATTCAGAGATCCTCGCTGAACTTCTGGAGTGAGTTTGCTGCACTGAAAGTAAAGGGGCCGATAATTTTGCACGCACCACTTTTCAGTTTTTTATTTGCTAAAAAAGTTTAAAATATGCAATAGATTTTGTTCCACTTCACAATTGTGTCCCACTTGTTGGTGATTCTTCACAAAAAATTAAAATTTTATATCTTTATGTTTGAAGCCTGAAATGTGGGGGGGCGCATGCGCGAAGCTCGACATGGTGGACGCCTTCCATTAGAGCTCCGCACTCCCCGCTGCACACTCGGGACCCTAATCACGGACTGAACCACCCCACCACCGCCCGCTCGTCAGGAAAGCCTGCTGAACCACCCCGGCACACGTTGCTATGGTCCTCACGGGACACCGGGGGAAATCCAAGCCGAAACCCATAAAAGAAGCGCTGGCCCGCGCTTCCTCCAAGATGGCGGCGAAGGCCCTCGCGAAGCAGGCCATGTCTCCTCTCCACCCGGAGCCTCCAGACACTGACGATGAAGACGACACAGACTCAAACCTCGGGGGCTCTCCAACTATACCCGCATCAGGTATGTCGCAAAACGCCTTCCTGAAACATATGGAGAGCATGCTGCAGAAAGCCCTGAAAAATACCTCAGAGCAGATCACCAACAGGCTCTCACGTGAGATAAGGGAAATAGGCCAACGCACGGCGGACCTTGAAACCAGGGTAGATGACATAGAGCTCACACTCCAGGAACATGCCCAAGAGCAAGCTGCACTAAGGGATGAAAATGCCACCCTGCTCTCACGATTAGAGGACGCTGAGAACCGCTCCCGCAGGTCCAATCTACGTTTACGCGGCATTCCTGAGGTAATAGATGATGTCCAATCCTTTACAACGGCCCTATTCCAGGAACTTGCCCCCTCTATACCCATTGAAAGGCTAGAATTCGATCGGGTCCACAGGGCCCTCACACGCCGCCAAGCTGATGGCCCCCCCCCGGGACATTATAGTGAAGCTCCACTTCTTCCGCACCAAAGAACAGCTACTTACAGCTGCCCGCAAAAAAGATGAGCTTATATTCCAAACTCACCCATACCAATTATTTTCAGATTTGGCCCCCCTCACTATAGCCAAGAGGCGAGCGATGAAACCGCAATTGCAAATATTGATCCAGCACCAAATAAAGTACACTTGGAAATTCCCGTTTGCCCTCCAATTCACCCATCAGGGCCACCAGCACACCAGCACCACCCCGCAAGCCCTGCAACATCTCCTGGAAAGCCTCCATCTAGTTCCTCCAGCTCAAGCCTCAGAAGTGACGCTTCCACGCACCCCAGCTAGGCTCCCTCCTCAAGCTTACTCCGCCACGCCGAACCGCCACCCTCCAGGACCCTCCTCAATCCGAAAGGGGACCCCGGCTAGATACCAAGAAGAAGACCAGTTCCTCAGTCCGAAGTCCCGCACAGCACGCTGACATCTCAGCTATAACTCTTCTTTTTTTTCCAGCTTGTCCCTCCTGTGTCCTCTCTAGGTAACCGTGGAACCAACACGTATGTTTGAACAGTCTTCAACGGCAGCCGTCCATACTGTTTTGTTATCCAGGTTGGAAAGTTTGAATTTGGACGCCTTGCTGAACTGACGTTTCTTCCACACCGACACCTAGAAGACAACAGCTGGGTATGTAACCTACACCCTCAGTAGGACAGTTCCTGACACCCACCTACCTCCTCGGAGGTCCACCGATGGTTCAGTCACCATCTCCATCTTCACCGTCCCATACACTCACATGCCCATGTTGTACTACATTGTACTACTTCTTGTTGGACTTAATTTTGCTTAGCTAGTACATATACCTTCAACTGATTTCGTACCAATTGCTTGATGTTTATGCTTGATATTCAGTTCCCCCCTTCCCCCCCTCCCTTTTCATTTTTTTTTTTTTTTTTTTTTTTTTTTTTTTTTTGCCGCCCTCATCCTTACCCCCCCCATTCAGTATGAATGCCGCTCTGCCTCATGCCTCTGGCCTGACTGAGCTTCAGGCCGGACGCACGACGCTCATGGCGCTAGTAGCCTCTTCATTGGTTCTATCTATATGACCACCCTCTATGACGGTTATACATTGTATTGCTCTCTACCAGCTCTCTCTTAACCAACCCGGCCCTTCCCTCCCCCTCCTCCCCACCCCCCTCTTCCCCACCCCCCCTCCCCCCACTCCCCTCCTCCCCCCCATCCCCCTCCCCCCCCCCCCCCTCCTCCCTCCCCCCTCCCTCCTTCTCCCTCAAACGACTTCCCCCCCCTCTTTTCCTCCTTCCCCCCCCCCCCCTACCCCCACTCACCCACACCCCGCTGGGTCATACGTTTTTTTTGATAGCCAATATTAAAATCCAGTACACTCTGAAGCACTTTAACGAAACCGTTACTCCTATCATATACTCTCCCTCCTCCCCTTCCCCCCTCTCTCCCCCATCTCACGCTCTCCTCCCACCACCTTCCCCCCCCACGAACTGAAATTAACTGATCTATCTCTCTACCCTCTCACCATGTGAGCCTTAAACACCCATTCTACCTTAGCCACGCTACACCCCTGTGCAGCGGGGAGCAGTCACTGCCCCCCCCAAAACTTAGTACTCTCACTCTCCGGCCGGATTTTTAGCCGCAGAGTCAGAGTGCCCCTTTGTCGGGCCTATTCCAGCCCCACAATTTCAATTCTACACTCAATGTTTAGCCCTACGACCAGTAAACACCCTCTCTTGCCCTCTCTCTTCTTTCTTCTCTCCTTCCTCCTACTCTTCCTCATTTCCTTCTCCTCTCTTAGCCTTGACCAGGAGGCTCGCCGGACCCACACATATGACTATGTTAACCCCCCCCATCCACCCAAATGGCCCCCCTAAACATACTATCCTTAAATGTTAAGGGGCTGAACTCCCCGAATAAAAGGGTTAAGGCGTTTCAGAACTTCGCCTCATTAAAAGCAGATATAGTCGCCCTGCAGGAAACCCACTTTTCAATCCGCACCACCCCAAAATTCTTTAGCTCCCGCTACCCCAAAGTATACACAGCTTCAGCAGACACTAAACACAGAGGGGTCCTCCTCGCCTTCCATCACTCCATCCCTTTCACCCCTACACTAGAGATAAAAGACCCGAATGGTCGCTATATAATACTAGTCGGACTTCTGCAAGAAGTGGAAACGACTTTTGTCTCATATTACGCCCCAAACGTCAACCCGATGCCCTTCTTCTCTCATCTCCTAAAAGTCACCAAGGACCATTGCAAAGGAACGCTCTTTATGTGTGGTGACTCTAACTTGGTTCTACATTCCCACCTTGATAAGTCCCCTTACACCCCCGAACAATTCTCTCTCTCCAGGCAATTCCGAGCCTTGATGCAACGGGAGGCCCTGCTTGACACATGGCGGGAATGTAACCCCCTTAAAAAGAATTACACCTTCTATTCCTATCCCCACAAATCCTTCTCCAGAATTGACCATGTCTTTATCCCAATCGCTTCTGCCCCCATCCTACTCCACTCCTCCATTCACCCAATCTCCTGGTCAGACCACTGCGCAGTAGTCACCACTATCTCTTCCCTGATCCCCCGAAGTAGCGGTAGATCCTGGAGTCTGAACGAATCACACCTTACGAACCAATCCTACTGCATAGACATACAGGTGGCCCTTAAGGACTATCTAGATCATAATGCTACACCCGATATCTCCCCGATCTTACTGTGGGAAGCACATAAGCCAGTGATCCGGGGCAAGTGCATTTCAGTCGCCTCACAGATCAACAAGATCAGGAAACTTAAACTCCAACACATTGAATCAGAATTTCAAAAATTATTCCTACAATTCCAACAATCCCCTACAGAGCCCAATAAATCCTTATTGGAGAAAGCCAAATTGGAACTTGACCTTCTCTTGGCCGAGTCTGCGGATAAATATATCCGCAGATCCAGTCACAAGATCTACACCAAGGCAAATAAACCAGACACGTTCTTAGCCCTACGCCTACGCCAACCCCATCAAGGCCACAACCCCATAAGGCTCAAACTGGCCTCCGGCATCCACACCAGCAACCCGCTAAAGGTCCTCTCGGAGTTCCGCACACGCCTTGCTAACCTATATGAGGCAAAGGGTCCCCTGCCTTCTAACCTGACGGAGACACTGTTCCGCGACCTCTCGATCCCAAAGCTATCAGAGTCCAGCCGTGGGACTATAGATAGCACCATCTCAGTAGATGAAGTCCTCATGGCCATCAAAAATCTCAAACCAAATAAGCGCCCCGGTCCAGACGGCCTCCCGGCCTCGTACTACAAAAAATTTGCCCCCACTCTCGCCCCCCTACTCGCCAAATCTTTTAATGCTCTCCTGAAACAACAATCATTTGGCCAAGATACATTGACAGCCACGATAGCAATGATCCCTAAGCCCAACACTGATCATACCCAATGGTCCAACTACAGACCCATATCCCTCCTGAATGTGGATGTTAAACTCCTGGCCAAAATTCTAGCCCTGAGACTCAACCCGATCATAGGTAGCTTAATCTCCAAGGACCAGGTAGGTTTCATACCCCGTAGACAAGCTAGCGATAACATTCGACGAATTATTCTCCTGCAACACTTGGCCAAATCCCGCAAAATCCCTATGCACCTCCTGTCATTGGACATTAGGAAAGCCTTTGACACGGTCTCATGGCCCTACCTGCATTACATCCTGCAAAGATGGGGCTTTGGCCCCAACTTTCTTACATGGATAGACGCCCTCTACACTCGCCCTCAGGCCTATGTGCAATATTCTGGATTCAAATCGGCTTACTTCCCGATCCAAAGAGGCACCAGACAGGGGTGCCCCCTTTCCCCTTTAATATTTGCCTTAGTTATTGAACCCCTGGCTGCCCTGATCCGTTCCAATCAGAGCATCCAGGGACTGGAAATAGCTGGCACCTCCCACAAACTAAGCCTCTTTGCAGATGACGCGCTACTATTTATCACCTCCCCACACACCACTTTACCCAACCTCCTACACCTATTGGACAAATTCGCTAAGATATCAGGCCTGGAAGTCAATCGAGAAAAATCTAAAGCCCTTAATGTGTCCCTCCCTCAATCTGATCTCCTCCTACTACAATCCAATTTCCCTTTTACGTGGTCTTCTTCTTCCATCCCGTACCTAGGAATCAAACTAACTAGTGACCCTTCCCACCTATTTCAAGCAAACTACCTCCCAATGCTGAGAAACCTCTCCGCCCTTCTCAACTCCTGGCTCCCGCTGTGTGTCTCATGGCTGGGCCGGATAGCCGCAGTAAAGATGTCCCTACTACCGAAACTCCTGTACCTATATAGAGTCCTACCCATCACTATCCCTCCCTATTTTCATAGGGTGATACAACACCGAGCTCTTAAGTACATATGGGGACCAAAAAAACCTAGAATCACGCGTTCCACTATGCTCCGTAGTAAACTCTGGGGTGGTCTAGGAGTGCCCAACTTTGCACACTACTTCCACGCAGCCCAACTAGCCCAATTATCCTTATACCACGCAAAGACGGAAATACCCCTATGGGTGGCATTAGAAGCAATAGACACCCACCCCATCCCGGTCTCCAATTTACTATGGATCCCCAAATCGAACCGAGCTTCAATTAGGAACCCGGTTACACTCCACTCCCTGAAAATCTGGGACAGGCTCTCAAAAACCTTTCGCCTAATATCACCCCATCAACCACTCCTTTCCTTTCTAGGCCATCCGCTCTTCCCCCCTGCTTACACCGACCCACTCGCCTTCCACGCCTGGGGGCAGGCGGGTCTGACTCGTATCCATGATATGCTCTCTCGAGGTAACATAATATTATTCCCTGACCTGCAGACCCGTTTCCATCTCCCCCCGAGGGAGTGTTTTCGTTACCTCCAAATTTCTCACTTCATTCGGACCACTATAGGTCCGAACATCACTGGCACGAGCCTTACAACGTTCGAGAGTATATGTGACTCGGACCCGCATGCCCCAGGCATTATCTCCCAGCTCTACGCCCACCTTACCTCCCCACCGGCCTCCCCACCTACATATGTGACGACATGGGCCAAAGACCTTCAGATAGACCTAGACCCTGATGCGTTATCTACTATCTGGACCAACACAAAAATAGCCTCTCAAAATATCGTTGCCTCAGAAGCCAATTACAAAGTCCTTATGAGATGGTACCTGGTTCCGTCCAGGATTGCCAAATTTACCCCATCATGCTCTCCAAATTGCTTCAGAGGATGCACAGAAATAGGCACCCACCTCCATATATGGTGGACCTGCCCGATCGCAAGAGACTTTTGGGCAACGATATTTCGTATGGCCTCAACTCTCCTTGGCCGGAACATCCCTCCGGACCCCTCCCTCGCCCTCCTGAATCTTCCCTCAATGGACTTACCTAAGGCGCAACTCCGCCTCCTGCTCCAACTCCTCACAGCAGCCAAACAGACACTAGCGAGAAGCTGGAAGACCCCCAACCTGAATATAGCCGAGGTCAGAAATAGAGTCACACAAGCAATGATACATAGTAAAATTGAAGCCACAATCTTAGATAGAATCCCCCAACATTCGAAGACCTGGCGACCCTGGGCAGACAAATTCCTTCCGCCCGACTTCGATACCACGTTGCTAGAACCCTGAGCCCCCTCTAATCTAACTTGAACTTACCGTAAATTTAAACCTTACCACACCCGTGCGAGCCTCCTGGTCGAGCCCTCTCCTCCCCCCCTGGTCACCCCCCCCCCCTTTCTATCCCTCCCACTCTTCTCCCCTTAACTACTGCTTCCTACTCCCCCTCCTGTCCCCCTCTCTCCACGCTTTATCTCACTCTCCTGCTTTACTCCTCCCAATAAAGTAACCTATACTTACCCCTGATTGACCCTTGCTGTATCCACCGTTACTCCAGCAGAGCTTCCCCTCAACCGCATGTAACTCTTTGTTGGGACCCTGGTCCCTGTTTTGCACTTGCTTATGTATTTTGCGTATCGTTTGAGTTTTAATAATGCTTCGACTGGCACAGTGTTTTTTGTCTCATTCTCTTCACCCGTTTTGCACCAGTTGTAACCTTTCGCTCTGTGTATTGTTGTATAATGTTACATCATATCCTGTAACAGCGAATGTCTCATTACTTTGTATGTTTCTTTGACACCAATAAAACTATTTGAAAAGGAAGCCTGAAATGTGGCAAAAGGTTCAAGGGGGCCGAATACTTTCGCAAGGCACTGTACTGTTGTGAGTATTCACTGTATTGTTGCACTACGTTGGTGAAGCAGTGCAGTTTGCTGTCATCACTTTTTTACATATATTCTTCAGTAAACTTAATCTGTTATTTTACTTATAAAACAGTGAGTTGTGTTATTACAAAAATGGAACCCGAAGTGTCAGAGGTAAGGGTAGCTCCAGGTGTCTGGGATGGCCAGTGGGAAAACTAACAACTTTGCAGCTCCCAAGCGAGTAGTGCCCTACATATATATATTGTGACAGTACGAACCCCTGTCCTAGTGATTGTCACCCAGGATTCTCAAATAGGCATTTTGAGAGGCTCCAGGAGGATTATTTGGTTTGGGGGAAACTGTTTTATCAGTTTCTTCTGTGGTTGGTAAAATCCAGTTGGGGACCTGGAGCCTGGAGATTTCATAGCGATCTGGGTGGGATGGAATCTCCAATCCTGGGACTGGGTTCTGGGAAGGTTGTGCAGGTGGGTCCTGGGCTTATAGCAGAGCCAGGACCAGAGTTCTGGGCTACACCCTCCAGAGGAGTCCAGGCGAGCAAGGGAGGAGTGTGCATGTCTGCACAGTTCTGTCTGTCTGTGATTGGCTTACTGATTTTCCCACTAAGCTTACTAAGACACAAATCAGATTTTAGGCACCACCACAACAAAAATTTTAGTTTTTGTGAACTACTTCCCAAGTGTTAATAATGCAGGGAATGCAGAAACTGCAGCTTTCCTCATTAGAAGACAGAAAATGCATCAGCTGATTTATAATGAACCAGTCACTCCCATTCAGAATGAGTATGTGATCCGTCTGGTGAAACAAAGAGTTATTTCTTCACAGAAAAAAGGTCAGAATCCAATTGAAAGTTTGTTAAAATCCCCGCAATGTACACAGAACACCCATAGGGGATTATTTTGTTCTCAACAGTGGAATTACTTTTTACCACTTCAGCCTCGGAAGGATTTATCCCTTTAACCACTTTCAGACCGGACCAATTTGCAGCCAAAGGACCAGGCCCCTTTTTGCGATTCGGCACTGCGTCGCTTTAACTGATAATTGCGCGGTCATGCGACGTAGCTCCCAAACAAAATTGATGTCCCTTTTTTCCCACAAATAGAGCTTTCTTTTGGTGGTATTTGATCGCCCCTGCGGTTTTTATTTTTTGCGCTATAAACAAAAATAGAGCGACAATTTTGAAAAAAATGCATTATTTTTTACTTTTTGCTATAATAAATATCCCCAAAAAATATATAAGAAAAAATTTATTTTCCTCAGTTTAGGCCGATACGTGTTCTTCTACATATTTTTGGTAAAAAAAATCGCAATAAGCGATTATTGATCGGTTTGCGCAGGAGTTATAGCGTTTACAAGATAGGGGATAGTTTTATAGCATTTTTATTAATAATTTTTTTTTATTAGTAATGGCGGCGATCTGCGATTTTTTTTGTGACTGCGACACTATGGCGGACACATCGGCCATTTTTGACACATTTTTGGGACCATTGTCATTTATACAGCAATCAATGCTATTTAAATGCATTGATTCCTGTATAAATGACACTGGCAGTGAAGGGGTTAACCACAAGGGGGCAGTGTAAGGGTTACGTATGCCTAGGGGTGTGTTTCTTACTGTGGGGGGGCGTGACTGTCAGCTAGTGAATGCGGATCTCTGCTCCAATCACAGGGAGCAGAGATCGGCGTCACTAGTTGCTAGGCAGAATGGGGAGATGCTGTTTATCTCGGCATCTCCCCGTTCAGCCTTCCCGTGAGACGATCGCGGCTGTCCCCGCGGCGATCGAGTCCGCGGGGACCGTGACCAGACTCACGGGGGTCCCGACCAGCGCGGGAGCGCACCGCTCCCGGCGCGCTCCCGATGGCACGGACAGGCATTAAGGAGGGACTTATATATATGCCCTCCTGCCTGTACGTGCCATTCTGCCGACGTATATCGTCGTGCGCCGGTCGGCAAGTGGTTAATGACCAGGTAATTTCTTTGCAATACGGCACTGCGTTAATTTACCTGACAATTGTCGTGCAATGCTGTACCTAAATAAAATGTATGTATTTTTTTCCCCACAAATAGATCTTTCTTTTGGTGGTATTTGATCCCCTCTGCGGTTTTAATTTTTTGCGCTATAAACAAAAAGACCGACAGTTTCGAAAAAAAAAAACATTTTTTATTTTGTGCTATAAAACATACCCAATAAAAAAAATTTCTTCATCTATTTAGGCCAATTTGTATTCTGCTACAAATTTTTTTCGTAACCCCCCCCCCCCAATAAGCGCATATTGATTGGTTTGGTGGTGATCTGCAATTTTTAGCAGGACTGTGACATTGTGGTGGACAGATTGGGCACCTAACTGACATTTTTGACACTTTTTGGGGAACCAATGTAAGGTACCTATAGTAGGTAGTGTCCGAAGTGGAGCTTGAATGCTGAGGATTCAGACGAAAACACAGTCAGGCAGGTCAAGTCGGCAACAGATCAGGCAAAATGGTACAAAATCAAAATCCAAAGAATGGTCAGACAGGCGGAGGTCATACACGAGCTGGTGGGGAAGTACCAAATCAGCAGGCTGGACAGTGGTCAAGAATTCAGGCAGAGGTTCAGTACACGGTAGTCAAAATCACAGAGCTATCAATACACCCAAGGAACAAGTCCAAACAAACGGGCACTGAGTAACAGGAAGTGCTGCTATTTATGGGCTGCTTAATTGTACATTGTCTGCAGCTGGCAGCAGGTGGGGCTAGTAAGTCCAAGGTAATGCATCATGCAGGGCGAACATTGCAATAACTCCAGAGCTCCTCCGTGGACCAACAGGTAAGGCCTTGTACACACGGTCGGATTTTCCGACAACATAATCCGATCTGACTTTTTCCATCGGAAAGTCCGACCGTGTGTACGGGGCATTAGACTGCAGCTGTTGGACCAGGAACATCCCTAAAAATATGCACTGACATTGTACTAATGCACTGTCAGGAAAGGGGTTAACATCAGGGGCGATTAAGGGGTTAAATGTGTTCCCTGTGTATGTTTACTAACTGTAGTGGGGATGGGCTGCCTGGGACAACACACAGATCCATCGTTCTGCATAAAAGAAACACAGAATATCTGTGTAATCCCCGGACAGAACAGAGATCTGCCTTGTTTACTTTGGCAGATTCCCATTCTGTCTCTAATAAGAAAAGGCAGAACATTTTGAAATAAACAAGGTTTTCTTAATTTCCATTATAAAATGTTGCACATAAATAATCTTTCTTCTCCTTAAATTAGACCAAAACGTATACTGCTACATTTCTTTGCTGAAAGAGTACACAAACTTTGGAATATATACCTTAAAATTTACCAATCCTGATGTGCTGATGGCCTCATTTCATGCCATGACAGTATAAATAACTCCTTGTAAGGGATCTGAGGGGTGAACAGCCGACTTAGAGACAGTCCAGTAAAAGGTGCTTTATTCAGCAAAAGGCAAAACAAACAGAAGAAATGAGAGGCTTGTCTTGAAGCACAGTTGCGGGCACACACGGGTAAAGTGGAATTACTCTTAAAAGCAAAACTTCATCCAAAATAGTTCTGCTTTTCCAACTCATCCTCCCCTCTATCACTTTTGGACACTTTTTTGGGTGGGGAGTTTGGGTTTTGAAGTTCAGCCCCCCTTCCTCTTTGCCCACAGCCTCATGGGACACATCACAGGTCCCAGAAGGCTGTGGGACCAATTGCAAAGTGCAGCGTAGCTTGAGCATGCACAGTGGGAATTTTGACAATAGTTCCACTTTAATGTTCTAAAGAAGAATGTGTAATCACAATATACAAATACTTTTTGAATTCTACTTATACACTTTAACTATATAGACATTACTATAGTATATGCAGTGTTGTTTCCCTGTTGTTTTAGTAATATCTTCTTTGATGTATGCAGTTTATAGTTAATTCATATTGGTACGTAAACCAAAATGTGTATGTTAAATTGATATACATTAAACAACAGTGGTCATCAGTTAAACTTGGCCCTGATAATAGGAAATATCATGGAAGTTATCAGAGTTGATCCTAAAGAACCACTGTGAAATATCTCTGTAATAAAATATTATATTAATAAAGAACAATATGTAAATGTGATTCATTTAGATATTTGGTTTTATTTCTGCTGTTGATCCCTGTTACTTAACAACCTGCTGTGTTGTAAAAAACCAAAGGAGTTCAAGAAAGGTAAACAAAACAAAACTATCATTTCATATTCATTAATTAAAACAATTTAAATTAGCTGAAGTATCACAATGTTTTTATATGTTTTTCCAGCTTGATCTTTTTTGATAATATATTTTGTGCCACTGTATTTTAGTTGCCATGTCTGTAAAGATGACATAGGTAATTGATGCCTAAATGCCCAGGCCAAGTTTGGCAGTGTCAGTATGCATTGGTGAACATAAGGTGGCAGTAAACCCAAAAGCAAACATTTATTATATTGCAGCTAATCAATTCTTAGATGTGATGATTGCATTAGTATTCTTTTTTGGACTTTTTTGCTTTTATATTCACCTGGCAACCCTACATGTGAGTGTCGTTTTTCCAACAGAACAAGCTGCAAATGCAGCAGCTAGAGGGTTAAGATAAACCGTGTACCACAGACCATAGGTGTGCGCAGCCTATTTCATTAGGGTTTGCACCCCCTAAGCAAACACAGTATATAAATATATATACTGTATATATATATATATATATATATATATATATACACAGTGCCTTGCAAAAGTATTCACCCCCTTGGCTTTTTACCTATTTTGTTACATTACAGCCTTTAGTTCAATGTTTTTTTTAATCTGATTTATATGCGATGGATCTGAACACAATAGTCTTAGTTGGTGGAGTAAAATTAGAAAAATATATACATAAAACTATTTTTCAGAAATGAAAAACTGATAATTCGCATGTGCGTATGTATTCACCCCCTTTGTTATAAAGCCCATAAAAAGCTCTGGTGCAACCAATTACCTTCAGAAGTCCCATAATTAGTGAAATGATGTTCACTTGTGTGCAATCTAAGTGTCACATGATCTGTCATTACATATACACAACTTTTTGAAAGGCCCCAGAGGCTGCAACACCTAAGCAAAAGGCACCACTAACCAAACACTGCCATGAAGACCAAGGAACTCTCCAAACAAGTAAGGGACAATGTTGTTGAGAAGTACAAGTCAGGGTTAGGTTATAAAAAAATATCCAAATCTTTGATGATCCTTAGGAGCACCATCAAATCTATTATAACCAAATGGAAAGAACATGGGACAACAGCAAACCTGCCAAGAGACGGCCACACACCAAAACTCACTGACCGGACAAGGAGGGCATTATTCAGAGAGGCAGCACAGAGACCTAAGGTAACTCTGGAGGAGCTTCAGAGTTCCACAGCAGAGACTGGAGTATCTGTACATAGGATGACAATAATCTGTACACTACATAGAGTTTGGCTTTATGGCAGAATGGCCAGAAGAAAGACATTACTTTCAGCAAAAAACCAAATGGCACATTTTGAGTTTGCGAAAAGGCATGTGGGAGACTCCCAAAATGTATGGAGGAAGGTGCTCTGGTCTGATGAGACTAAAATTGAACTTTTTGGCCATCAAAGAAAATGCTATGTCTGGCTCAAACCCAACACTACACATCAACCAAAGAACACCATCAGTGAAACAGTGAAACATGGTGGTGGCATCATCATGCTGTGGGGATGTTTTTCAGAAGTCGGGACTGGGAAACTGGTCAGAGTTGAGGGAAAGATGGATGGATGGTGCTAAATACAGGAATATTCTTGAGCAAAACCTGTACCACTCTGTGTGTGATTTGAGGCTAGGATGGAGGTTCACCTTCCAGCAGGACACTGACCCTAAACACACTGCTAAAGCAACACTTGAGTAGTTTAAGGGGAAACATGTAAATGTGTTGGAATGGCCTAGTCAAAGCCCAGACCTCAATCCAATAGAAAATCTGTGGTCAGACTTAAAGATTGCTGTTCACAAGCGCAAACCATCCAACTTGAAGAAGCCGGAGCAGTTTTGCAAGGAGGAATGGGCAAAAATCCAAGTGGTAAGATGTGGCAAACTCATAGAGACTTATCCAAAGCTACTTGGAGCTGTGATAGCCGCAAAAAGGTGCCTCTACAAAGTATTGACTTAGGGGTGAATAGTTTTTCACATTGACTTTTTCTGTTATTTTGTCCTATTTGTTGTTTGCTTTACAATAAAAAAAAAAAACATCTTCAAAGTTGTGGGCATGTTCTGTAAACTAAATGAGGTGATTTCACCACCACAGTTAAAAAAAAAGAGCATATATGCCGAAGCATGGGGGCAGCAAGGGCGGAGGAGCAATTTGCTCCTACCTTTTGCGGGAGGATGCCCCCATGCTTCGGCATATATATATTTTAGGAACAGGTTGTGGTAAAAAAAAAATATTTTTTACTATGTTTTTTTTTGTATTTGCTTTGCAGGTATAGTATGTCTTACTGTTATACTGTAATGTTACTTTGTTTTATTGTTAACCATCATTTGCTTTGCAGGTACAACATTCAGCTGCAGCGCGGATTTATTTATCTTGACAGCAACAGCGTTTGCTCCCACGATACATAAAGCCATGACTCCAGCGCTGTCGGAGGTGATTTCACCACCACAGTTAAAAACAAAATGGTGCATGTATGCCCATCATTAGAAGTGGGTGGATGAAGGGAGGTATTCTAATGGTGGGCATACCCACCGCTCAATCTCTTTTTTTCGTTCAGCCCACAGGCTGCATGAAAAAAAAGATTACAATATATGCCAAACAAGGACCAGCAACGTACTGGTATGAGTGGTTATACCAGAATGATGCTGGTGGGTTTAGGTATCATCTTGATATAATTTTTTTCAGCCAGCGGTCGGCTTTCATGTAAAAGCAATCCTAGCTGCTAATTAACCTCTAGACTGCTTTTACAAGCAGTGGGAGGGAATGCCCCCCCTCCCACCATCTTCCATGGTTTTCTCTGGCTCTCCTGTCCCAACAGGGAACCTGAGAATGCAGCCGGTGGTTCCGCCGGCTGACCATAGAGCCGATCAGAGACCAGAATGGCTTCAATCATCTCTATGGCCTAAGAAACCGGAAGCTACGAGCATTTCATGACTTCATGACTGATTTTGACGGATATAAACAGCGCCATTGGGAAATTTGGAAAGCATTTTATCACACCGATCTTGGTGTGGTCAGATGCTTTGAGGGCAGAGGAGAGATCTAGGGTCTAATAGACCCCAGTTTTTTTCAAAAAAGAGTACCTGTCACTACCTATTGCTATCATAGGGGATATTTACATTCCCTGAGATAACAATAAAAATGATAAAAAAATATATAAATGAAAGGAACAGTTTAAAAATAAAATTTAAAGGCAAAATAAATAATGAAAAAAAAAATGTCCCCCCTGCTCTCGCGCAAAGACGAAGGCAAGCGTCGGTCTGGCGTCATATGTAAACAGAAATTGCACCATGTATATGAGGTATCACCATGAAGGTCAGATCGAGGGCAGTAATTTTAGCAGTAGACCTCCTCCGTAAATCTAAAGTGGTAACCTGTAAAGGCGTTTAAATTCTTTTAAAAATGTATGTAGTTTGTCGCCGCTGCACATTTCTGTGCAATTTTAAAGCATATCGTGTTTGGTATCCATGTACTCAGCCTAAGATCATCTTTTTTATTTCATCAAACATTTGGGCAATATAGTGTGTTTTAGTGCATTAAAATTTAAAAAAGTGTGTTTTTTCCCAAAAATGCGTTTGAAAAATCGCTGAGCAAATACTGAGTGAAAAAAAAATGAAACACCCACCATTTTAATCTGTAGGGCCTTTGCTTTAAAGTCAGAAAGGGCTTTGTCTTCAAGTGGTTAGAAGAGTGGTGATGTGTGACATAAGCTTCTAAATGTTGTGCATAAAATGCCAAGACAGTTCAAAACCCCCCCAAATGGCCCCATTTTGGAAAGTAGACACCCCAAGCTATTTGCTGAGAGGCATGTCAAGTCCATGGAATATTTTATATTTTGACACAAGTTGCGGGAAAATTTTAAATTTTAAATTTTTTTTTGCACAAAGTTGTCACTGTGGAATTACATCCCAAAATACATTCTGTTGCTTTACCTGAGTACAGGGATACCACATGTGTGAGACTTTTTGGGAGCCTTTGTGGGCACCCGGCGATTTCGAATGGTGTACATTTTTGATTTCACTCCCCACTGCCTATCACAGTTTCGGAGGCCATGGATTGCCCAGATGGCACAAAATCCCCCCAAATTACCCCATTTTGGAAAGTAGACACCCCAAGCTATTTGCTGAGAGGTATGGTGAGTATTTTGAAGATCTGGCTTTTTGGCACAAAGTTTTGAAAATTGAAAAAAAAAAAAAAAAATATGTTTTTCTTTTCTTTCTTCATTTTCAAAAACAAATGAGAGCTGCAAAAAACACATCCTTGCCTCTTAGCAAATAGCTTGGGGTGTCTACTTTCCAAAATGGTGTCATTTGGGGAGGTTTTGTGCCTTCAAAACGGTGATAGTAGTGAGGCGTAAAATCAAAAATTTAAGCCCTTAGAAATTCTGAAGGTGGTGCTTGGTTTTCGTGGCCCCGTGTGCAGCTAGGCTCCCAAAAAGTCCCACACATGTGGTATCCTCGTACTCAGGAGAAGCAGCAGAATGTATTTTGGGGTGTAATTCCACATATGCCCTTATATAATTATATATAATTTAGTGACAACTTTCTGTAAAACATTTTTTTTTTGTCATTATTCAATCACTTGGGACAAAAAAATAAAATATTCAATGGGCTCAACATGCCTCTTAGCAATTTCCTTAGGGTGTCTACTTTCCAAAATGGGGTCATTTGGGGGGTTTTGTACTGCCCTGCCATTTTAGCACCTCAGAAATTGAGATAGGCAGTCATAAACTAAAAGCTGCGTGAATTCTAGAAAATGTACCCTAGTTTGTAGACGCTATAACTTATGTGCAAACCAATAAATATACGCTTATTGACATTTTTTTTTTACCAAAGACATGTGGCTGAATACATTTTGGCTTAAATGTATGACTAAAATTGAGTTTATTGGATTTTTCTTATAACAAAAAATAGGAAATATCATTTCTTTTTCAAAATTTCCAGTCTTTTTCAATTTATATCGCAAAAAAAAAAAAAATCGCAGAGGCAATCAAATACCATCAAAAGAAAGCTCTATTTGTGGGAAGAAAAGGACGCAAATTTCGTTTGGGTACAACATTGCATGACCGTGCAATTACCAGTTAAACCAGTGCAGTGCCAAATTGTAAAAAGTCCTCTGGTCTTTAGGCATCAAAATGGTCCGATCTGAAATTGGTTAATTGCCACTTTAAAAAAAAAAAAAAAATTGCAAAAGAAACAAAAAAAGATAGAACATTTTGAAAAAAAACACTTTTTTCTTTGTTTCCATTATAAAAATGTTGCAAATACAGTAAATAATCTTTCTTCCCCTTAAATTAGGCCAAAATGTATACTGCTAAAAAATTTTTATGAAAATAACCAAAATCAGTTTATATTATTTAATCTGTAGGAAAGTTATAGGGTCCACAGACTATAGTACAGTATATATATTTTAAAATCGATCAATCCTGATGTACCGACGGCCTAATTTCTTGAGGAATGAAAATGCCAGGACAGTACAAATAACCCATTTTTACAATGTACACAGCCCAAGGTATTTAGTAATGGCAAGGCGAGTTTCTTGAAGTTGTAATTTCTTTGTCACACTTTTTTGGAAAATAAAGAAAAAAAAAAAAAGGATTTTATATATTTTTTGACATCCTTTCACCAGTGCAGTACAGCACCATCGTATCATTTTTTTGATGTGGCGGTGATCACGGAAACTGACTGGTGACAGTATGTAAAAATAAAAATAATAATAATCATTTTTTTTATGACATTTTTTTTCCCCATACAGTGACCAGAGCAATACAGTGTTACCATAGTAGGAGGTGTGGAGATGATCAGGATTTTTTTTACACAGCATGGTTGCCTATAAGCAACCATTTTTTTCTGAATGGAAACTGCTCATTCAGTTTTTACTATTGTGATTACCTGTAATTGGCCACAGTTAATCACATGGTACAGATGGGCTGTGATTAGCCCTGTGTGTACCATGTGATGAGTGTAAAGAAAAGAAAAGATTGTGGGACTTTAGATGAGGTTTATGACATATAGTTTAAAATAACCTCCATCCCTAATTCTGATAAGAAACTAACTGAGGGGTTAGGACTTTAAATGAAGCATGCAATTCAAATGAGTACATTCCATAAAAAAGGTAGTTTATTACATGTGTAAATTGATAAAAAACAAAACCAAAACGCACAACACTGTGAGTCTGATATTGATGTCATAAATATACATACATAGTAAATACGCATATGGATGCACACACACACAAACAATGATGCAGGGGCACAGTACTGCATGGTAGTTCAATGTAAGTTGCTAAATAATGAACAAATAATAGCATAATAGAAGGTAGGTGTCTGTTGGGCATTAGGTATAGTTGTTGCACATGTCTTGCTGTTGCTATGGGTAAAAGATGCATTGGTGTAGCATCAGTAGCTCAACGCGTTTTGTGGTTAATTACCACTCATCAGGAGAAATTGTGACCAGAATGTCTAAAGAATATAAACAGTGGGTCAGACTGGGTGCAAGAATATAACATTATTGTTAATTTGGGAGGAAGTGATGTAACATCCTCCCTGTACTCAACGTAACCAATGCTGGGTCCGGGTCAACATCCGGTATGGGAGCCGAGACGGCACATAAAAGGCATGGTATCAGGGAGCAGAGAAAAATTTGTGATAAGAAGGTGTGTTTGGACGATCGCCAGAGAATCCATGTTGATGTGGGATAGGTCGTCCCAAACATTTAGACATAAAACATGAGATGGGTATATTAGTATTTAAGTAGTTGGTTTGGAAATCTGATCAGATAGCCCATATTGGTGTGGGGATGTAGTCACACACCTGGTGAAATTTGGAAATTGATGTAAAGGTAAGTGCATTAAAGCCCGTATAGTGAGCGAAATCAATAGTGTGGCTGAGGTGAGTTGTAAATAGTAAACTAGTGGGAAAGTTAGTGTAGTTGCAGCATATTAGAAAAGTGTGAAAAAAAAGATGATAGAGAACTAAACACCAAGGGTAAAAATAAAAACCAGTACAGACCACCGACAAAGGTACCTGTAGTCAGAGTGTAAAAAGTTGTTGTGCAGTTGTTGAGCAGTGCTAAATAGGAAAGCAAAATCTGTTAGGAGTTATATACTCCACTCCAGCCAGTGATGTGCCATCAACGTCACACAGGCTGGTGGGAGAGGAAGAAAGGACGCCGACATCTGGGTGGGGACCGCCCCAAGGTTGGCGCCAAGATCCTTCCCCACGTGGCCACGGTGGAGGTACACAAAGCGCCGGCGAAGTGACGCCGACCTTGTCGGCGCCAAGCGCCCGGCGCCGGATGCGTGCCGTCAATGCACAGCGAGGTGTCAGCCCGAGCCCACAGCCGGAGGAGGGGGCGGACCCAAGGTGTGCATCGCAGCTCCCAAATTACCAGAGAGACCCCAACCCCACCGTACAGCAATGTCCCAAGAATTGCTGGGCCCTACAAATGATTGTGTGCGAAATTACAATAAGTCAAAAGAGTTTCTGGAAATACATGTGATAAGTGTGACCAATCACAGAGCTCATCACAATAAAGCCTTTCATTGTGTGCAACTGTCATGTGATCTGCTGTGATCCACAGTGGTATAGTGATCTGTCATTGGCTGTGTCCGGTGGACACGACGGGTGACAGATCGTGCTGGAGTGTGGCCCATGAGGTGCGCGTGAGGCATTATCCTGGGAGAACATCATATGACTTACTCCAAGAACAACAGTGCTCCCATCTGGCCATCATTGCACAATACACACTACAACTGCCTCTGCTATCTTCTCCTGTTCTTTTTCTGGACCGCTCTACTTTTCATTGACCATTGCCAGCCTGTTTTGGCTATGGGACAGGAAGTGCAGTAAAGTCTCTCCAATGGGATGCAGATGGCAAAACAAAAGACTGACAGGAGTTTTAACCATCTCTTACTCTATTCAAAATGGGAAAAAAAACTTTTGCCTGTAGTTCTACTTTAACATACTTAATATGCCACATATTATTTCTGATCCTTGTTTAAACTAGATATATTTACTCCCTTGCTACCAAAACCTAGCACTTTTCAGGTCCACTAAATCATGGTTTCATAGAAGAATAGGAATAGAAAGACATATTGGAGCTGATTAAAGGCAAATAGGCTTTTTCACTTTGCAAGGGAAGATACACGTTGCAAGGGGATTTTCTCCAGAGCTTAGTGAATGTGGTCAGGTTTTACTTTTCAAAGAATACCCAATCACATTTTTCTTGCAAATGATTAGAAGATGGAAGTCAGAAAACATTCATCTCATTCACTAAGCTCCGTGGCAAATTTTCTTGCAAAAGGAAACTTCCCTTGCAAAGTCAACAGCTTATTTGCCTTTAGTAAATTATTCCCAGTAATATATCTAAAACTTGTGTTGCCCTTACCTCAGATTGTATAAACAAATGATGTATCCTACTGTAGGAGACAGCAAATATACCAATACATTAGCACACAGAAAACACATTCTGGTTATCCCTTGATTTGCATGCTCAGTGCCTCTTTTCTGTCCTTCTGTATAGTGTATGTCATACAGAGTTATATCTGGACCTTTGTACAACAAGGTTTAATATGGATAGCATTTTTTGTGTCATACCATGGTCTTGCCCCCACACTGAAGGGCAGTGGGCAACCTATATTACTCCACGAATCCTTGATTTTTTTCCCATACACATTGGGGGAGATTTACCAAAACTGGAGTATGCAAAATCTGGTGCAGTTCTGCATAGCAACCAATCAGCTTCCAAGTTTTTATTGTTAAAGCTTAATTGAACAAGCTGAAGATAGAAGCTGATTGGCTACCATGCACAGCTGCACCAGATTTCGAGTGCTCCAGTTTTAGTGAATCTCCCCCATAGCCAAGCATGGTTTTAACTGTGTAACTAACCTTCTTCTTTAACCACTTGACCACTGGGCAGTTAAACCCCCTTCCTAACCAGACCAATTTTCAGCTTTCGGTGCTCTCACACTTTGAATGACAATTACTCCGTCATGCAACACTGTACCCAAATGAATTTTGTGTCCTTTTTTTCACACAAATAGAGCTTTCTTTTGGTGTTATTTAATCACCGATGGGTTTTTTATTTTTTGCGCTATAAATAAAAAAATACAGAAAATTCTGTAAAAAAAAAAAATTCTTTGTTTCTATAAAAAATGATTGCAGAGTATTGGCGAGTATTGGCGAGTATTGGCAGAGTATTGGCAGAGTATTGGCGAGTATTGGCGAGTATTGGCGAGTATTGGCAGTGTATTGGCAGAGTATTGGCAGAGTATTACAGTGTTGCACAGTATTTGTAGAGTATTGCACAGTGGTGGCAGAGCATTGCACAGTGGTTGCAGAGCATTGCACAGTGGTGGCAGAGCATTGCACAGTGGTGGCAGAGTATTGCACAGTGGTGGCAGTGTATTGACCAGCGCTGTGGGCACTACACATCCAGCCCACAGCGCTGGTCCCATCTCTCCCCCTCTCCGCTTCTCCCCTCTCTGTACCGATCGGTACAGAGAGGGGAGGGAGGAATCAGCATCATGTAGTGACACCGGTTAGTGTACATGTGATCGCTCCGTCATTTGACGGAGCGATCACGTGGTAAACGGCCGCTATCAGCGGCTGTTTACCGTGATCCGTCACGGATGTTCCCGAGTGCGCGCCCCAGGGGGCGCGCGGGAGCAAGTTTCTGGGAGGACGTCCGTAGGACGTCCACTTAGAACAAGCCGACTGCGCTGTGGCCGTCTTTCGACTATAGCGCGGTCGGCATGTGGTTAACTGAATGGATCTCATTAATAAACCGATTCTACCATATAAATAGGTCTGAGCAGTAAAAATGTTCTCTGGAGTTTCAGAAAGTGTGTGGCAAATATAATATATGTAGCAAGATAATCTATCTGTCTTACTTTAAAAAATATATATTTCACTCTTAAATGGAACCTTGTTATCTTTTTATTATTATGCTATTATTATAATGTTGACAAAAGATATCTCCCATGGGACTTTGTTGCAGCAATAAAAATCACACAATTACAAATTGGTGTATAAAAAGTAAAAGAACTTTTATTGAACAACAGGTTTAAAATTGTCTGGTCTAGACACTTGACGTCCTGATCTTATACAATTCCTACAATATACCGTATATACTCGAGTATAAGCCGAGTTTTTCAGCACATTTTTTTGTGCTGAAAGTGCCCCCCTCGGCTTATACTTGAGTCAAGCACTTTTCTGCAGCAGAGAATTACATTTTCCGACCCTTTAGGGGTTTCTAGCACTAGGTGGCCCCGAGATATGGGGCCCTAAAGTCGGTTCAGAAAATA
Source organism: Lithobates sylvaticus (assembly GCA_028564925.1). NCBI lineage: Eukaryota > Metazoa > Chordata > Amphibia > Anura > Ranidae > Lithobates > Lithobates sylvaticus. The sequence goes on from CM053029.1 coordinate 435,870,369, forward strand.
TCATTCTCTGCTGCACTACACATCCAGCCCACAGCGCTGGTCCCATCTCTCCCCTCTCCGCTTCTCCCCTCTCTGTACCGATCGGTACAGAGAGGGGAGGGAGGAATCGGCGTCATGTAGTGACGCCGGTTAGTGTACATGTGATCGCTCCGTCATTTGACGGAGCGATCACCTGGTAAACGGCCGCTATCAGCGGCTGTTTACCGTGATCCGTCACGGATGTTCCCGAGTGCGCGCCCCAGGGGGCGCGCGGGAGCAAGTTTCTGGGAGGACGTCCGTCCACTTAGAACAAGCCGACTGCGCTGTGGCCGTCTTTCGACTATAGCGCGGTCGGCATGTGGTTAACTGAATGGATCTCATTAATAAACCGATTCTACCATATAAATAGGTCTGAGCAGTAAAAATGTTCTCTGGAGTTTCAGAAAGTGTGTGGCAAATATAATATATGTAGCAAGATAATCTATCTGTCTTACTTTAAAAAATATATATTTCACTCTTAAATGGAACCTTGTTATCTTTTTATTATTATGCTATTATTATAATGTTGACAAAAGATATCTCCCATGGGACTTTGTTGCAGCAATAAAAATCACACAATTACAAATTGGTGTATAAAAAGTAAAAGAACTTTTATTGAACAACAGGTTTAAAATTGTCTGGTCTAGACACTTGACGTCCTGATCTTATACAATTCCTATAATATACCGTATATACTCGAGTATAAGCCGAGTTTTTCAGCACATTTTTTTGTGCTGAAAGTGCCCCCTCGGCTTATACTTGAGTCAAGCACTTTTCTGCAGCAGAGAATTACATTTTCCGACCCTTTAGGGGTTTCTAGCACTAGGTGGCCCCGAGATATGGGGCCATAAAGTCGGTTCAGAAAATATCATTCTCTGCTGCAGAAAAGTGCTTTACATTTTCCGACCCGGCTTTGGGGCCCCGTATCTCTGGGCCACTTGGTGCTAGGAACCCCAAAATTGGTGTGCAAACCCAGTGGAACTAGCAATACATATCCAAATTCCTAGCACCAAGTGGCCCTGAAATACAGGGCCCCAAAGTCGGTCAACTGTGTCCATCTGCAGCAATGTCATTTCGGGACCCTTTGGCTGCAGCTAGGGGGCATCTAGGAACCCTTAACTACCAAGTTTGAAGTTTGGTGGACCTATGGCTGCAAATGGGCACAGTGAGGCATGCATTATACTCGAGTCAATAAGTTTTCCCATTTTTTGTGGTAAAATTAGGTGCTTCGGCTTATATTGGGTCGGATTATACTCGAGTATATATGGTACATATACTGCACCCCTGGTGTCCAATTACCTCCCCACCGTCCCCGGGAAATGTGGATGGCTGCTGCTGCTGACATCATGCGCTCCCTGTGCGTGGTTACCATCTATTTTGGCTGCTCTGTTTGGAGTGCATGATGTCAGCAGCAGTAGCCAGCCACGTTTCCGGGGGGTGGGGAGGTGATTGGGCACCAGGGAAGATCAATGTTGGTGGCTTCAACTGCAGCCAATCAAGCAGACTTGCATCACCATATATATAGAGCCCCTCCCCTCCCACATTCAGCCAGTGGGGTCCATGCTGGAGGTGAGTATGAAAAAAACCCTCTACAGCTTTTCTTTTTTCTTGTTTGACCATAGGGATTAATCGTGATTTCTCTCCTTTTGCTATGGTTATCTACCTTCCAGCTCCACACATACATTTTGTGGCCTCTTACTCTTCCATTAAGTATGTTTAATTTGTGCATTGCTAGACTTTATACACTTTATTGGATGTTTGTTTCAAATTTATACAATACTACATCCATCCTGATTCTTATAATAAATAACAAATGCCTATAAGAATCTATAAATTATAATTCCTTTCAAAATTTTTTATGGATCAGCTAAGAGTGTCCCTATCCTTTGATTCAACACAGTGCATGTGAGCAAGCCACCCCTGTTGCCTTCTCCTTGATAGCCATTGATTTTCTTTGGGGCTTGAGGTCTGGGTTGGGCTGAGACCTGTGTGGTCTGCACCACTGAGCCATTACCTGTTGGTCTGGACAACCAGTCACGTTCATATCTGTGTAAGTGTATTATACTTCCTTTGAATGTCATATGAAAATAACAAAAATCATGTACTATATGATAAAATTTGATATAAATTTAATTATGCATTTTCTTTTGGTTTCTTGATGTATGTAGGATTGCTTCCACTTCCTTATACCCTGATGAAGACTTTATATAAGTTGAAACGTGTTGGGTTGACTTGGTGGATATGCAATTTATTTTATCCACTTTCTGACCGCTGCATGCCGATATACATCGGCACAATGGCAGCGGTGGGCAAATTGGCTTACCTGTACGTCCCCTTTAATTGGCGGGGCAGTCGCAGAATGGGGAGATGCCGTTGTAAACAAGGCATTTCCCCGCTCTGCCTAGTGACATGACAGAGATCACTGCTCCCTGTCATCGGGAACAGTGATCGCTGTCATGTGAGTGGTAGCCCACCCCCCCACAGTTAGAATCACTCCCTAGGACATACTTAACCCCTTGATCACCCCCTAGTGTTTAACCCCTTCCATGCCAGTGTCATTTACACAGTAATCAGTGCATTTTATAGCACTGATTGCTGTATAAATGACAATGGTCCCAAAATAGTGTCAAAAGTGTCCGATAATATCGCAGTCACAATAAAAATCACAGATCGCCGCCATTACTAACACAAAAAATGTAATATTAAAAATGTCATAAAACTATCCCCTATATTGTAGACGCTATAACTTTTGCGCAAACCAATTTATATACGCTTACTGCGTTTTTTTTTTTTTACCAAAAATATGTAGAATACATATCGGTCTAAGCTGAGGAAAAAATAGTTTTTTATCTATTTTTGGGGGGAAATTTATTATAGCAAAAAGTTAAAAATATTGCTTTTTTTTCAAAATTGTCGCTCCTTTTTTTTGTTTATAGCACAAAAAATAAAAACTGCAGAGGTGATCAAATACCACCAAAAGAAAGCGCTATTTGCGGGAAAAAAAGGACATCAATTTTGTTTGGGTGCAACATCACACGACCGCGATTAATTGTCAGTTAAAGCGACGCAGTGCCAAATCACAAAAAGTGCTCTGGTCACGAAGGGGGTAAAATCTTCCGGGGCCGAAGCGGTTAATAATTTCACATATTGCTGCAGTATATGTATATTGTAGGAATGGTATAAGATCAGGACGTGAAGTGTCTAGACCAGCCAATTTTAAACCTGATCAATAAAAGTTTTTTACTTTTTATACACCAATTTGTAATTGTGTGAAACAATAAATATTACGCTGCACTACAACGTGCTACACCATATAAACCTGTATCTCAGTCTATTCGTATACACCAACAGTCACATGTAAAAAATAAAATAAATATATAAGAATATAGGAATATAATATATATATATATATATATATATATATATATATATATATATATATATATATATATATATATATATATATATATATATATACACAACTGATAATAACACTGTGTTATTTTTAAAATTTTATTAAACAAATAAAATACACTCCCCTGATGGGGTACCTACATGTACAAGGTGCGTCAGTGCACCGCTCTATGCAAAGCATATGAAATACCAGATTGGTAAATGTATGGTGTGTGTCACATCCTAGGCAGACAAGCTGCCTGTGGTATAGACAGTTGGGGTAGCTTCATGTGTACACTGTCCAGGGGGCACAATACACTGACTGTAACTGCTACAGCTGCCTGTGGTATAGGACCAGAAGGACACGAGCAATTGGGGTAGCTTCAGGTGTACACTGTGCAGGTGGCACAATACACTGACTGTAACTGCTGCAGCTGCCTGTGGTATAGGACCAGAACAACACCAGCAATTGGGGTAGCTTCAGGTGTACACTGTGCAGGTGGCACAATACACCGACTGTAACTGCTTCAGCTGCCTGTGGTATAGGACCAGAACAACTCCAGCAATTGGGGTAGCTTCAGGTGTACACTGTGCAGGTGGCACAATACACAGACTGTAACTGCTGCAGCTGCCTGTGTTATAGGACCAGAACAACACCAGCAATTGGGGTAGGTTCTGGTGTACACTGTGCAGGTGGCACAATACACCGACTGTAACTGCAATAGCTTCAAAGGAAATTAAGACACTGTCTCTCCGTCTATCTCTCTCTATGAGCCGCAATACACTATGCAAGGCTGCCGCGCAGGCAGCCTTATATAATGTGGGGCGTGTACTAAACCCCCTGAGCCATAATTGGCCACAGGCATCCTGCCTGTGGCCAATTATGGCTCTCTTCGCTGACGATGCTGTGATTGGCCCAGCATGCGGGTCATAGTGCATGCTTGGCCAATCATCAGCCAGCAATGCACTGCGATGTCGCAGTGAATTATGGCGCGAATTTGGCGCGAACGGCCCATAATGTTTGGATTTCGCCAAACGGATGAACAGCCAGTGTTCGAGTCGAACATGGGTTCGACTCGAACACGAAGCTCATCCCTAAGACAGATCTCCGTTCTGTCAGGGAAGGTAAGACAGGTTACTGATTAGGAAAAGCAATCAGTCTCCTCCTTCAGGCAGTACCATCCCCCACAGTTAGAAACACTCCCTAGGTAACACATTTAACCCCTTGATCCCCCCTAGTGTTAACCCCTTCCCCACCAGTGACATTTATACAGTAATCAGTGGCTATTTTTTTCTCTGATCGCTGTATAAATATCAATGATCCCAAAAAAGTGTCAAAAGTGTCCGATCTGTCCGCCACAATGTCGCAGTCCCGCTGATCACCCCCATTACTAGTAAAAAAATAAATAATAATAAAAATGTCATAAATATATCCCCTATTTTGTAGACGCAATAACTTTTGCGCAAACCAATGAATATACACTTATTGCAATTTTCTTTTGTTTTACCAAAAATATTTAGAAGAATACATATTGCCCTAAACTTTTTTTTTTTTTAATTGTGGGATATGTATTATAGCCTGGTCGTGAAGGGGGCAAATCCTTCCGGTCCTTAAGTGGTTAAATGTTCTGACAATGTTCTGACAATGTGTTTATGTGCAAAATTATATGATATCCATACTGTATGTGTTTTTTGACACTTTTGGTGGTCAAATGGAGTCTAACATCCAAATACATGTATAAATCTATTTTATCCCTAATGTACTGTATGTGACTTTGAGTTTAAAGAATAACTTTAATTTTACATAATGCCCCACTCTCATGTGTACACAGTCAGAATTTCCGACAACAAATGTTCGATGGGAGCTTGTTGTTGGAAATTCCGACCGTGTGTAGGCTCCATCAGACATATTCCGTCAGAATTTCTGACAAAATTTGAGATCTGGATCTCAAATTTTCCGACAACAAAATCCGTTGTCGGAAATTCCGATCGTGTGTACACAATTTCGACACACAAAATTCCGTGCATGCTCGGAATCAAGCAGAAGAGCCCTACTGGCTATTGAATTTAAATTTTCTCGGCTCGTCGTACATTCCTGACATTCCGCATTTCCGACAATATGTGTGTGACCGTGTGTATGCAAGACAGGCTTGAGCCAACATCCATCAGAAAAAAAACATGGATTTTGTTGTCGGAATGTGCGATCATGTGTACGCGGCATAAGTGTAATTTTTTCCTCTACTCCCTGAACAGGTGTAAAAAGAAAAAGAGATCTCAGGCAATATCTTCCACATTTCACACTGCCTTTGCTTATGATATCCCTGCAGCATATACAGCAACTTGACAATTGGCAACCTGGCCTCACTGCACATTTGTGGGTGACTGGCTTTAGAGCCTTACCTATCTTTGGCTTAGGCACAGCAAGTCATTTATATAATTGATCTCTATTGCCAGTGCATATCATTTAAAGTGATTGTAGAGGTTTTTTTTTTCTTTAAATAACAAACATGTCTATACTTAAAAGTTTTGCACAGAGCGGCCCCAATCCTCCTTTTCTGGGGTCCCCAGGCAGCTCTCCTGGCTCCTCCTTTTCATCGAGTGCCTCCACGGATAGCCGCATTCCATGGGGGCACTTGTGCGGGTGCGTTCCAGAGTCTTGCTGCTGCATCCATTGACACAGATAGCAGGACTCAGCCCCACTCCGTCTCCCGTGTCACTGGATTTGATTGACAGCAGTGGGAGCCAATGGCTCCTGGTGCTATCAATCTATCCAATGAGGACCCAAGACAGCGGCTGGAGCTGCTGGGCTCATGCTCATCACTGGAACGATCAGGTTCAGGTAAGAAAAAGGGGGTGGGGGCAGCTGCAGCCCAGAAGGTTTTTCACCTTAATGTATAGAGATGTTACAACTCCTTAAAGGCAGTCACCATAATAGAAATGTAACAGTACAGGGAAAATCAGAGAGGTGTGTAGATTTTCTTGTTTACTGAATTTCTCAATGTTTTGTTCTTAAATGAGGAACATTCAGGGCTCAAGTCCTGCAGGAATGCATGGGAATGGCATTTCTGTACTTTTTCCAAAGCAGGAACGCCGTTCCCGTTAAGGGGCCTGAGCATCCCAAGGCCCAGCCTGCACCCCCTACAGCAGCAGATGAATTTAAACTGTTAGCACTGCAGGCAGCCGCCCCCCCCCAAAGGAGATACAGGTCAGCACTTACTTCCTTCTATGTTGAGGTGGAGCCTGTTAGTAATCTGATTGGGCAAGGGTTGTGGTCAGCCTGTCAGTGGTGGAAGTGGACCCAGCCCTCTCAAGTTCATGCAGATGTGAGAGAGCAGCATGGAGGGTAAGTCACAGAGTGTGTGTGCAGCAGATTGGACACACTTTATTTTAACTCCTCAGATGGGACACCTGAGGCTGACAAGCTGGCATGATGGAGTTGCATTGTGAAAATGGATGAGGATGACTCTGGGTGGGGATGAGAGTTACACTGTCTTCACTATGTAACTCAAATCCCGACCCAGAGTCATCCTCATCCATTTTCCCAATGCAACTCCATCATCCTCATCCCCACCCAGAATCATCCATCCCTCTCCACAATGTATCCCCAAACCTGCCTAGCATCATACATCCCTCACCAGGATTCTGGCCGGGGATGGGGATACACTGTGGAGGTACGTGGGGATACAAATGTTGCACTTTATTTGTTAAAAAAGGAGTATGTTTTATATGTACTGTGTGTATATATATATATATATATATATATATATATATATATATATATATATATATACACACACACACACACAACACTTTTTTATTTTTGAGGTGGGGGGGGATATTGGGTGAGTTCCTACACATTTTTCCCAGGACTTGTCCCCTGGGAACATTGATTGGTGGATATCTAAATACATTACCACAGGATGCACAGCTAATATATTGTTTTAAATGTGAATACCTGTTTGCTTTTGTTATATTCTGTCTTCTTTCTGGTGTTGCTTGGTGCTAATATGGCTTTACAGAATCTCTAGAAATATGTCTAAATAAGCTAATAATTTTCAGCGCTACCAATAAAATGTAATAAATAATTTCATGGCAACCAATAATGTTCCTTATATTAATCCTTTATTATTTTTGGTATATTTAGTTGTTTGTCACTTGGAACCCATGCATTATTATGAGATCGTAATCTACTAAACCCCTAACAGTAAAATCAGTCTGTATATGCAGTAAAGCATGCTTGTTATACTCACTGTGAAACCTAAGGGGTTAATCCTCCACATTGTGTAAAAAAGGCTGTTTGATCCTGTCTTCTCTGATACTCCCCTTCTTCCACTGTCCCCAATCCATCTGTTGATAGTACAGAGCCTTGAGGGCATTCTGCACATGCTCAGTTTGGTGTGTATTGCTACCGAGTTAGTTTTTTTCTTTTTTTCTTGGGAGGGTGCATGTGATCAGCACCGAGCCAATCAGCACTGTTTAGACAGAGGGTCAGGGGTCATGCAGCCTTCCAAGACAGTCAGAGAAGAATGAAAACTCCTCCTACAAGCTTTAATCAGACACTGATATAAGTCACAAGACTGCTTTATACTGCTGATGAGAAAAGGTATTTAGCAGTTTATATTTACTAAACTAATTGCCTTTCCATGTTGTCTGTACTGTGGGAGACCAGATATAGTGAATGCAGGCTCCTGGGTTTTGTAACACTGTAACTTCTTAGTTATCTTGAAACCTCTTTCCTCAACGAAATGTTTTTGTCCTGGGAGGCATGAGACAAACCTTATTGAAAAGGTGCTGGATAGCAATTTCCTAATTTAAAAAAAATTATAAAAATTGTGTTTTAGTCCCAGTCGTGAATTCATTTTCTCAACACCAATAAATATGGGTTACCGGCCTTAACTGGTCATTTCCAATATAATCCCCCTTTTTCAATCTCCAACACTATTGAGAAATTAATTCACATATGGGATAGTTATTCATGTGTTGTTAATCACATGACACACCATAATTACTTTTTAAGTTCTATCACTAATGCATAAAGCTCCCAACAAATTAAGATTGTATCACTGCAATCTCTTTAATCACCTGCTGGCCATCACCATTACTCTAACGCTGTCATTCCTCCTATTAATTATCTAGTGTATGGCTTGATGGATTACATAACATATTGCTGGACCTTCTTAATAGCAACCAATTTGAATAATCTTATAGAACTCAAGACATCAACCCGAACCACTGGTTGGGTTTCCTTTATTTTTAGCTTGTTAAATTCAAATTTGCATAAGAGAAAGGTGATACAATGCATCCATCTATACACACATATTGAGGTTATGCATGGACCTGCTAAAGTATGAAATTATATATTGCACAAGGGGGATACTGATACAAAGAGAAGCACCTGGATGTTCTTGCTGGCTAGTTTACTGATAGACCAGGATTCAACTCCAAATTGGTCCATCAGCAAGCTGGAGTGTACAGATTTTCTGAAGGATTTGTTACTTTTCTGGTGGGTCACTTGCTATACTCGTATCTCAGACTGTTATTGTAATATTAAGGTAGATTTGGAGCGTTTAAATGGTAGGTCTATTGTTTGTTTTTTTTAGCATCTGTTTAAGAGTAATGTCCTGTGGGAAATTTGGCATGCTTTACATTTCTATTTAGAAAAGGGCAGTCAGACAAAACACACCTTACTCTAAAATTATATTAAAAATGTATACTACTTTGAGGGGGAGTGGCTGTGATGTGGAGGCGATGTGATGTGGGCATCTCCAGCAGGCCCACTTAGTACCACTATTATCCTGACTAGTTTGTGACTACCAGGGGAACCAAACTTCCAGGTGGCTTCTACCCGTACACGCAGCACGCCGCACGTCAGACTCTGGGTGTTGGAGTGGAACGGAGAAGCAGGGTGCAGGTCATCTGGGCTTCCTAGCTCACAGCTGGAGCTGCTTTCCTGTGTGACTCTGCCAAGCAGGAGAAATAGCAAAAGGACCCACCGCATGGTGGATAATGGTAGATGTGAATGCCTTTTCCCGATAGTGTGCCTGGACACCTGGAAGCAATCTGAGAACTAAAAGCTGGATCACCCAGATCAGCTGGGAGCAGAATGTGGAGACCAGACTGAAGTGAGCAGTGGTGGTGAGCGCCCCTTGGACCTGGTAATAAAGGTTGCCGGATCCTATAGCACCAAACTGTTCACAATAGTACGGTATATAACAGTACAACAGTATAAGCATTGAACAATACAGCAATATATCTGCATGGTGTGGAGACTATAGCAGCACCTATAGTGGAGTCTATAGCAGCAACTGTTAAAATACTATAAAAGCGGCTTAATAGTAATTTAGCCTGGTATTTTAGTAAAGAACAGTGCCTGGGGTAATAACTCGTCAAAAACAACACTGAAGAAATTACACTTTGCTACAATGTAAAGTAGTGAGTGTACAGCTTGTATAACAGTGTAAATTTTCTGTCCCCTCAAAATAACTCAACACGCAGCTAATAATGTCTAAACCACTGGCAACAAAAGTGAGTACACCCCTAAGTGAAAATGTCCAAATTGGGCCAAATTAGCCATTTTCCCTCCCCCGTGTCATGTGACTCATAAGTTTTACATGGTCTAAGGTGTGAATAGGGAGCAGGTGTGTTAAATTTGGTGTCATCGCTCTCACTCTCTCATACTGATCACTGGAAGTTTAACATGGCACCTCATGGCAAAGAACTTCCTAAGGATCTGAAAAAAAGAATCGTTGCTGTACATAAAGATGGCATAGGCTATAGGAAGTTTGCCAAGACTGTGAAACTGAGCTGCAGAACGGTGAAAAAAAAAGAAGGGAACTCATTCATCGGTTTCTGGTTTATCAATCTTGGACAACGAATACAAAATCACACTCTATGCAGATGATATAATTCTTACCATTACAGATCTTGTTTCTTCCCTACCTTCACTATATTATGTTCTATTGGAATTCAACCTCATATCTTACTATGAGGTCAATAAATCTAAATTAAATATTCTGCGCTAACCTTGATGCAACAACCAAATCGCACTTACAGCATACATTGCCATTTCACTGGGTTACCTCATCTATGCCCTATTTAGGGATATCCCTAACATCCCCATCTTCCAAATTATATCAAGCCAATTATATAGCCAAAAATACTCACCTTCTGTAAACAAGAGAATTTGCTCAATCTATCCATTTGACGTGGGTGGGTAGAATGCAGCCTTTAAAATGGTACTGTTTCCCAAACTATTAGCCCCCATACACACGGTCAGACATTCCGACCACAAAATCCGGCGGATTTTTTCCAACGGATTTTGTCCGAAACTTGTGTTGCACACACACGGTCGGACAAAGTTGTCGGAAAATCCGATCATTCCGAATGAGGCGACGTACAACGCGTACAACGGGACTACGTAGAGGCCAGTAGCCAATAACTTTTATCTCAAAATTTCTTCTGAGCATGCGTGGCACTTTGTGCGTCTGAATTCTGTACACACAATCGGAAAAAGTCTGATCACATTTTGTTGTCGGAAAATTTTAGATCCTGCTCTCAAATTCCGACGGAAAAAGCCCGCTAGAGCCCACACACAATCGGATTTTCCGACAACATAATCCGATCTGACTCTTTCCATCGGAATATCGGATCATGTGTACGGGGCATTATACCAGTATTGGGCATTACCTCTTCACGCTCCTCCTTCCTTTTTCCTGACTTTGAAACAAACCCTTATGTCGCGTACACACGATCGGAAATTTGGCCAGCAAAAGACTCATGAGAGCTTTTGGTCTGAAAATGCGACCGTGTGTATGCTCCATCGGACTTTTGCTGGCCGAATTTCCGCCAGCAAAAGATTGAGAGCATGTTCTCAATTTTTCCAACGGAAAAAGTTTCTATCTGAAATTCTGTTTGTGTGTATGCAATTCCGATGTGCAAAAAAACATGCATGCTCAGAATCAAGTACGAGACGGAGACACTCAGTCTGGTAAAACCGTTTATAATGGAGATGGCACATTCAACAGACTGCAAATTTTTAAATCTTTCAATGCAGCGCATTCTCTTCTTCTTTATAATGCTAGAAGAATGAAGTTCTTTTGCTGCTCATATTCACACAGAGTTCTCACAAACTTATTTCTTTATTATTTCTCGTGATATCCTTAACAATCTTTTTTTTCAAGCCAGATCTCCTTAATAATGTTTAGAATTAATTTTTAAAGTCATTATTTCTTTTAATAAAGGTCTCCTTTTTATTTTTTGTTTAATTATTTTATAGTGATCTCCTTTTTTTTTTTTTCTTTGTTTCCACAACACCATTATTATCTTGTATTTGTAAATCTCAAGGAGGTTGCTTGGTGTTGGTGTCCCTTGTTAATTTGACATTGTATTTTTTTAATGTACCTGCCTACTCACAAAAAATCTGTGCTTTTTGAAGTAAAACACATAGACAAGTATTTCTGAAAACAAAATAGCCATTTATTCAGGGTCATAACAAAATAAAGAGGAAGGCAACGCTGGAGAAACTGGTGAAGTTTTCGAAGCCTTTGTACCCCAGCAGACATCAATAATTTTACAGTCAAAATTGGTGGCCTGAGGAGTCCTTATAATAGGGAGCACAATCCGGTCCAGGACTACAAAAGATCAGGAACAGCAGCAGATGACATATATGTTCCCAGGCTGTGGTCATACAACAGCCTGCATCTTTTGCCAGACTAGACTGAACCCAGGCCATCACTCTCTGGTCTTCCTTAGATGCTTCCTTCCAGGCTGTGGCTGTGGTGTTGGAGGTGTGGCAGGAGGTGGAGGAGGAGGAGGAGGACCTGGAGGAGGAGGAGGACCATGGTTCAACTCACAAATGTGGCTTTTACTTTTGAGTTGACCCCTCAACCCATTATTTAGGGCTTGTAACATTACTTTCTCGCATAAGAGGAGTTGGCCCTCCTCCATATTCAGCATTTTGCAGGCTGTAATGTACGCAAAGTCCTCTTGAACAGTGTGGGGGGTTCTGAGGGCCGCAGTAGCCTTCGGAAATAGGCCAATTGCTGCCTCCTTCATGTGACTCCTCTTCCTGGCACTTTTTGGTGGAAGGCCGAGGGGAGGAACCTGCGATTTGGGTAGGCTACTGGGCCCGGCCACCTCCTGGCTGCCACTTTCCATGGCCTGGCTGAGGCTTTCCTGTGTATGAAGAAGGGACATCGTTTTATTTTTTTGGTTCATCAATCACACACAATTTTCATCTCATGACTGTTGCAAATTGAATGGTAATAAATAGAAAAGACTTTTCATTCTGACCCTAGCATTTTTCATTCTTGTCCCAATCATTTGTGGCCACTACTGTCTATTGATATGTAAAACACTTTGTGAAATCAGAGATTGGTGATCAAAATTGGCATCTATTTAACATAATTCATTTGACAACCAGAAATATTTTGAAGAATGCTATACCTGGCTCAAGCTGGGCTCCTTCACATGTTGCTGCCTGGAAGGCCCAGGTTGGGCGTCAGAAGCCTCAGCTGGGGGGGAAGGAAGCCTTGAAGGAAGACTGGAGAGTGCTGGCCTGGGTTCAGTCTGGCCTGCCAGAAAATGCAGTCTGTCATAGTACCACAGCCTGGGTAAATAAATGCCATCTGCTGCAGCACCTGATCTAAGGGAATCCTGGACTTTCTTGAGCTCCCTATTATAAGTGCTCCTCATGCCACCAATTAGGGCCTTCAAATAGGTGAAGTCTGCCATGGGGATCACAAATTCCACCAATTGATCCAGCGCTGCCTTCCTCTTTGGTTAATTGTTATAAAAGGGGCTGTTTACCTGCCACAGACAGGGCAGCTCCCTGTACATATCAATTAAATTGGTCCATTTTCTCTGCAAGACACAACACAAGACAAACCCTAATGTCAGATTAAACTCTCATAATCTTGACCCAATATAGGCCTCAATCTATAAGCAGTATAGGCCACTGATGCACCGACTTAAAATTGTATATTCGTTATAATGACCGTCGCTCCCATTACTTCATCCACATGTGTGTTCCGCTTTATATACACTGCACATGCGTGAAACTCCGCCCACGTCGCCTGCCCCTGACGTTCTTTCTAGAATATTCCCCACCCCGTCTCTTTCGTCGCAGTGGGAGATGACATGGGGGAGACACAGCAGGTGCTTAATAGCAGTAATGATGAGGCAAGCCCAGAGCAAGAAACGTCCTGTTCCCGGAGGATATTTAAGGCCTCAAATATGTCCTTTGAAGAGACGGTGGAGATGTTGGACATATTGAAGAGGGCCGACTATGATGGGAAGTATGGACTGTACCTAAACCCAAATGTGAGAAAGGCCAAGATCATGACTAAAGTTGTGAAGAGTCTGTGCCGGAATTTTGGGGTACGACGATCCAAGAAGCAATTGAGGAAACGCTGGTCGGACCTCAAATTAAGGGAGCAGGGTCAGTACAGAAGGATCAAGAAAGTGCTTCAAAAAAGTAAGTAGTTGTCGTGTATTCCTATTCTTATCATTACTTGCATGCTGCTTTTCTTTACTGTTGTATAGTTTAAAATGGCTACTTTCATGTTCGTGGGCACAGTAATCGGTCGTAGAAAACATTGTTTGTTTGCCATCTAAATACAATGTTTTTGCGAGATACAGGGTTAACTACATTTGGTCATGATAATTTGTATAAAAAGACATTTAGGACATTGTTGTCTAGATATGTTTGAAACTAGAATGAATTGCAAACTTGATTCAGTGTTAGTATAAGGAGAGGACACTCAGCAGCTGTTTACACATCTGGACTCAGGAGCACTAGTGTGGGACACAAGAACAAACTTTTTAGGGTGTCCCACACAGGTGCTCCAGTGGATACTAAGGGTGTCTCCATGTGTGAAACTTATCCAAAAATGGAAAGTATTCCAGCTTTGGTAAGGGAAAAAAATCATGTCTTCAGCTTTGAACTCTGCCAAAACAGACAATTGTACCCCACTTCCAAGCAATGTTTCATATTCCTATTTCTGGCCTCAAATATCTGTGTGCTAAGTATACCTTTTTGTTTCATTCTCATAGGGGAGAAAGACTCGGGACATCAGAGCACACCAGGGACCCCCCACCTCCTGAAGAAAGGGAACAGAGGTCACAACCTGAGGATGTGGAGGAAGGAGAGGTGGTGGAGATTTTCACCACAACAGGTGAGTGTCTGACACCACAGATTCAGGTAATAGATGTATGCCTGCATATTTATAATACATGGTGTGATTTTTTTATTTTAGGTGATGTGCAGGTTGTGGAAGAACAATCACATAATTTCACCAGTGACAGCACACAACGGCTAATCCAAGACATAATGTGGTGTAGTCAGGATTTAGACATCATCAAGCAAATAACAAATGAGGTTGAACAAAAACTAAAGAACATAATTGATGTACTAGGAAGAATACAAATACCCCAAAAATGGCACAATTTTTGATATTTGTGGACACATTTTTTACACATTTTAAAAGACAAATTTTGAAGATGCACAGAGTGTGTCAACATGTGCTATCTGCCATCAGGGGATATCAATGTACGCGTTTTGTGCCTGCAACCCCTTCCTCAAAACTCAAGTAGGTGAGAGGAAGTGGTTGCACCCCCAAAACACGTCCATTGATCCCCCATGATGGAAGATAGCACATGTTGACATTAGGCATGAGATCAGGAGGGAAATTCCCAGTTTGACTCCCAATTTATGTGCATCTTCAAAATTTGGCTTTTACAGGGGTGACTTCACGCCATCTGATGAAGGCAAGATCAAGACATTTTGGACACTATAATGTCTGATATTGCCTTCAGTTTTTCAATGTTCAACTTTGTAAGTTTCAGAGTTGTGTATGTTATGTTTTGAAACAAGATTTTATCTGATAAAAGAGAACATTTATTACAAATTTGCTGGCAAAGCAATGGGCCCCCCACCCGTATAATATTCTACATATTTTTCTCACACTTCACGGGAGCTTTGGGGGGCAAGCCAGGATGGTCAGCTTCCAGGGCCATCATTGTTTCCTGAAGTCCAGCCTCAGGCCCAACTGAGGAAACATAATTAGGATTATTGCATTTCAAAAAGTTATGCAGGATGCAGCAACATAAAATGATATATGATTTAGTTTCTACTCCGCCATATTTATGGTTGTTTGAAATAGGCGGAACCGGCTGGCCAGTATCCCAAACACATTCTCCATGACTCTTCTGGCTCTGGCCAGCCGCTAATTAAAAAAAAACTCTTCTGACTGAGCAATACCTATACCCTATCCAATAGTTATACGTTGTATGACCTAGCAAGTTTCTACTAGGGAATTTCATATCATTGTAAGGACTAAGACGAACAAGTCCTCTCCACTCCTGTGGCACTAAAGCTCCCATTTGGGGTGCCACAACACTTATACGAACCTCCACTAATGTAAGTTTACTGTTTACCACATTTAAATCCTGTTAGTAAACATAAGTTAATATGTTTATATGTTGAAATGTGCCACCGACCTTGTTGCATGACGTACAATATCCAATTGTACACTGTACTTCAATTATAAACCAATAAAATATTTGAAAGTAAAAGAAAAAAAAACCCTCTTCTCTGGGGTGAGGGTCCTCTGGGGGAAAGGCCTCATCACGTGGTCACCCGGACCGAATGCCTCATCTGCGACAAAGACAAATGGCAGTCCTTCCACATTCTCCTCCGGAGGTGGCAATCCCAAGTCACCACTCTCGAGATGTCAATAGAACTCGGTCCAGGCAAATACTCCTCCATCTGACATCCGGCCATTCCTCCCCACGTCCACATACAGGTAACTTCCCCTGCTAGCAGGTTTCCAGGCAGGGTACTGCCAAGCACTTTCACAGCTATACACCAATACACCATCAACCATCCACAGTCTCCTGTGGAGGAGCACAGAGGAGACTGTGGATGGTTGATGGTGTATTGGTGTATAGTGTATTGGTATATAGCTGTGAAAGTGCTTGGCAGTACCCTGCCTGGAAACCTGCTAGCAGGGGAAGTTACCTGCGACATAAATCAAGGACTGTTTAACTGCGATAGCAGTTCTGAACTCTGCAAGTTGCATATTCCATCTACCTGGTTCTGTGAATCCTGTCATTAACAACCTATTGGAGGAGTCTGGATCCAGTCTTCACTTGTCGCTTTTATCAAGCCTCACCCGCCTCCGGCATCTTTTGATAACATCGCTCATTTACAACTTGGTTCTGGTAAGCAGATCGAGATTACAAGATTGTGGATTGTTCCTCTTTTTTTGTTCATTTTGTGCACTGAACTTGGGTGGAATTTTTTCATATTATCAATTTTGTCGTTGGTTTACTTTATTGATCAGAATTTGAGATGGACTTTCGCATTTTTGGATAATTTCCAATTTTCTCTTAACACACATTCTTAGCGCTACACTTTGGACTTTACTTACACTATTGGCAGCCCACTGGACAGGTAAGAAGTGTCATAATACAAAAATATGAATACACACTGTACAAATGGAAGCACGTTTTTACATTCTGCAATTATCTATCAAGATAATAGGAGAACAAAACTTTAAACAGTACCATTTGAAAGTATTCAGGCAGGCACTTGCACTACATGCTTTGGGGAATTCATCCATAAATATTACCACAAAATAGGTAGGTATAGTGTGTATGGGTTTGGCAAAGTCAGCAGATAGAGGATTGTTATCAGCTGACTTAGCGGTTGGGGGGAGGGAGGGTTTCAACTGATTTTGGCCCCCCCCCCAAAAAAAATCTTACACTATGCATGAATTTAAGGACACAAATAAAATTTTTACACATTTTAGGGTAAAGCACTAAAATGGAGCAGACAAAATACATTGTTAAGTGACTCGGCTAGCTGTATAAGGGCCCAGGATAGCATGCTTGGGAGGTTAGTGAAGGCAAATATGCATGAAGGCCAAAAAACAAACTTTTAAAAATTCCAGCATGCATGAGGATAAAGAGGACATTCACAGCATATTACAATCATGGTAATTAGGGAATGATGAAATAAATACAATATATTAGCAAACATTAAATACATAGAATGTGATGTTAAAGGAGAAATCGTACCTTAATATATTCCTTCTGCAGGACCTGGATGATGGCAGAACAGGTCTCTGGAGTAATGATCCCCAGAGCCTGGGGGGAGATGCCTGTTGAGAACTTGAGGTCCTGTAGGCTTCTCCCAGTCGCCAAGTATCGCAACGTGGCGACTAGCCTCTGCTCGGGAGTGATGGCTTGCCGCATGCAAGTATCCTGACTGATGATATAAGGGGACAGCAAAGCCAATAAACGGTGAAAAATGGGGTCCGTCATCCGGAGAAAATTCCTGAAATCATCAGGGTTATTCTCCTGGATCTCCCGCAACAAAGGCATGTGAGAGAATTGGTCACGCTGGAGCAACCAATTCCTGGTCCATGAACTCCTCCTTGCCCTGTTCATGGACTGAGCTTGTGTCAAAGCTAGAAGCCCAACACCAAGCCCCTGCACAGCACAAACTCTACGACAAACACGTACCCACAACATGGCTTCAAAACGGTCGGCTGGTCAAAACGAACTAAACAGAACGTACTGAAGAACAGCAAGGTCTGTGAAGAGCGAGCTGAAAATCGTTAACGAGCAGACAAGAACGCACTGAAAAACAGATACGAACTGACTACATGCACTGAAAAACAGATACAAACCCACAAGCACAAACTGAACAGCAGTAAAATGATCTGGAAAAGCATGAGTCTGAAAAGCGCGAATCATCTCTCACCACACTTCTACTAACACGAGATAAACACAAAATTATCAGAAGGAGCCCAAAGGGTGGCGCACTGGCTATTGAACTTCCCTTTTATAGTCCCCTCCTACATGTTGTACGTCACTGTGTTCTTGGCGGTCGGAATTTGGTGTGACCGTGTGTATGCAAGACAAGCTTGAGCGGAATTCCGTCGGAAAAAACATCATAGCTTTTTCCGACGAGAATTCCGATCGTGTGTACGCGGCATTAGAGCGTACGTATGTAAAATCTGCAATTCAACCTAAAAATAAACCATAAATAGGATAAATCAGTAGCGCTAGTGTATAATAATAAATATATACTATACAAATATCAAAGTGTATAAAAGGTGCTATATAAATAACTAAATCGCAAGTACAATAGTGACAGTGTATCTATTTCACCCAGTGACAAGTGAAAAAAAAGAAAAGTTCATATATGCACAAAGTCCAAACTGTAAATAAATTAAGATAGATGATTTTCAATGTGTCTTCAAAAAAACTTCAAACTTGAATCTTCCAAAAAAACTTGAATCTGTCACCACACCACGTGTTTGTGATCCCACTCCCTCTGAAGAGCACACTCACCAGCTCACAGGGCCCCACACTCTCGTGTTTGGCAGCAGCATGTTTTACCCACTCCAAGGGTTAGTATTGATCATCAACTTGCTTTGTTTATTTATCTCTCAATGTGGTTCCATATGTAAAACAATAAATAAGTGCTCCACATAGTGTAAAAAGTATAAAAAATGTATTCACATAACAAATAGGTCATAAACAGTGACCTTAAACAATTTGTTGTTGTACAGAAATGTAAGGGTTATTGCCTTTCAATTTTCAAACATTTCAAACAGACCTCTGGTTTAATATTAGACATTAAATAAACTCTAGGTCACTTGCCAGATATCTCCACATGTCACATAGGCGGCGAGGCTGCGTCACGGGCACCCTTTTGGGCTCATGCTGTGCCCGTGACGCTGGCCCCCCAAAGCTCAATTCTTACCTGTGACCTTGACCTTGAGATTAGTAGGGTATACCAGAGGTTGAACCTTTTCAAGTAGTGTTTTAAAATATAATATAAAATAAATTAACTCAAAACATAAAAGAAAGTATAGAGAGTATAAGTTGAAGGAATCAGTTAGTGGTATTCGCATCATATAATGAATTGTACCATTTCTACTGACACTTATTTATGTAAATCACTTCGGCCCGCCAAATGGCTATAGTCAAGCAGGGTAATGTCTAGTCCATGTTTCCCAACAGGAGTTAAATGTGTGTAACGAATTGTGTTTTATAGCGAAGTATCTCTCATAGCTGTACTGGGTTTGAACCCTCTGTAAAACTTCTGCAATAGTTGGAATGGTCTTAGATTTCCACTTAGATGTTATGGTGAGTTTTGCTGCGATCAGAATATGAGTGGCTAGCGCCCTGCGGTGTTTCTGGATGGATCCTGTCCCTATATTAAGAATCGCTAATTGGGGCTTGAGCAGTAGTGATTTCTCAATCACTTTGTTTAAGAGAGAAGACACATCTTTCCAGTAAGCCTTAAGACAGCTACAGTGCCATAGAATGTGGAGGATGCCACCTCTCCCCCCGCACCCCCTCCAACAATCAGGAGGGGACTGCGGGTAAATCTGTGCCAGTCTGACGGGGGTAAGGTATGTCCTGTAAAGTACTTTGAGCATTAAGTCCCAGTGGTTTACGCAGTGGGAGTATCTGTAATATGATTGTAAGGCTTGTTGCCAATCTAGGTGGGTAAATGTAATTCCCAGTTCCTTTTCCCAGTTGTGCATATTCGTGGACTTCTGAAAGATTTTGTTGTATTGTAGCTTCCCGTAGAACCAAGACAGTCCCTTTGTACTGTCCTGATCCGACCGCAAGCGTGACCAAGATTCCCTGTGCAGAAGATAAAATATGTCAGGATTATTCCTTTGGAAATAGTTTATTTGTATATGTGCGAATGATGCAGGGTGTGGATATTTAAGTACTAATTCTTTATAAGTTTGTATGCCTTCCTTTGTCCATTGGTGGGTTTTGAGGTTTGGTATGGTATGTTCATATACTGACAGTGGCAAGTCTGTACACTTGTCCATTGTGTCTAGTGGTACTGTTTGATGTAGGTATGACCATGCTACGAGAGTAGCCTCTATGGCGGGAAGGAACTGGCTGGGTGTTACTTTCCCTGTCAAAGTCGCTAAGAGCAGAGCGGGCAGATCACCATTCCCCACCATGCTTTTCTCGATCTTTACCCATAGCTTCTCTGGGCCCCTTTCCGCCCACGCCATAGCTTGATCTAAACGTGCTGCGTAATAATAGTGTTTTATGTTTGGTAGATTGACTCCTCCATTTTTTTTGTGTTTTAAAAGCATAGGGTATGCTATTTTGCTCGTTCCCCCCCCCCCCCCCCCCCCATAGGTGTTTCCTGAACATTTTATCCACTTCCGTAAAGAATTTGTCTGGAATTGTTATTGGGATCGTTCTAAAGTAGTATATTATCTTGGGTAGCAAGGTCATCTTGATAGCTGCTATTTTACCTATCCAGGATAGTTCAAAATTAGAAATATGTTGGAGGTCCTTTTTTATTACTTCGGTTAGTTTAGAAAAGTTAGCGTCATAAGTATTTGCAGTGGGGTATGCCAGATTTACTCCTAGGTAAGTCAAAGTGTTTGTGGCCCATTGGAACGGGAAGGATTTCTTAATAGCAATCCTCATGGACTTCGAGAGTCCAATTGGCAGGATAGAAGATTTGTTGGAGTTTAGCTTGTAGTATGATGCCACCCCAAATTCATCTAGGATTCTCTGGAGATTAGTCAGGGAAGAGATCGGATCAGTCAGTGTTAGAACCACGTCATCAGCGAAGAGCCCTTTTTTATGTGAGTATCCACCCACTTTAATACCTGAGATCGAGTTGCAAGATCTAATGGCCTCCGCCAGGGGTTCCATAATTAGGGTAAATATTAGTGGCGATAAGGGGCATCCCTGGCGAGTGCCATTAGTTATGCGGAAAACATCCGACAAAACATTTGAGGTGAAGACTCTTGCGGTGGGCTTCGTGTATAGCGCCATGATAGCTTTATGTATTGTACCTGACATGCCAAATTTTAATAGAGTCGCTTCCAGGAACCCCCAATGTACTCTATCAAATGCCTTTTCGGCGTCAAGTGTCAGTACTACAGTGGGGGTTCCTTTGGACTCGGTCACTTTCAGTAGATTAAATAGTCTTTGTGTGCTGTCTGGTGCTTGTCGCCCTTTCACGAAGCCCACCTGGTCTAGACCTATCAGATGAGGTGTAATTAAGGCCAGTCTATTGGCAATAATTTTTGCGTACAATTTTAAATCTGTATTTAGCAATGAGATAGGTCTAAAGTTTTGTGGACTGTCCGGACTCTTCCCTGGTTTCGGCAGAGCGATAATAGTAGCTTGCAGCATTTCTTCGGGAAAAGAGGCATTCGTGGCAGCGTAATCAAAAACTTTTTGGAGGTAGGGTGTGAGAGTGGGAGCGAAGGCTTTGTAATACTCCGCTGAGAACCCATCGCTACCTGGGGATTTGGACGCGGGGAGTTTGTGTATTGTGGTCGAAATCTCCTTCTCTAAGATGGGGGAGTTTAGGAAAATTAGGTCTTCCTCTGAGATCTGTGGGAGTGACACTTTATCTAGGAAAGATTGTATAATATCTGTGGAAGGTTGCAGTGTTGTTGAGTCAGTCGCTAGGTTGTATAGATCACTATAGTATTTTTTGAAAGCGTTAGCTATATGGGTGGGATGATACACCATATTCTTTGTGTGTGGATCTAATATATGTGAGAGACTAGAGTGTTGCTGGCGTTTCCTAATGTAGTTAGCTAGTAGTTTCCCTGCCCTATTTCCACGTGCATAGTATGCATAGTAGTTAGCCCTAAATCTTTTCAATGAAGTAATGTGGTCTTCTAGAAGAGTTTGCCTTATTTGGTATCTATAGTTGGCTATTTCTTGAGTGATGGTTGGGGAGGGTATCTGTTTATTTTGTGTTTCGAGTATTCTCATTTTAGCAATGAGAGTGGTTAATTTGTAAGCCTTTTGCCTCTTTTCCCTTGCTGCCGCTTGTATCAGCAAACCTCTACTATATGCCTTATGGGCGCACCACAGTGACATTACATTAGTATCAGCATTATCATTAAGTTGAAAAAATTCTACAAGTTTAGCCCCTAAATGTTCCTTATATGAGTCTTTTGCTAGTAATTGTGTGTTGTTCCTCCACAAATATGCAGGAGTATGCGAGTGTTGTTCTTCCAGTATAATGGAAACGGGAGCGTGATCGGTCCATGTAATATCATGGATTTTGGCTTCCACCGCGCGTTGCAAAAGGGACAAATCGGTTACAATCAAGTCAATCCTAGAGTAGGAATTGTGTGGGGCTGAGAAGTGCGTATAGTCCCTTTCAGATGCATTAATACATCTCCAAGCATCGAACAAGTTAAGTTCTTGTAGGAGTGATTTGATTTCATACCTGTGGGTTCCTCTGCTAGATGAGCAGTCAATGTTCCTGTCCAGCACACAATTGAAGTCTCCGCACATAAGTATGGCTCCTTTACCATGTTTCAGGATTTTTTGGTGAAGGGATTTCAGAAAGGAGGCCTGACCGGAATTGGGTGCGTACAGGTTAACTACTGTATACAGAAGATTGTTTAGTTCGCAGATCAAAATGATATATCTTTCTTTAGGGTCTGTTATAACATTATGCTGGGTGAATGCGACATTTTTGTGCACTGCAATCAGTGTGCCTCTTTTTTTGGACGTGGTGCAGGCTTGAAAAATGTGAGGGAATGCCTTATCTGTGCATTTGGGCTGGTTGTGTCTTGAAAAATTGGTTTCCTGGACGCATAGAATGTCCCCTTTTAGCTTTTTAGCTTCTTGCCACATAGCCCGCCTCTTGAATGGGCTGTTGAGACCATTGGCGTTAATGGAAACCAATTTGATGGTCATTGTAGGAG
Source organism: Lithobates sylvaticus (assembly GCA_028564925.1). Classification (NCBI taxonomy): domain Eukaryota; kingdom Metazoa; phylum Chordata; class Amphibia; order Anura; family Ranidae; genus Lithobates; species Lithobates sylvaticus. The sequence goes on from CM053029.1 coordinate 435,893,522, forward strand.
TATGCAGTTATTGATGTATAAGTAGTGAATTGGCTTTAGAGGTGTTGCAATATAAATTGTTACCTTTAGGTGGCGATGATGGATCATGACAAGGAAAAGATGCCTGGTGAGATGTCTGATTCCTGCTTGGCTGGTTTTCCGAAGGACTGTATTTCTTGGTGGTACAAAAAGAAAAGTAAAAACTAAAAAAAAAAAAGAAATTGAACATAAAAACAGGTTGAACATTTAGGACAACGTAACAAGTGCGGAAAATTTCCGCTTCTGTGCATCAGGGGGTCCCTTGCTCCCTCTATCCAGCATCTCCCCCAATCCAATTATTATTTTCCAGTAAGCAGATTATTTTCTTTGCAGACAGCCTTTTATTAAAAACGTCATTTAACTTTTTGCCATTCTTGGGGTAGTTTGTGAGCAGGTGCTGAGGCGTGAGGTAATTCTTCTTCAGGGAGAAGCTGCCATTTCCTGGCTAATTTCAGGCCGTTATCTAGGTTGTTGATGACATAGGTTTTATTTTCCCTTGTGATCAGGATCTTTGTTGGGAATCCCCATGTGTATGGGATTTTGTGGGATTGCAGCAGCTTAGTCAGAGGTGCCAGGCTCCTGCGTGCTTGCATGGTGTGTTGTGAGATATCTGAGTACACAGAGATGTCAGCATAGGGGTCTGGTAGGGGGGGATTTTTCCTGGAGAATCTCATCAGATCTTCCTTCACGTGAAAGAAATGAACTCTTGCTATAACATCTCTCGGTATTTTCTCGGGTAGGTGTTTGGGTTTGGGCAGCCTGTGTGCGCGATCTACAATCACCTCCCTCTCTGGTATTTCTGGCAGCAATTCAGAGATGAATTCCTGTACATAGTTCCTGAGCTCTGCTGGTGGTACATCCTCTGTCACCCCCCTCAGTTTTATATTGTTTCTTCTGGATCGGTCCTCCAAATCTGCCATCTTACTTTTAATCGCTTGAATTTCATCGTCAGCCCCATTATATGCATCTACCAGCTCATTATGTGCCACTGTAAATTCCCCCATTTTGTCTTCCGTGTGGGAAACTCTTTCCCCTATGGCCGTCACATCAGCTTTAAGTTGCGTTGTGCATTCTAAAATGTCTCTATGTAGAGAGCCTCTCAGAGTCACAAGCATATCCTTCATTTGGGTGTCAGTTAATGGCTGATCCAGGGTAGGGAAGTCATGCATCTGGTCAATAAAATCTTTAGTACTGTCCTGTGACATGTCATGGCCCCCTTGCTCACCTGGATATTTGTGCTCCTCCGATCGCTTCTGCGTCGATTTTTGCGGGCTCTGTACCGGCGACGTGCCTGGGGACAGTCTGTTGGTATATCCCGGGGATGAGGCCTGGTATCTGCCTTCTTGTTGAGCTGTCAAATCTCCGCCGCCGCGGCCGCGGCTCCGGCGTGGTGTGCAGGCCTCGGCGCCATCTTGGGCCTTCCTTGCCCCTGGGCTGAAGAAGTCTGTCAGTTTTTGCGGGCCTCGCTCCTTTTTTCTTTTCTGCATAATGACTGCAGCAGGTAGTCGGTCTATCAGGCAGCTGATGGGTGTTTACTGGGCCTTCTGGCGTCGCTTTGTGTAGCTGGATTGGGCTGGATACTCCGGGAGCTCTCTCCTCACGCTGCCATCTCCTCGGCTGCTGGCCACGCCCCCTTATTTGAGAGATAAATAAACAAAGCAAGTTGATGATCAATACTAACCCTTGGAGTGTTATGTGTTATACATGTGCTTTTTACGTGTACAATAAATTTACATATTTTTTCTACAACTTTGATGTGGTAGTGCCTCTAAAGTCCCATCCATAGGGGGTTCCTCTCTTTCTATATTTGATATATAAGACCCTGCTTGCCCTCCCTTATGTCCAACAGTGAAATTATTGTTGATTTGCTAAGTTTTAATTCATGGGAATGGCCTGCACCCATATAGCATATATAAGCTGTAGGAATCTTTGATTTGGAATTCCATATTCGTCGGTTAAGTGACTGAAAGTTTTCAGTATATCATTCTGAAATAATTGCGTTATATACCTCAACCCATGTTTGGAGTATTAAAAGTATACCCCATAACACTTGTAATATTTTTAATTTCCTGTCAAACTTTGTCGAATAATTTACCCGTTAAAAAACCTTTGTTCTGTAGCAAATTTTTGGTCTCCAATAAGGAGATTAATGGATATTCACCATATATCGATAGTATCAGACCCTGTATAGCAGGGGTCTCAAACTGGTGGCCCTCCAGCTGTTGCAAAACTACAAGTCCCATGAGGCATTGCAAAGTTGACAGTTACAAGCATGACTCCCACAGGCAAAGGCATGATGGGATTTGTAGTTTTGCAACAGCTGGAGGGCCACCAGTTTGAGACCCCTGCTGTATAGGATCAGAGTCCGACACTACTGTTTGAATATCTCCGGGGAATGGGATTAATAGATGTAGGTACAGACGTAGGGGCTGATTTAATAAAGTAGTGGCAAGAAGCTATTGCCGTGGCTATAGTGGGATGTTTGTATGGAGAGTGAAGGAATGAATGAATAATTTGTATAGCGCTACAATGCGAACTGAATCGCCTCAAGGCGCTGTATTCGTGCTTTGTTGTCAAGCTTCTTAGAGTGAGTTCAAGAGAATGATTGAGCTAGGATAAGGGAGCTTAATCTCCCCAAAGGGATAAAAAATTGCTCTATGTCTTTCCGTAGTATAGGAAGTTGTATCATTTCTCTTTGCCATTTTTGTACATTATATTGCATCCTTTGTTATGTGTTACTCATGTGCTTTTACATGTACAATAAAATTACATATTTTTTCTACAACTTTGATGTGGTAGTGCCTCTAAAGTCCCACCCATAGGGGGTTCCTCTCTTTCTATATTTCATTGGGATGTGGCACACCTTTTCGAGCAGTTCCTATCAGAAACCCTTTTTCATATATCTCAAATATATGGATTATTGTAAATTAAAGTTCCAAGAATCTGTAGTTATCCCATGGACACAATGGGCACAAGACGTGGGACCTATATCAGATGATCAATGGCCAGCGGCATTGTCTACAGTTCCCATGGTCTCCTTATCTGCTACTCAAAAACGAACCCAATTATTTATTTTACACAGGTTTTATCATACACCCAGGAAGCTATTTAAATGGCAACGTAGAGACACTTCTCTTTTTTCCTAGATGGCTAATTTAATACACATGTTATGGAGATGCCCCAAACTCCATCGTTATTGCCAGGGAGGTAATTGACACCATTACCAGCCTCTTTGGAACAAAACTGCTGATAGAACCAGGCAATTGCTTTTTGAATATGATAAAGGAATCTAGGACTCTGGATCTTACCTATACATCAATACTAAGGAGGCTGTTTCAGGATTGTAAGTTAATAGCACACAAGTTGATTGCAACATACCTCCCAACAATACCGCAGTGGAGAATACAATTAAATGAAATTATGATTAAAGAAAAATATACTTTTCTGCATGGAGGCTGCCCAGGGAAATTTGAAAGTATCTGGAAGAGATGGTTGGATACTTTTGAGTTTGATATGGGAGGAGATACATAAAATATGGGAAAGAATATAGAGAGGGAGGACTTGTTTTGGTGCCATTATTGAAGAAAAATGGAAAAAAATGTATTAAAAAGAGGAAGAGAGGAATGGGAAGGTTTAATGGGGTTGTTTTGTTTTTGTTTTTTTCTCCTTTTCTTTTTTCTTTTTCAGTGCATATATATGTATATATTATGATTACCATCTTGTACTTGGGGTGTATGTATGTATTGTTTTGTTTAATTTTGATTCTAAAATAAAAAAAAAATCTGATATAAAAAATAAATAAATAAAAGAATCTACTGCTTTAACAGTATTTAACATTCGGCACTGTTTGTGCAATTGTTCTCTAACAAATCAAGTGCAATCTGCTGAAATGAACCAAGACTAAGTTGATAAACCATTATTTAATCAGTCCTTTATTTTTATATATTGTCAACTAAATATTAAATTTTTTGGTTTTGTTAATTTGCATGGAATGTGTTTCTATTTATAGTGATGCTTAGTATAATTTATTATTTATGCCAAAACAGTATGTGGTGTTTACATTTTATATTAATCACTTATTATATAAAAAGTTAATTTTCAAACACTTTTTTCATTGTGATAATTACAAATTTATATATGTTTTCACAATTATACAGTAATACTTTATTTACATGCTTAACATTCTGTATTGTATTTTGCGTTCAAAATAAGAAATGATTCACATTATGCAGAAGACTATTAATTTATATGATAATTTGGTGTTTGAGTTATTTTTATAGAGTCTGAGACTATTGCAATTATTATAGCAGGCTTGCTTGTCAACTATCATGAAGCATATGTCACAAATAAAAATAAATATAATGTTACAATCTTTCTCATAATTCCAAAAATGAATTATCGTTTTTTTATTAAAATTGAATAATTGACACAGAGAAATAAAATGTACATCTTTTCTCCTACCGTGAAGTTTTTTTTAATTTCAAGAAAATGCAGTTCAGAAGACAAATAGGTCACTGAAGCTATGCTGAAATACAGGTTTGGAAACGTCTCCCCAGGTAGCACATTATTTTTTAGTCACATGTTTAATTCACAAGTTCCAATTCTAAATACTGCATGTGATTCCTTGACGCTGCCACATGGGAGTTTTTTGAATGGACATCATCACAGGATCATGGACAAAATCCAGTCTTGTGAATGTCAGAATTTTTTTGCAATTAAGGAATACATGCTCATAGTGAAAACTTTTTTTTTCTTTGTTAAATCACTATGAACAGTTAGGATTGCCTCAAGAAGATTGCCATTTGTGTCTATATTCCTGTGTATGTGTATAAAAAGTCTACACACCCCTGTTAAAATGTCTTGTTTCTGTGATGTAAAAAAATGAGACAAAGATAAATAGCCAGACATTTTTCCACCTTTAATGTGACCTATAAACTGTACAACTCAATTGAAAAACAACAAACTGAAATCTTTTAGGGGGAGGAAGGTAAAAATAAAAAAATAAAATAAAGTGGCTACATAAGTATAATAACCCTCTTATAACTGGGGATGTAGCTGTGTTCAGAATTAAGCAATCACATTCAAACTCATGTTAAATAGAAGTCTGTACACACCTGCCATCATTTAAAGTGCCTCTGATTGACCCCAAATAAAGTTCAGCTGTTCTAGTAGGTCTTTCCTGACATTTTCTTAGTCGCATCCTACAGCAAAAGCCATGGTCTGCAGAGAGCTTCCAAAGCATCAGAGGGATCTAAAAGGTATCAGTCAGGAGAAGGGTACAAAATAATTTCCAAGGCATTATATATACCATGGAACACAGTAAAGACAGTCATAATGAAGTGGAGAAAATATGGCACAACAGTAGGGTTGCACCGATACTAGTATCGGTGCCAATACCAAATATTTGCCCGAGTACTTGTACTCGGGCAAATGCTCCCAATGGTTCACCTGATACCTTTGCATGCAGAGGCTCCCAGAAGTCAGTGGGCGGAGTGGGCAGAGATGGCGGAGCGCAAGTCATGGCACCGTGGAGAGCGAGTCCTTGCAGCGGAAGGTAAGGTGGTAGGGGTGTGGGTCGCAGCCACATGTGCCGCCCATCAGAATCGGTGACCCGGGCCATTGGAATCTTTAACGGAAGTGCTGGCCCATGTCGGTGTCAGAGACTTACACCGCGACGCTCATCTTGATACACCCTGCACTGGGCCTCAGTAAGTCTTCAGTCACAAGGCGGCAGCGGACATCTTGTTACACCCAGCCCATATAGTTCGCTTACTATATGAGCTGGGTGTAACAAGATGTCCGCTGCTGCATTCTGTGCCCATCAATCAGTGCCACCTATCAGTGGCAGCCATCAGTGCTGCAAATCAGTGCCACCTATCAGTGCTGCAAATCAGTGCCCATCAACAGTGCCACGATCAGTGCCAGTCATTAGTGCTGCATATCAGGGCCCATCAGTATGTGCCCCCTATCAGTGCTGCAAATCAGTGCCCATCAGGCAGGGCCACCTATCAGTGCTGCAAATCAGTGCCCATCAGGCAGTGCCAACTATCAGTGCTGCAAATCAGTGCCCATTAGTCAGTGCCACCTATCAGTGCTCACCAGTCCTGCTGCATATTAGGGCCTCCTCATCAGTGCCACTGCTACCCCATCAGTGCCCTTCATTGCTGCCTCATCCGTTCCCATCAGTGCAGCCTCATTAGCACACATCAGTGAAGGAGAAAAAGTACTTATTTACAACATTTTCTGACAGAAACTAACATAATTATAAATAAGATATTGTTAGTCTGTATTGTGCTTTGAAAACTGTCACTTGACATTAAAAAAAGTATCGGTAATCGGTATCGGCGAGTACTTGACAAAAAGTATCGGTACTTGTATTCGGTCTTAAAAAAGTGGTATTGGTGCAACTCTACACAACGGTGACATTACCAAGAACTGGACATCACCCCAAAATTTATGAAAAGACAAGAAAAATGGTCAGGGAGACTGCCAAGAGGCCTACAGCAACATTAAAGGAGCTGCAGGAATATCTGGCAAGTACTTGCGGTGTGGAACATGTGACAACAATCTCCCGTAATCTCCATATGTCTTGGCTATGGGGTAGAGTGGCAAGACAGAAGCCTTTTCTTATGAAGAAAACATCCAAGCCCGGCTAAATTTAGCAAAAACACATCTGAAGTCTCCCAAAAACATGTGGGAAAATGTGTTATGGATAGAAAAAATGGTGTATATCACGCTGACACACAAAGTGTATCCAATAGCAGCCAGCACAACACTAGAACAAGTGTAAAAAAAAAAGATAATGTGAAAATAAAATTCTGTGCAGTGCTCAAAAATTCATAATGATACAAATTCAATGTATGATGTTAAATAACCACAAAACAAATAAAAATAGTGAAAAAGTGTTGTGAAATTCACACCCAAACTAAAGTCTGTATTCCATCATATAGAGGTTATTAAACCATAAATACAACAGTCCACGGATAGACAGCTAGAAAGAACTCTATAGCAGAAAAAAGTATCCCACGTGCCGTCAGTGTTGGAGTGAAAACACAACAATGAAACCACCACTGCTTGTGTGAAGGTTTACCTGTGTGTAGGGACTCAAATGGGCATATGCTCAATGAGTCAGCAAGGCATGTAATGTAAACACCAATGTATGGGACCTCAACATCTGGGCTCCAGATCAGGATTGAAGATGGTCCAATTATTCAGGAGATGACTCAGAGAAGCAGTCCAAAGAAGCAGCCAACATGTCAGAACAAATCCTCTCATGTGCTCAAATTGGTGTAATCAAAAAAGAAAATATTCCACATAGTGTGAATCCGTATAAACATAGAAAATTTATTAAAATTGGGAACATTCACATTAGGTATGTAGAGCACTTCAAGCACTTGAAAATATATAATTTGGGTAAAGCAATAAAATCAGCAGTTCTCGTACCGACGCGTTTCATCTAAGGAGATGACATCTGGGGTGTGAGCCTGCTGTAGTTACTGCATTTAAGTAGAATATGAGACCCAATAACAAAATTACCAACCTATTATCGTAATTGGTGCTTCCATCCTGTTAGCATTGCGCTTGCTGGTTAACTAAAAATGGCGCTGGGGTGTGCGTTCCAAGTCTCACTCTGAGGTGAGTTGGAAAATGTATTGGTTTGTGAGGAGGCAGGCTAAAGTGGGTCAAGCCTCGAAGTGATCGGTATGTAAAGCAACCAAGTCAGCTGACGCATAGAACTTCCTGTATGGACGTCGACGTGGTTCCCACCCCAATCACCTCTGGATTGTATGTGCTTCAAGCCTCACTTTGAGACCACGGAAGCAGCCAGCATGTCTACCACATCAGTGATAAGGCAATATTACAAACTAGGTAAAAGCACCCTTTTTAAGAGCCGGGTACTGTCCCTTTAAATATTGCAGCAGCGCTAAAAACAAAGTCCTTTTAAATTAGAAAAAGTTCATAAACATCATCATGATAACTCGGAATAAAGTTTGTATTGGTGCAGTGAAATACTTCTTGTGATACAGTGACACAACTTCCACCGGATAATCACTTTTTCACCACATGCGGCTCACACTCCCCTTTGGGGATGCACTCACCAGAATTACGATCAATATAAGCATTTCAATCAAATTCCCTGTTCCTCGCTATCTCCTCAGCACGTCCACCTTTCCACCGCCTGCAGGTACCAGAGCAGATCCACTCCAACCCAGCATATGTAGAGACAAATAGTGCGGATAGCGTAGTACAGTTTGACAAAAAAGCTTTATTGAACATCCAATATTCCCCCAATAAATATATGCGTACCACAATAAAATTGATAAAACGCCTTGTAAAATATAAAGCAAAGTGCACTCTGCCTGAATAGTCCTCCGTCCGCCGAAAACTAAGCGCCAAAACGATTTTGTAGAAAAGGGTTTCTCCACATCCTGTTAGCATTGCGCTTGCTGGTTAACTAAAAATGGCGCTGGGGTGTGCGTTCCAAGTCTCACTTTGAGGTGAGTTGGAAAATGTATTGGTTTGTGAGGAGGCAGGCTAAAGTGGGTCAAGCCTCGAAGTGATCGGTATGTAAAGTAACCAAGTCAGCTGACGCATAGAACGTCCTGTATGGACGTCGACGTGGTTCCCACCCCAATCACCTCTGGATTGTATGTGCTTCAAGCCTCACTTTGAGACCACGGAAGCAGCCAGCATGTCTACCACATCGGTGATAAGGCAATATTACAAACTAGGTAAAAGCACCCTTTTTAAGAGCCGGGTACTGTCCCTTTAACCACTTGCCGACCGCCCCATGTAGATATACGTCGGCAGAATGGCACGTACAGGCAGAACCACGTACCTGTACGTGCCATTCTTTAGGCGGTTGGGGGGTCCGATCGGACCCCCCTCCGCCGGCGGGGACGGTCGGCATCGCTTCAGGAGCGATCCGGGACGAGGGGACGGCCAGTGGTTTCTGGCCACCCCCTCGCGATCGCTCCTGGCGAATGAAAAGCTTCCCCTTCCTGTCTATTGTATAGACAGGAAGGCGGAAGTGATGTCACGCTCGGTGCGCCGGTCTATGTGACCGGAGACGCCGAGCGGCGAACATGTTAAGGTTAGTGCACAAACAGTACACTGACACCAGTACAGTTAGGCACACAAAACACCCCCCTGTCACCCCCTGATCACCCCCCAGATCACCCCCTCCCCCCCCAGTCACAGTGTCACTAATTGCAGTGATCATTTATTTACTGATCACTGCATTTAGTGTCAGTGTGACTGTAATAACTGTCAGGGCAGTTAGTTTTAGGTCCTAGGTAGCCCCCTACCCCCCCCTAATAAAGGTTTAACCCCCTGATTGCCCCTAGTTAACCCCTTCACCCCCTTTTGCCAGTGTCACTAAGCGATCGTTTTTCTGATCGCTGCATTGTGTCGCTAGGTAACCATTTTTTTTTTATTTTAACCGCCATGTTTTATATAGGTTCATAAATAGTTTTATAGGTCAGGTACCCCCATATTACAACCTAAATAAAGGTTTTAACCCCCTGATTGCCCCTAGAGTTAACCCTTTCACCAGTAATCACCGTATAACTGTCACTGGTGACGCTGGTTAGCCAGTTAGTTATTTCGTTATTTAGGTTCCCCGTCAGGTTTTTATATAGCGTCAGGTACCCCCATATATTACCTAATAAAGGTTTAACCCCCTGATTGCCCCTAGTTAACCCTTTCACCCCCTTTTGCCAGTGTCACTAAGCGATCGTTTTTCTGATCGCTGCATTAGTGTCGCTAGGTAACCAGTTTTTTTTTTAGGTTAACCGCCATGTTTATATAGGTTCATAAATAGGTTTATAGGTCAGGTACCCCCATATTACAACCTAAATAAAGGTTTTAACCCCCTGATTGCCCCTAGAGTTAACCCTTTCACCAGTGATCACCGTATAAAATGTCACTGGTGACGCTGGTTAGCCAGTTAGTTATTTCGTTATTTAGGTTCCCCGTCAGGTTTTTATATAGCGTCAGGTACCCCCATATATTACCTAATAAAGGTTTAACCCCCTGATTGCCCCTAGTTAACCCTTTCACCCCCTTTTGCCAGTGTCACTAAGCGATCGTTTTTCTGATCCCTGCATTAGTGTCGCTAGGTAACCAGTTTTTTTTTGTATTACTGTTACGGGTGACGCTGGTTAGTTAGCTTGTTTTTTATACTGTCAGGGCACCCGCCATTTATTACCCAATAACGGTTTAACCCCCTGATCGCCCGGCGGGTGATATCAATTAGGTTTTAGGGTCAAATAAGGTCTGCGTCGCCCCAGGTTAGTGCCAGTACCGCAAACACCCACGCGCAAAGCATACACCTCCCTTAGTGGTATAGTATCTGAACAGATCAATATCTGATCTGATCAGATCTATACTAGCGTCCCAGCAGTTTAGGGTTCCAAAAAAACGCATTGTTAGCGGGATCAGCCCAGATACCTGCTAGCACCTGCGTTTTCCCCCTCCGCCCAGCCCAGCCCACCCAAGTGCAGTATCGATCGATCACTGTCACTTACAAAACACTAAGCACACATAACTGCAGTGTTCGCAGAGTCAGGCCTGATCCCTGCGATCGCTAACATTTTTTTTGTGGTAGCGTTTTGATTCAGTCGCTAACAGTCAGGAGCTTTTTTACCTGTGAATCTCAAAAAAAAAAAAAAAAAACAAAAATAGTTGTCGTTTTATTGTTCTCTCTCTCTCTCTATTGTTGCTCTTTTTTTACTCCATTCTATTCTGCAATGTTTTATTATGTTTTATCATGTTTTATCATGCTTGCTTTTCAGGTATGTAATTTTGTTTACTGTGTTTTAGTGTTAAGCATTTTTTTGTTTTCAGGTGCGCCATTCAGTTGCAGCGCGGATTTATTTATCTTGACAGCAACAGCGTTTGCTCCCACGATACATAAAGCCGCGACTCCAACGCTGTAGGAGGTGATTTCACCACCACAGTTAAAAAAAAAAGAGCATATATGCCGAAGCATGGGGGCAGCAGGGGGCGGGGAGGAGCGATTGGCTCCTAATGCCACGTACATACGGTCGAAATTCCGACCGTGTGTACACGGCATAACTTTTGCGGGAGGATGCCCCCATGCATCGGCATATATTAATGGTGCATGTATGCCCATCATTAGAAGTGGGTGGATGAAGGGAGGTATTCTAATGGTGGGCATACCCACCAATCAATCTCTTTTTTTCGTTCAGCCAAGAGGCTGCATGAAAAAAAAAAAGATTACAATATATGTCCAGTATGTTGCTGGACTTTGAATGGTTATACCAGAATGATGCCTGCAGGTTTAGGTATCATCTTGGTATCATTCTTTTCAGCCAGTGATCGGCTTTCATGTAAAAGCAATTCTAGCGGGTAATTAGCCTCTAGACTGCTTTTACAAGCAGTAGGAGGGAATGTCCCCCCTCCCGGATATAAACCGCGCCATTGGGAAATTGGGAAAGCATTTTATCACACCAATCTTGGTGTGGTCAGATGCTTTGAGGGCAGAGGAAAGATCTAGGGTCTAATAGACCCCAATTTTTTCAAAAAAAGAGTACCTGTCACTGCCTATTGCTATCATAGGGGATATTTACATTCCCTGAGATAACAATAAAAATCATAACAAAGAAAAAAAATGGAAGCAACAGTTTAAAAATACAAAAAAAAAGCAAAATAAATAAAAAAAAAACAAAAAAAAAAAAAAAAAAGCACCCCTGCCCCCCCTTCTCTTGCGCAAAGGCGTACACAAGCGTTGGTCTGGCGTCATATGTAAACAGCAATTGCAGCATGCATGTGAGGTATCACCGCGAAGGTCAGATCGAGGGCAGTAATTTTAGCAGTAGACCTCCTCCGTGAATCTAATGTGGTATCATGTAAAGGCTTTTAAAGGCTTTTAAAAATGTATGTAGTTTGTCGCCACTGCGTGTTTGTGCGCAATTTTAAAGCATGTCGTGTTTGGTATCCATGTACTCGGCCTAAGATCATATTTTTTATTTCATCAAAAATTTGAGCAATATAGTGTGTTTTAGTGCATTAAAATAAAAAAAAGTGTATTTTTTCCACAAAAAATGCGTTTGAAAAATCGCTGCGCAAATACTGTGTGGAAAAAAAAAAAAATGCAACACCCACCATTTTAATCTGTAGGGCCTTTGCTTTAACAATATATATAGTGTTTGGGGGTTCAACGTAATTTTCTTGCAAAAAAAAAAATATGTTTTCATGTAAACAAAAAGTGTCAGAAAGGGCTTTGTCTTCAAGTGGTTAGAAGAGTGGGTGACGTGTGACATAGGCTTCTAAATGTTGTGCATAAAATGCCAGGACAGTTCAAACCCCCCCCAAATGACCCCATTTTGGAAAGTAGACACCCCAAGCTATTTGCTGAGAGCAATGTTGAGCCCATTAAATATTTTTTTTTTTTGTCCCAAGAGATTGAATAAAAAAAAAAAAAAAAAAAATATATATATTTTTTTTACAAAAAGTTGTCACTAAATGATATATTGCTCAAACATGTCATGGGCATATGTGGAAATACACCCCAAAATACATTCTGTTGCTTCTCCTGAGTACGGGGATACCACATGTGTGGGACTTTTTGGGAGCCTAGCTGCGTACGGAACCCCAAAAACCAAGCACCGCCTTCAGGCTTTCTAAGGGAGTAATTTTTTTATTTCACTTCTCACTGCCAATCACAGTTTCGGAGGCCATGGAATGCCCAGATGGCATAAAACCCCCCAAAATGACCCCATTTTGGAAAGTAGACACCCCAAGCTATTTGCTGAGAGGTATTGTGAGTATTTTGCAGATGTCGCTTTTTGTCACAAAGTTTTGAAAATTTAAAAAAGAAAAAAAAAAAATTTTTTTTCTTTACTTTCTTCATTTTCAAAAACAAATGAGAGCTGTAAAATACTCACCATGCCTCTCAACAAATAGCTTGGGGTGTCTACTTTCCAAAATGGGGTCATTTGGGGGGGTTTTGTGCTATTTTGGCATTTTATGGCCTTCGAAACTGTGATAGGTAGTGAGGAGTGAAATCAAAAATTTGCACCCTTAGAAATCCTGAAGGCGGTGCTTGGGTTTCGGGGCCCCGTACGCGGCTAGGCTCCCAAAAAGTCCCACACATGTGGTATCCCCATACTCAGGAGAAGCAGCAAAATGTATTTTGGGGTGCAATTCCACATATAACTATGGCACGTGTGAGCAATATATCATTTAGTGACAACTTTTTGAAGAAAAAAAAAATTATTTTTTATTTTTGTCTTTATTCAATCACTTGGGACTAAAAAAAAAAAATATTCAATGGGCTCAACATGCCTCTCAGCAAATAGCTTGGGGTGTCTACTTTCCAAAATGGGGTCATTTGGGGGGGTTTTGTACTTCTCTGCCATTTTAGCACCTCAAGAAATGAAATAGGCAGTCATAAATTAAAAGCGGTGTAAATTCCAGAAAATGTACTCTAGTTTGTAGACGCTATAACTTTTGCGCAAACCAATAAATATACGCTTATTGGCATTTTTTTTTACTAAAGACATGTGGCTGAATACATTTTGGCCCAAATGTTTGACTAAAATTGAGTTTATTAGATTTTTTTTTATAACAAAAAGTAGAAAATCTCTTTTTTTTTCAAAATTTTCGCTCTTTTTCCGTTTATATCGCAAAAAATAAAAATCACAGAGGCAATCAAATACCATCAAAAGAAAGCTCTATTTGTGGGAAGAAAAGGACGCAAATTTCGTTTCGTTACAAAATTGCATGACCGCGCAATTACCAGTTAAAGTAGTGCAGTGCGAAATTGAAAAAAGACCTCTGGTCCTTAAGCTGACAATTGGTCCGGGGCTGAAGTGGTTAAATATTGCAGCAGCGCTAAAAACAAAGTCCTTTTAAATTAGAAAAAGTTCATAAACATCATCATGATAACTCAGAATAAAGTTTGTATTGGTGCAGTGAAATACTTCTTGTGATACAGTGACACAACTTCCACCGGATAATCACTTGTTCACCACATGCGGCTCACACTCCCCTTTGGGGATGCACTCACCAGAATTACGATCAATATAAGCATTTCAATCAAATTCCCTGTTCCTCGCTATCTCCTCAGCACGTCCACCTTTCCACCGCCTGCAGGTACCAGAGCAGATCCACTCCAACCCAGCATATGTAGAGACAAATAGTGCGGATAGCGTAGTACAGTTTGACAAAAAAGCTTTATTGAACATCCAATATTCCCCAATTAAATATATGCGTACCACAATAAAATTGATAAAACGCCTTGTAAAATATAAAGCAAAGTGCACTCTGCCTGAATAGTCCTCCGTCCGCCGGAAACTAAGCGCCAAAACGATTTTGTAGAAAAGGGTTTCTCCACTTCCTGGTCCGTTTGGCTTGGCTGGAGCGCACTGTGGAGCGCATGCGTCACTTCCTGCGAGGTCACGATCCTGACGCGTTTCGTCACTTCCGGACGTCGTCTGAGGGTGTGACCTCGCTGCCGGAAGTGAAGCTTATGAACGTATAGCGTCCAATCCGGACGCTGCATGCTATAATTGACATTCTATGTGGCCAATGGGAACTAGCGGCCGTATTACTGGAAATGCAATGCATATTTACTGTCTGCAATCAATAATAGCCTCATATGTTGCACCGCACTCTAATACAATATAACCTGTACATACATTGCTGATATCTGTTTGCGCAAAAGACTATACATCATTAACACTGGTACCATGCTATATCTGTACATTACAATGTGTGTTTATGTCAGGATTATAATCACTACAATTCCGCAGGTATATTGATTTCTGGAATTGAAAGTATCTCACAGGATTATTTGAATCCGTCTATTCTATACAATAGCGGTAGCGGAAATCGGCCGTTTATCTTATCGTGTGTGGTCTCACTTTTTGGTGAACACATTAACCAGCATCCTTATTCACACACATGTTGATATAAGCGTCCCTATATGAGATCATATAATAGATATTGTTCCATAGTGATCCAAACTGTACATATATCTATTAAAACCTGTTTATGGTGATATACACATTCAATTACCTTGTAAATATTTTGAGCAAAAATAGAATAAAATAGAGATATGAAAAAATAAAAAAATAAAAAATAAAATAAAAAAAAAAATAAAAATAAAAAAAAAATAAAAATAAAAATAAAAAAAATAAAAAAAAATAAAAATAAAAAATAAAAATAAAATAAAATAAAAAAATTAAAATTAAAATAAAATAAAATACAAATAAAAGTAAAAATAATATAAACTTGGGAATCTAATTCTATATCAGCAGTATCCAAGCTCGTCTACTCTGAATGATGTTACACTATAGTCAAAATATTATTATCAATCTTAAAATTATTACCACTCTTAAAAATATTAAAAACTACCTAGGGGATGGTAAAATCCGAATGATATTCAACTGTAGCTAAAAATATTTAAAATATTAAATATTAATAACTAAAAATACCATAAAATCCCATAATTAATGGTTAACGATGATCCGCATACATAAAACATAGATGTATACGTGTATGCAGACTAAAATAAAATGGGATTAAAATGATACTTAAATGATATAGATGCCCTTCCAGGCGGATCCATAAACCCGCTGTGACCCATAGTGTCAGTGACCAATGTTCTGTATGTCTAAATAAAAAACCATATTAAAATACCATATTTAAAATCAAATACTTGGATGTATGGACCTGGACGTGTATATATTAATATAGAAATATACATAAATATATATAAATATAAAAAATAAAAAAAATATATATATATATATAAAATTAATGTATATATAAAACTTTGTTCTATGGGGCGAGATTCATACACTGGTGTCATTTTCTGTCTCTGATCGGTTTATTCTGTGTCATTATCTGTCTCCGATAGATATATTATGTGTCACTTATAAAACAATTGATGTCTAGCTCTACGTTTAAGCCTCTTGGTACTAGAACATCTACTGAATATATCCAGTGAGTTTCACGTTTTGATAATTCACGAACTAGGTTAATTCCTCTCCAGTGGGGCTGAATCTGTTCAACCCCCCAGAACAGTAAGCCCGACGCTTCCATATCATGCTTGAGCTTGAAGTGCAGAGACACATTGTGGTCTTTATATCCTATTTTAATATTGTGTATGTGCTCTGCAATGCGTACTCGCAATTTCCTTTTCATTCGTCCGATGTAAACCAGGCCACATGGGCATTTTAATGCATAGACTACATGTGTGGAGTTACATGTAATAAACTGATCGATTGTGAATGTTTGGTTATTAGCTGGTGAGATAAATGACTCCAGGGCTCTGCTTGGTGAAGCTACCTCCCGACACGCCTTACATCTTCTACACGCAAAAAAACCTTCCGGTCCCAAAAAGTTGGTGTTTTTTTTGGAGGGTCAACAATTTTCCGCACGATTTTGTCCCCAAAACTCGTGGCCTTCCTATAAATAAACTGCGGTGCTGGTGGTAGCTCTGTTTTTAATTTTTTGTCCAGTAATAGTACATGCCAATGTTGCTTGAATATTTCCTCAATTTCCTTATATTGGGCATGAAAGCCGGAGATGAACCCCCACTCTTTATTGGTGGCGTTCTTTTTGGTCTCCTTTTGTTGGTCTGTCGGGTTCTTTTTCTTTCTCCACTAGACACATAGATCTCGGTATTTTCTTTACTTCTTCCACCACTTTATCCAGAATCCTCGGGCTATAGCCTTTTGACACAAATCTATTGGTCAAAATGTTGGCCTGATCGACAAAATTGGTATCTTCCGAGCAGTTTCGCCGTACCCACATGATTTGACCCTTTGGTATGTTCTTGAGCCACTGTGGGTGGTGCCCTATTGTTATTGGTAGGTAACTGTTCCTGTCGGTTTTTTTGAAGAAAACCTTTGTTTCTAGATTCTCCCCTTTTCTATATATAGTGACATCCAAATAATTGATCTCCTCCTTACTTCTTTCTGACGTTAAAACTATGTTGTGATCATTTTTGTTTAAAAACTCTAAAAATATATTTAAAGCACCCTCCGTTCCTGCCCAGATAAAAAATAAGTCATCTATAAAACGCTTATAAAAAAGTAACTCTGATGGTTGTTTATTAAAAATCGTTTTATCCTCCCATTCCGCCATGAACAGATTTGCGATACTCGGTGCAAACTTTGCACCCATGGCTACTCCGCGTTGCTGTGAGTAAAACGTGTTTTTAAACCAAAAATAATTGTGACCCAGGCAGAAATCCAGACTGTTTTTCAAAAAAAATTTCTGATTGTGGGGGATATCTTCCCTTTTGCTCAGGGCCCAATTCAAAGCTAGGAGTGCATCGTCATGTTGGATTATTGAATATAATGATGACACATCTGCTGTTACTAGCCATATCTGAGGCTTATTTGTGAGGTCTACATTCTGTAACAAGTTTAAAAAGTTCTTTGTATCCCTCAAATATGATCTGGTGCTCTGGACGCTCTTTTGGAGGAATTTATCTAGATATTGGCCCAATCTTGAGGATACCGATTCTATGCTATTCACAATGGGCCTTGCAGGGGGATTCACAGGATCTTTGTGAATTTTCGGTAGCGTGTATAGTGTCGGTACCCTACTACTCATTGGTGTCAGATATCTGCTTTCTTTATTCGAAAGTACTCCTGTGGCGCTTCCAATATGTATCAGTGCCTCCAGCTGATTTCTGTAGGATATCGTAGGGTCCTTGTCCAGTTTTTTGTATGTAGTTGTATCTGATAGCATACTTATGATTTGGTTCTCATAATATTCTTTCGTCAGTAATACAACGCCTCCTCCTTTATCTGCTGGTCGTATGATAATGTCTTTACGCTTTTCCAGCATTTCTATCCCCTCATTTATATGTCTCACATTTATTTCTTTCCTGGGTTTAATACTCTCCAAATCTTGCAATACCAGTCCCTTAAAGACTTCTATCTGGTGATTGGGGTTGTTTGGAGGGTTGAATAGAGATTTGTTTTTGAGGCCACTATTTATGACACCATTAGCATAGGTCACAGCAGGTCTGATCCCAGGTGTGGTCCCCAAGAAGTGCTTTTTTATATTTCATTTTCTGACATATTTATGGATATCTATGTATACGTCAAACTTATTGATAGGTTTTTTAATGCCACATTTTAATCCTAAATTTAGTATATTAAGTTCTTTATGGGTTAATTCTATTGGTGTTAGATTATAAATGCCAGTTATTCGGATCCCCTTCTTATTTTGCTGGGCCCTCTGCCCTGCCCTGCAGCCTCTGGTATTTCTTCCTTTGGATACCCATTTGTTTCCATTCCCCCCCTTTGGGACCTTGTGTACGGATCCAACCGTGATGCTGGGTCCGGGGTTTCCTTGTATTGGGGGTAGGATTGGTGGTACCCTGGGGGTTGGGGGTATCCTGGTGGTCTCCCTCTCCGAGGTTGGGAACCCCTGCCTCTCCATTGGCCCCCCCTCCCTCTCCCTAAAAAAGGACGTGGCTGATAATGGGTATTGTAGCCATCCTGTTGGTGAGGGGGTTGGTGCCTATTATAGGGCGGTGCATTATAAGCTGTTTTGTAATGAGTCCCACCTTGATATTCCATATTTGGTCTCCCTTTATTATTAGTATTCATTCTCCCCCTACCTCTTTTGATGGGAGTGGAATAATATATTGGGGATTGGGCGTCGATCTGTTCGCCATGTTCATATATCCGTGGTGTCCCAGGGATGATAGGAACGTGTGAAGGGGCCATACTGGACTGTTGGGTGGGCCTTTCTAACTGGGGCGTAGGGTATGCTGGGTCTACATTAGTCCCTTGTGTGCCCTGTTGTTGCCAGGAATAAATGGTATTCTGTTTAAAATCATTCAGGTCCCTCTGAAACTTCTTAATTTTCTTTTTTTGGGTATCCCTATCCACTTTTTCTAATTTCTTTTGTGTTCTTAGGTTGAATTCTATGATCTGCTGACTCTCTTTAATGGGATCTAATTCTTTTTGTAGATTTTTAATTTTTATCTCTATATTATTCATTTTCTTTTTCTTGCGTTGTAATACGAGTTCTTGTAATTTAAACCCAACCCCATTAAAAAAATCCAGCCATTCTTGGCTGGACCCGGGGTCGTCAAGACCATCCTGGGGGGTAACATCCCATCTTAAGCTTCTTATGATGATCCTCTCTTTTATGTAGTGTTCCATGGTGCATATGTCCCACCAGGCTCTAACCTGTTTCTCTAAAGCATAATCTCGCAAATCTGTTCATGGCGGAATGGGAGGATAAAACGATTTTTAATAAACAACCATCAGAGTTACTTTTTTATAAGCGTTTTATAGATGACTTATTTTTTATCTGGGCAGGAACGGAGGGTGCTTTAAATATATTTTTAGAGTTTTTAAACAAAAATGATCACAACATAGTTTTAACGTCAGAAAGAAGTAAGGAGGAAATCAATTATTTGGATGTCACTATATATAGAAAAGGGGAGAATCTAGAAACAAAGGTTTTCTTCAAAAAAAACGACAGGAACAGTTACCTACCAATAACAAGCGGGCACCACCCACAGTGGCTCAAGAACATACCAAAGGGCCAAATCATGCGGGTACGGCGAAACTGCTCGGAAGATACCAATTTTGTCGATCAGGCCAACATTTTGACCAATAGATTTGTGTCAAAAGGCTATAGCCCGAGGATTCTGGATAAAGTGGTGGAAGAAGTAAAGAAAATACCGAGATCTATGTGTCTAGTGGAGAAAGAAAAAGAAGATAACCCGACAGACCAACAAAAGGAGACCAAAAAGAACGCCACCAATAAAGAGTGGGGGTTCATCTCCGGCTTTCATGCCCAATATAAGGAAATTGAGGAAATATTCAAGCAACATTGGCATGTACTATTACTGGACAAAAAATTAAAAACAGCGCTACCACCAGCACCGCAGTTTATTTATAGGAAGGCCACGAGTTTTGGGGACAAAATCGTGCGGAAAATTGTTGACCCTCCAAAAAAAACACCAACTTTTTGGGACCGGAACGTTTTTTTGCGTGTAGAAGATGTAAGGCGTGTCGGGAGGTAGCTTCACCAAGCAGAGCCCTGGAGTCATTTATCTCACCAGCTAATAACCAAACATTCACAATCGATCAGTTTATTACATGTAACTCCACACATGTAGTCTATGCATTAAAATGCCCATGTGGCCTGGTTTACATCGGACGAACGAAAAGGAAATTGCGAGTACGCATTGCAGAGCACATACACAATATTAAAATAGGATATAAAGACCACAATGTGTCTCTGCACTTCAAGCTCAAGCATGATATGGACGCGTCGGGCTTACTGTTCTGGGGGGTTGAACAGATTCAGCCCCACTGGAGAGGAATTAACCTAGTTCGTGAATTATCAAAACGTGAAACCCACTGGATATATTCAGTAGATGTTCTAGTACCAAGAGGCTTAAACGTAGAGCTAGACATCAATTGTTTTATAAGTGACACATAATATATCTATCGGAGACAGATAATGACACAGAATAAACCGATCAGAGACAGAAAATGACACCAGTGTATGAATCTCGCCCCATAGAACAAAGTTTTATATATACATTAATTTTATATATATATATATATTTTTATATTTTATATTTATATATATTTATGTATATTTCTATATTAATATATACACGTCCAGGTCCATACATCCAAGTATTTGATTTTAAACATGGTATTTTAATATGGTTTTTTATTTAGACATACAGAACATTGGTCACTGACACTATGGGTCACAGCGGGTTTATGGATCCGTCTGGAAGGGCATCTATATCATTTAAGTATCATTTTAATCCCATTTTATTTTAGTCTGCATACACGTATACATCTATGTTTTATGTATGTGGATCATCGTTAACCATTAATTATGGGATTTTATGGTATTTTTAGTTATTAATATTTAATATTTTAAATATTTTTAGCTACAGTTGAATATCATTCGGATTTTACCATCCCCTAGGTAGTTTTTAATATTTTTAAGAGTGGTAATAATTTTAAGATTGATAATAATATTTTGACTATAGTGTAACATCATTCAGAGTAGACGAGCTTGGATACTGCTGATATAGAATTAGATTCCCAAGTTTATATTATTTTTACTTTATTTGTATTTTATTTTATTTTAATTTTATTTTATTTTATTTTTATTTTTATTTTTATTTTATTTTATTTTTATTTTTATTTTATTTTTATTTTTTTTTTTCATATCTCTATTTTATTCTATTTTTGCTCAAAATATTTACAAGGTAATTGAATGTGGATATCACCATAAACAGGTTTTAATAGATATATGTACAGTTTGGATCACTATGGAACAATATCTATTATATGATCTCATATAGGGACGCTTATATCAACATGTGTGTGAATAAGGATGCTGGTTAATGTGTTCACCAAAAAGTGAGACCACACACGATAAGATAAACGGCCGATTTCCGCTACCGCTATTGTATAGAATAGACGGATTCAAATAATCCTGTGAGATACTTTCAATTCCAGAAATCAATATACCTGCGGAATTGTAGTGATTATAATCCTGACATAAACACACTGACACACAAATACTCCACATCGGCAACCTTATACCAGCATGAGATGTAAGGGTCACTGAGCCGAGTGCATTGTAATGTACAGATATAGCATGGTACCAGTGTTAATGATGTATAGTCTTTTGCGCAAACAGATATCAGCAATGTATGTACAGGTTATATTGTATTAGAGTGCGGTGCAACATATGAGGCTATTATTGATTGCAGACAGTAAATATGCATTGCATTTCCAGTAATACGGCCGCTAGTTCCCATTGGCCACATAGAATGTCAATTATAGCATGCAGCGTCCGGATTGGACGCTATACGTTCATAAGCTTCACTTCCGGCAGCGAGGTCACACCCTCAGACGACGTCCGGAAGTGACGAAACGCGTCAGTGTCGTGACCTCGCAGGAAGTGACGCATGCGCTCCACAGTGCGCTCCAGCCAAGCCAAACGGACCAGGAAGTGGAGAAACCCTTTTCTACACATCGTTTTGGCGCTTAGTTTCCGGCGGACAGAGGACTATTCAGGCAGAGTGCACTTTGCTTTATATTTTACAAGGCGTTTTATCAATTTTATTGTGGTACGCATATATTTATTGGGGGAATATTGGATGTTCAATAAAGCTTTTTTGTCAAACTGTACTACGCTATCCGCACTATTTGTCTCTACATATGCTGGGTTGGAGTGGATCTGCTCTGGTACCTGCAGGCGGTGGAAAGGTGGACGTGCTGAGGAGATAGCGAGGAACAGGGAATTTGATTGAAATGCTTATATTGATCGTAATTCTGGTGAGTGCATCCCAAAGGGGAGTGTGAGCCGCACGTGGTGAAAAAGTGATTATCCGGTGGAAGTTGTGTCACTGTATCACAAGAAGTATTTCACTGCACCAATACAAACTTTATTCCGAGTTATCATGTTGATGTTTATGAACTTTTTCTAATTTAAAAGGACTTTGTTTTTAGCGCTGCTGCAATATTTAAAGGGACAGTACCCGGCTCTTAAAAAGGGTGATTTTACCTAGTTTGTAATATTGCCTTATCACCGATTTCATTTTATCATATAGTAGCTGCTTTTATAAGATCAATGGTCATTATTTGATGCTTATATATATTGTTGGTCATTTTTACTTAAAGCGAGCTGAATCCAGGAGCGCAGAGTGATAGTTCCAGAGGGCGGCATTTTTTTGGCACTATCCTTGCATAATGTCTACCACATCATCAACAGAAAAAGTGTGAAAGGCAATGATCATCAGCAATAGACCCACTTTCATTTCTCTCACCCAGACATCATGCGATTCAGACATCACTCTAAACAGAGAGGTCAGTATATCACAACTGGAAGTTATGAACAACAATGACACCGTCATGTGCTTTGAAGAAAAAAGAAGCAAATAATTGTAGCGCTGATATTTTTGCCTACTAATGCTTCAATATATAAACCTATGGACAGTGTTATAACTTAGTATTTGGCGCCATCTAGCTGCCAAAAACAGGAAATGGACTTGGATTATTTTCCTTTTCTATAGCACTGAACAAGGGACAGGAAGCGACTGTTGTTTACTTTTTATTTTGACCTACCTACCAGAATGCCGGGTCACCTACCCATGATCACCCTGTACTGAACTGCATGCTGGGTAGGCTATAAAAGAGGCTGCATGGCCATTTCCTTCCTCTTCTGGGCGCATGGCCTGCCTGTAAGGACCTGTGAGGAGGTCTCCAGAGAGCGCAGCCTACAGCCACTGCAACAATTGCAGACTCTGCCATTCACCTGATTGCTGGAGAGACTGAGTGACCGGATCGTGAAGGATCCAGAGACACCTGTGGGAGCATCAGAGGGACCCGGTTCATCTTGCAGAGCAGAGTGGTGTGACGGAGCCAGCCGGCTAGAAGCAAAACAGAGTGCACCAGAGCAGAGCTGTTACATTCTTCAGATCCAGTTTGGTGAGAGGGCTGTTGCCCACAGTTTATTACGCCCTTGCATATACTTAGACTTCAACACAGTGTTGCTGGGACCTGTAGTCCCACGGAGGAGAATCTAATAAAGGCTAAGTTTAAGCAGGCCCCAAGCCTGTCCTTAACTGCACTTTACCACTGTGTTATACCAGAGGCAATTACAAATGGATTACACCACAGGAACAGTTCCAGTATTCATTTCAAGTTAACCCTTGTTATTCCACCGTTGGATTACAAATTGTTACAAACACTAATAGCTAGCAGAAGAAAGAAGATCAAAGACTGCATCTTGTATTGCAATGCCTTGCACCATTATTAAAGTAGGGGGAGCTCCCTTGTAGTTGTGTTATGCCATATTTATCATTCTCATTCCTGTATTCATCAGAGTGTGCTGGAAGTGGGAAGGCGTAGCCACTCGGAGCACTAGTCCCAATTGGAGTCACATTCTGAGAGGTCACCTAAGACAACTGTGCAGATACAATTTATTGACCCCCAGATGATGCCTCTGTAAGGCGAAACATGTCGGGAGACTAATTTGCGGATGCCACTGTTGCCAATTCTTTCCATATATGCTTGCATTTTCTCTGCACATGTGAGTACCCATTTGCTTTTTTAAAAATAAGTTTTATTAGCCTATACGGTATCACACTATATGGCCTCATTCCTTTTTTGCCGGTAATATTGCTGGGGATGAACTACACTGTACACCTTCCACCACCCCCACCTTGGGCTTCCATTGAGCGTCCACTGTCTGCATTTATCCGTGGTCTTCCTTGCATCATAATCCTGGAACAGCTGCTCATCTAGGTGTAGTCTAAACACCATTCAGCACGTTTGACTCACACGGCATAAGCCTGCTGAGTCCACGAAAGTCGGTAAGCCTTTTGTCCAGTTGGTGATTGAAAACTTCAGACAAGCCGCACAAGTCACTTTATAATATTTTGCACACACCTATGACACTATTTTTGGTGTAATATTGTTGCTTTTTATTATTGTCTCATATAATCACTTCTAATTGATTATGAATATTTATTATTAATATCCTTCAGCATATTTATTATCAATAATTTTCAGCATATATTGACTTTTGACTACTCATTCACAATCTATATTATAATAGTTTTATTTATTTACCTGTTCAAACATTAATTTTTTGAAACACTTTAGGAGCGCCGCACTCTATATTTATTCACGTTTTTCCGATACAATTTATTGTGTATACCTATGTGCTGTTACACTATATTGGTGTGACAGTACAAATGCTGTAGTTACTATTTTACACTAACCTCAGTAAAAATTAATTTTTGGTTAAAGCGGTGTTGTACCCAACTTTTCAACTAAATCTTAAATAATTCTGTTACTGCCATTGATGCTCAAATGCCCCTTTAAAAAATAATATCGGTGTAATTACCTTTTAATTTTAATTATTAGTTCTACTTCCGGCCTCTCCTCCCATGGGAGTAGGCATGTTTATCGCCTTTCCCCGGCTCCGCAAAGTCTCCTGGGAGCTTAGTCTCAGTCTTCCCAAGATTCAGAGCGGAACGCCGTCATGTCGAAATCTCACGAGGTCTCGTAACTCAGAATTTAATGGCGCTGCTCGCTGTCGAGCATGCGCAGGATCGAGCGGTGAATGCTGGGAGCACAGCTTGCTTGTGGGATTCATTTGCCCACAATACAAATGAAAACCGCCAGGATGGTACTATATAACTTATTCTTGCGGACGAAATCGGAAAGCGGGGGAAATATTAAACACAAAAAGTGAGTACTATCTTTTCATTAGTAAAGTTTCTCAAAGACCCTGAAAAAAAAAAAACGATAGGTCAATGGAATCCCCCTTTAAGTACTTTGGTTTGGAGTGTTGTTCCTTTTCCTGCAGGTGGAGCACCGGATACCCAGGTAATAACAAAGGTATACTGTTATTATATTGTATATTGTGGGGTTATCCTTCACCATTAGCTTCACACGAACATTGCACCACAGTTGTGTCAAGGGGACTGAGTCAAGTCAGTGGGGGTTCACTAGCAAAGTACAGGCCCAAACAAATTCAGCAACTCCTTCATGGGGCCGGGGCTACATAATCATGTTTCAAACCTAATAAAAATAAATATACAATTAAAAAATGATATTACGATCACAGGACTGATCTCTGTTACAAATGAATAATACAATAACTAAAAATGAATATAAATGCATTAATTAGTTGAATAACATTATACAAAATTATTAAATAGTTTGAAAAGTCTATACAAGCTTCACTTTATGCTTTATTAATAAAGGTGTTAATATCTACTCAGTGTTTAAGCCTAATGCCGCTTACACACGAAGGGACTTTGTCCGCCGGACCTAGTCCAGCGGACAAACCGCCGGACTTTCCAGCTGGGCTTTGCCGGACTTGGAAGCGAACGGACTTGACCACACATGATCACGCTAAAAGTCCGGCGGTTCACGCGATGACGTACAGCACGTACGACGGGACTAGAAAAAGAAAAATACTAGAAAAATACTGAGCATGCGTCCTTTTTGGTCCGCCGGACCATACTACAGACGGCCGTATTGTCCGCCGGACTGCCAAGTCCAGCGGATAATTTTAAAACAAAACTTAAAACCTAGTCCGCCGGACTTTTGGGAAAAAAAGTCCGTCGAAGGCCCACACACGATCGGACTGTCCGGCGGACTCCCGCGGGAAAGTCCCTTCGTGTGTACGCGGAATAAGGGGGAGTGGCATTGGAGCTCATAAATCCAGTAAGTTTAGAGGCGTGACATGCCCATGGTCATCACCCCGCCACTCCAAGGAGAATGTACCTAACAATAATTTATAACTCCGTACCCGTAGGGTCTCTATTATGAAACTGCCGGTAATGTCTAGGGACATTATGTTTGGTATCACCCTTTTTGATGAGGGTTATGTGTTTGTTAACCCTTACTGAGAAAGCACCACTAGTTCTGCCCACGTTATGCTTGCCATATGGGCAGGTGAGCAGATATACCAAATTTTTTGTGGCACATGTACAAAAGTGCTTAATGTCATATAGACAATTGGTGGTAGCTGAAATGAATTGTAGGGTTTTACCCTGTCCTCATGTGTTATAGTGACACACACTGCACTTTATACAAGGAAAGTAACAAACGAGGTTATGAAAAAAATATGTTCTGACTGTGGGTTAATGATATTATTTTACTTTGGAAAGATGGCACCCCCTATATATCACCTTAGGTTGATCCGGCAATAGGGGACCCAAAATGTTATCTTTTTTCAAAACATCCCAATGATTGTGAATGATTGACATAACCTGCGCATGCTGAGTGGAAAATTAGGTGATCAGTGACCACCTAAAGTCTCATTAGACTCAATGCAGGGTCTATCCATCAGCAGAGAATTTCTCTCCGTTTCTGATGCTTTCTGCAGCTCACCATCCACCTCAATTGGATTGTATCTCTTATCCAAGAATCTTTGCTTCAGAACATTGGCCTGAACTTTAAAGGTTTCAATGTCAGAACAGTTCCTGCGCAACCTCAAAAATTGGCTGCGCGGAACTGAGCGTAGCCATGATCTATGGTGGCAACTGTCCACAGGGATAAACCTATTGCGGTCAGTTGGTTTGAAGTGAGTTTTAAATATAAATTGGTCATCGACAATCTCAATTTCCAAATCTAAGAAGTGAATCTTCTCATGACTGAACTCATGAGTCAAAGAAATTCCCTGACTGTTATCAGGGAAGTAACAAAATAAATCAAGAGAGTTGGAACTGCCATTCCATAAGAGGAGGATGTCGTCTATATATCTAACCCAGAGGACCAATTCGGGCCTCTGTTGGGCATAGACGACATCCTCCTCCCACTTGGCCATGCAAAGATTGGTGAGGCTGGGGGTTAACTTAGCCCCCATTGCCACGCCTCTCTGCTGGAGAAAAAAACGGTTGTCAAACCAGAAATAATTATGCTGGGTAGCGAACTCGAAAAACACAATAATATATGCACTTTGAAGTTGAGTGAGGGAAGGATGTTTATGTCAAAAGTATTGAACTGCCTCAATTTCCTACTGGTGTGGTATTCAAGTATACAGGGAGGCCACATCAGCTGTGGCCATGATGTAATTACCCTGCATGTTGACTCCTTTTAACAACCTGATGGTTTCTGTAGTATCCTTCAGGTAGGAAGTTGTGCGTTTAACCAGTGGCTGTATCAGGAGAGCGGCGCCGGACGGACGGCCCGCATGCGCCGGGGCTCGGCGCTCCGGCGCATGCGAACTCACGGCTCGGCGGTCCGGCGCCGGCGCATGCGCACTAGCGCACACCTGGCGGCAATGACGCGCAATTAGCGTCATTCTGGCGCCTATTTAAAGCCGCCTGACGCACAGGCACCTTGCTGGTCTGTCTTTCCAGCTTAGTGCCTGTGTGTCCTGTGTCCCAATAGTCCTGATCTGTTCCTACTGTTGCCTGACCCGGATTGCCTGACGTTCCTGCCTTTCTCCTGTGTTTGACCCCCTGGCCTGTTTAAACGACCCTGCTGCTGCTGCCTCTGTGTTTTGACCCGGATCTCCTGACGTTGCTGAACTCTCCTGTGTTTGACCCTCTGGCCTGCCCTACGGACTTTGCTGAACTCTCCTGTGTTTGACCCTCTGGCCTGCCCTACGGACTTGCTGAACTCTCCTGTGTTTGACCCTCTGGCCTGCCCTACGGACTTTGCTGATACCTCCTGTGTTTGATCCTCTGGCTTGCCTACTGAACTCTCCTGTGCTTGACCCTCTGGCGTGTCCACGCAATCCCTGCCGGATCTCCCAGTGTTTGCACCCCAGCCGGGCGTTTGGTACCTGCCTCCTTATTCTGCCATCTGCCGGCCTGCCCGGGCCAGGTCATTACCACCTCCAGTCTCCCTACCAGTTCTGCTTACGTGTCGGAGGTGACCTGTGCCTCCTTGTGCCATTTGCTCCCTGTCCCATCTCCAGGGGGCAGACTGCGCTGGGTCGCAAGGGTGAACCGCTCTCGGCATCTCGGCCTCGGTAAGTACAGCTCTGACAGTACAGACCAGCCATGTCCGAGGCCGACAGAGCGTGTTCTCCCCTTGAGATCCTGTGCCAGCAGATGGCAGCACTTACTGAGGCTGTCCAAAAGCTGCAAGTGGGGTATACTCAAATTGACAGCCGCTTGCAACAACTGACAGGGCCGTCTCCCCCCCGCAGCCGGTAACCTTGCCTCTTCCAGTGGGGTTCCCCCATCTGCAGCACCTACTAACCCCACCGTAGTCATGGCCACTCCGGAACCCAGGGTCCCTATACCAGAACGGTTCTCGGGTGACCGCAAGAAATTCAGGGCATTCAAGAACGCCTGCTCCCTGTACCTAGCCCTTCAACCCAGAACTTTCTCTTCCGAAGTGGTGAAAGTTGGGTTCATTATCTCTCTCCTGGCCGAGGAACCCCAGGCCTGGGCCCATAGCCTAATGGAGCAAAGGAACCCTGTACTGAACTCTGTGGACACCTTTTTCGAAAGCATGGGCCAGCTTTATGATGACCCCCAGAAGGGGGCCACGGCCGAGACCACCCTACATAACCTTTCTCAAGGCCGGAGGCCGGTTGAGGACTATACAGCGGAATTCCGGAAATGGTCAGCCGACACTGGCTGGAATGAGCCAGCCCTCAAATACCAATTCCGCTGGTATTAGGACTATCTGATAGCCTCAAGGACGAGCTAGCCCGGATTGACGTCCCGGACGCCCTGGAAGATCTGATACAAGCAGTCACCAAAATTGACCGGCGCTTGCGGGAACACCGCGCTGAACGCTTTCAGTCTTCTCGCCCCAGTTGGATGCTGCCCAAGCCAGGCCCTGCCCAGTCCTCTTTCCATCCCCCACCTGGGGGCACTCCCGGAGTCGAACCCATGCAGCTAGGTCCTGTCCGCGCTCCCTTGACCCCGGAAGAGCGTTTACGTAGGCAACAGGGCAACCTGTGCCTTTATTGTGGAAGCTCCGGTCACTTCCTCCGCTCCTGCCCCATAAGGCCTAGTAAGTCCTCTCATATTCCCAACTTTAACTTCCAGGTCTCCAGATTCTCCCAAACTTACATTATCCTCTTTATCTCCCTACAGTTAACGGAAAGGGCGGTCCGCCTCCCGGCCATAGTTGATTCCGGGGCCTGCAGCTGCTTCTTGGATTCTGCTCTCGCTGCCAGGCTTCAGCTCCCCCTTGTCCCCAAGAAGCAATGCCTACAGGTTCACCTAGCCGATGGATCCCTTCCCCGTTCCGGCTTAATCACCTATGAAACTGGTCTCATCCCGGTCACCACTGATTCTGGTCATCAAGAACTTCTCTGCCTGGATATCATTCCTTCCCCCATGTTTCCCATCATCTTGGGGCTCCCCTGGCTACAAGCATACGAACCCCTAATTAACTGGCGGACGAAGGAAGTTTCCTTCCCTTCCCAATACTGCGCCCAAAACTGCTTTGCTCTAAACCCTGCTACCTGTTCAGCTCTAGTACCAGTCCCCAATAACCTAAAACACGTACCATCCGTCTACCTTGAGTTCAAGGATGTCTTTGACAAACAGCAGGCCGACCGCCTACCACCTCACCGGCCCTATGATTGCCCCATAGACCTCCTACCCGGGGCCGCGGTCCCTTTCGGTGGTATCTTCCCACTATCTGAAACCGAGTTGAAAACTCTCAAGGCCTACATCGACGAAAACGTAGCCAAGGGATTCATCCGTCCCTCTTCTTCACCGGCTGGAGCCGGTATTTTCTTCGTTGAGAAAAAAGATGGCTCACTGAGGCCCTGTATCGACTACCGAGAGATTAACAAAATCACTATTAAAAATAGGTATCCGCTTCCCCTCATCCCTGAATTGTTCCAGCGCTTCCGGTCGGCCCGGATCTTTTCCAAACTTGACCTTCGCGGGGCTTACAATCTCATAAGTATCAGGGCGGGTGATGAGTGGAAGACTGCTTTTAGATCAAGATTCGGTCACTACGAGTACCTCGTTATGCCATTCGGGCTCTGCAATGCCCCGGCCACATTCCAGCATTTGGTAAACGATATTTTCCGTAGGTACCTAGATGACTTCTTGGTGGTTTATCTCGATGACATTCTCATCTTCTCCGCCACTCCCAAGCTTCACCAGACACACGTCAGACTGGTCCTCACCATCCTCAGGCAACACCGGCTCTATCTCAAAGCAGAAAAATGTGAACTTGAGAAAACCACCGTGCAATTCTTAGGATTCATTATCTCCACCAACGGGGTCGCAATGGACCCACAAAAGGTTCAAGCCATTCAGGACTGGCCGGCTCCCAAGGACAAGAAGGGAGTCCAGAGGTTCATCGGGTTTGCCAACTTCTACCGACGCTTCATCGTTGGTTTCTCCTCCATTGTGGCTCCAATTACCCAGTTAACCCACCAACACAATCAGTTCCATTGGTCTCCTGAGGCCCAGGCGGCCTTCACCCAGTTAAAAACCCTGTTTTCTTCCGCCCCAATTCTACGGCACCCGGATCCCGAACTGCCCTTTGTGCTGGAGGTGGATGCCTCCGAGACAGCTCTCGGGGGCTATCCTCTCTCAGCGCCAGGGCGCCAAGGCCCTCCTTCACCCAGTGGCCTTTGCCTCTCGGAAATTGAGCCCTCCGGAGAGGAACTATGATGTGGGAGACAGGGAACTGCTGGCTATTAAGTTTGCCCTTGAAGAATGGCGGTATCTCTTGGAGGGGGCATCTCACCCTGTCATGGTCTGGACCGACCATAAGAACCTTGAATATCTTAGAACAGCCAAACGTCTCCGACCCAGGCAGGCCAGATGGGCCCTCTTCTTTTCAAGGTTCAACTTTCTTATTGCATATAGACCGGGTTCCAAGAATGGAAAGGATGATGCGCTCTCCCGCATGTTCCTAGAAACTACTCAGGAAACGGAACCCAGCACCATTTTGTCCCCCCAAAACTTTTGCTTAATCACTGAAGTAGATCTCATGACTGCCATTAAGACTGCCACCAGGCACAATCCAGTGCCCACCGACCTTTCCCTGGTTGAACGTAACGACCTACTCTGGTCCGAGGGAAAAATTTTCGTCCCCCAAGGAACAAGGCCATTGGTACTCAAAACCTTCCACGATCATAAACTGGCAGGCCGCTTCGGGTCCAAAAAGACCACCGAACTTGTCTCCCGTTCATTTTGGTGGCCTGGCTGGAGACGAGATTGCAAGGACTATGTCGCCTCCTGCATTCCGTGCCAACGCAGCAAGGGCCCAAAGGCCAAATCATGGGGGCTGCTAAAGCCTCTACCCATCCCTGAACGTCCATGGGCGGAGGTTTCTATGGATTTCATTGTGGAGTTACCCCCTTCAAAGGAATTCACCACCATCTTTGTCATTATCGACCGGCTCTCCAAAATGGCCCACTTCATACCTTTGGTTGGCACTCCTTCTGCTTCCACCACGGCTGATGTGTTCTTCAAGGAAATTGTAAGGCTGCATGGGGTACCCAAAAGCATCACCTCGGACAGAGGCACGCAGTTCACTTCAAGGTTCTGTAAGGAGTTGTGCAAGTCTTTGGAAATTAAGGTCTGCCTTTCCTCCGCATATCACCCTCAAAGCAATGGGCAGACGGAAAGAACCAACCAGACCTTAGAACAGTACCTCCGATGCTTCTGCTCTGATTCGCAAGGCGACTGGTCAACCCTGCTACCATACGCTGAGTTTGCGTACAACAACTCCATCCACTCCGCCACCCAACAGACACCTTTCTGGGCGAACTTCGGCTTCCATCCCTCATTTCTCCCTGAAACACCTCTGGAAACTTCAGTCCCGGCAGCCCAGGACCGGGTGGAGTCTCTACAAGGCAACTTTCAAAAACTACAGGAGCTAATGCAAAGGGCCCAGGATGGGTACAGCAAATACTACAATAAAGGGAGGAAGGAGAATCCGGCTTTCAAGGTCAACGAAAAGGTCTGGCTGTCTTCCACCAACTTAAAATTACCTGTTCCTTCCCACAAATTGGGGCCGAAGTTCATCGGCCCATTCAAGATAAAGAGGGTCGTGAACCCTGTGGCCTTTGAACTCGAGCTACCCCAGAGCTATAGGATCCATCCGGTCTTCCACGCTTCCTTGTTGAAGCCCGTCACTCCCAGTCCCTTCCCTGGCAGGGAAGAACCACCTCCACCACCTATTCTAGTTGAGGGCAAAAAGGAGTTTGAGATGGAGGAAATTTTGAACTGCAGGAAAATGGGCAGACAGCTTCAGTACCTAATCAGGTGGAAGGGTTACCCCCCTGAGGACAATTCGTGGGAACCTTCAAGGAACCTGCACGCCCCACGCTTAATTCGGGCATTTCACCAAGCTCACCCAGAACTGATGGCCAGTTTAGGTGTCCAGAGGCCACCCCTCGGGGGGGCACTATCAGGAGAGCGGCGCCAGACGGACGGCCCGCTCTCTAGTGTGCATGCGCGGGGGCTCGGCGCTCCGGCGCATGCGCACTAGCGCACACCTGGCGGCAATGACGCGCAATTAGCGTCATTCTGGCGCCTATTTAAAGCCGCCTGACGCACAGGCACCTTGCTGGTCTGTCTTTCCAGCTTAGTGCCTATGTGTCCTGTGTCCCCATAGTCCTGATCTGTTCCTACTGTTGCCTGACCCGGATTGCCTGACGTTCCTGCCTTTCTCCTGTGTTTGACCCCCTGGCCTGTTTAAACGACCCTGCTGCTGCTGCCTCTGTGTTTTGACCCGGATCTCCTGACGTTGCTGAACTCTCCTGTGTTTGACCCTCTGGCCTGCCCTACGGACTTTGCTGAACTCTCCTGTGTTTGACCCTCTGGCCTGCCCTACGGACTTTGCTGAACTCTCCTGTGTTTGACCCTCTGGCCTGCCCTACGGACTTTGCTGATACCTCCTGTGTTTGATCCTCTGGCTTGCCTACTGAACTCTCCTGTGTTTGACCCTCTGGCGTGTCCACGCAATCCCTGCCGGATCTCCCAGTGTTTGCACCCCAGCCGGGCGTTTGGTACCTGCCTCCTTATTCTGCCATCTGCCGGCCTGCCCGGGCCAGGTCATTACCACCTTCAGTCTCCCTACCAGTTCTGCTTACGTGTCGGAGGTGACCTGTGCCTCCTGGTGCCATTTGCTCCCTGTCCCATCTCCAGGGGGCAGACTGCGCTGGGTCGCAAGGGTGAACCGCTCTCGGCATCTCGGCCTCGGTAAGTACAGCTCTGACAGTCTGAAGGGAAAAAACGATATAACACCTCAAATGTGAGGTAATTGAATCAATGCCACTCACGATAGGGCGTCCAGGGGTATGTGTAGAATCCTTGTAGATTTTTGGTAGCTAATACATAGTTGGGATTCTTGGAGCTATAGGAACTAAAAATGCTTCTATCCATGGACTGTTGTATTTATGGTTTAATAATGGTTTAATAACCTCTATATGATGGAATATGGACTTTAATTTGGGTGTGAATTTCACATCACTTTTCACTATTTTTATTTGTGTTGTTGTGGTTATTTCACATCATACATTGGATTTATATATATATATGAAAATGTGTTATGGTCCAATGAAACCAAGGTTGAGCTTTTTGGCCATAATTCCAAAGGATATGTTTGGCGCAAAAATAACATTGCACATCACCAAAAGAACACCACACCCACTGTGAAGCATGGTGGTGGCAGCATCATGCTTTGGGGCTATTTTTCTTCAGCTGAAACAGGGGCCTTAGTCAAGGTAGAGGGAATTAAGAATGGTTCCCAAAAACAGTCTTTAATGGCACAAAACCTTCAGGCTTCTGCTAGAAAGCTGAACATGAAGAGGAACTTTATCTTTCAGCATGACAATGACCCAAAGCAAACATTCAAATCAACAAATGAATGGCTTCACCAGAACAAGATTAATGTTTTGGAATGGCCCAGCCAGAGCCCAGACCTGAATCCGATTGAAAATATGTAGGGTGATCTGAAGAGGGCTGTGCACAGGTGATGCCCTCGCAATCTGACAGATTTGGAGTGCTTTTGCAAATAAGAGTGAAGGTGTGCCATGCTGATAGACTGATACCCAAAAAGATTGAGAGCTTTAATAAAATCAAAAGATGCTTCAACAAAATATTAGTTCAAGGGTGTGTACACTTATGCAACTGTATTATTTTGTTTTTTTTATTTTTACTTCCCTCCACCAAAACAATTTTGGTTTGTTGTTCAATTGAGTTGTACAGTTTATAGGTCACATTTGAGGTGAAAAAAGTTCTGAAATAATGTATCTTTATCATAATATGTAGCTTGGACAGACGTTGAAATGTGTGTCCATGCACAAGCAAATAAGGGAACGTGTCTACTTCCACTACATGTATTGTACATGTCTTGACTGAACCACATTTAGCCCCATTTGGGGGATTTTGGAATCAATTATTTGCTACAGAGTTTTTGTGTATTAGCTAGGTTCACTGCAGTTGTTACATCATAGGTTGAGAATGTTCTTAACTGTTCCTTTTACTAGTAAATCCCATTAAGGATAGAGGTTGTGGGAACTGTTATCTGTGTAAACTGTAAAGAAATACAGAACTACAATTTTATGCCACATGATATTTGCGCTACTGTTAGTCACATCTATCTTTTTGGTAAAGACACAAATTAATTATATTGCACACAAACACAATTTAAGACACAATATTTTAGTAACATAAAAAACTAGGTTGCGTGGGTAAATATATACAAAATATGTAAAATGTTAAAATTGAAGGAACATTTTAATACAGTAAATTGTCCATAGACAACGCCTTTACGGCATTAAATGTGCAGTAACTAACTGAAATATAGAGCGTTAAACACGCAGTAATGCACTAAAATATACTGCGTTAAACATGCAGTAACACACTGAAATGTACAGCATTAAACGTGCAGTTACGCACTTATATATACTGCATTAAACGGTAATGCACCAAAATATACTGCAGGAAATCTGCCCTGACAAAATAAACTGACACTTAAAATGAATGGCCAAACTACACTCACGCTGCACTATCACTAGATTCACACTAAACTGATTCTACACTGACAATACTATCACTATAGTACACTATAGCACACTATTGTCAGGAACCATGAATCACACTGAGACAGAAGTGCAGTAAAAATCACACTATTTAATAAAATGGTAGAATGGTATAAACAGAGCAAACGTAGTCAAAACATAGCCAGAGTTCGGTAACCAGGACGGGTAGTCAGAACAAGCCAGTCAGGTATTCATCAAACGGGGGAACAGCCAATGTTTGGCCCAAACTCATGCTTGGGCCGAACCGTTCGCTCAACTCTATCCATCTGTGAAACCTTCAAATTGATGACACCCCTCTCCTAACAGCACAAGTTCCACATCTTTGTAAGGATACTTGTCTATTCATAATCCCATTCTGTCTTGCAAATATTTGAAAAAGTGTCCGATCTGTCCCCACAATGTCGCAGTCCAGATAAAAATCACAGATCACCGCCATTACTAGTAAAAAAAAAATTGTAACAGAAATGCCATAAATATAGCCCCTATTTTGTAGATGCTATAACTCAATATACCCTTATTGTGATTTTTTTTCTACCAAAAATATGTACAAGTTTACATATTGGCCTAAACTGAGAAAGAAATATATATATTTTTTTAATTTTGGGGATATTTATTATAGCAAAAAGACAACAAAATTGTCGCTCTTTTTTTGTTTATAGCACAAAAAATAAAAATCACAGAAGTGATCAATTACCACCAAAAGAAAGCTCTATTTGTGGGGGAAAAAGGATATCAATTTTGTTTTTGTACAAAGTCGCATGCCCGTGCAATTGTCAGTTAAAACGATGCAGTGCCGAATTACAAAAAAAGGCCTGATCATTAGGGAGCAAATCTTCCAGGGCTGAAGTGGTTAAAGTAGAACTATAGGCACTTTTTTTTCATTTTGCATACAGTAAGGCCGGCTTCACACTGGGGCGGTGCTGGCGGCGACGGTAAAGCAGCGCTATATTTAGCGCTGCTTTACCATCGTTTTAGCCGCGGTATGCTAGTTTTAACCCCCGCTAGCGGCCGAAAAAGGGTTAAAAACCTCCGCAAAGCGCCGCTGCAGCGACGCTTTGCCGGCGGT
This sequence comes from Lithobates sylvaticus, assembly GCA_028564925.1. NCBI lineage: Eukaryota > Metazoa > Chordata > Amphibia > Anura > Ranidae > Lithobates > Lithobates sylvaticus. Next base: position 435,930,108 of record CM053029.1, read on the forward strand.
ATCCCCGCGGTGTCCCATTGATTTCAATGGGTAGGAGCGGTATAGGAGCGGTATAGGAGCGGTGAATACACCGCTCCTTCACCGCTCCAAAGATGCTGCTAGCGGGACTTTTTTTACCGTCCTGCTAGCGCACTGCTCCAGTGTGAAAGCCCCCAGGGCTTTCACACTGGAGACACAGCAGCAGCTGTTTCGGGTCGGTTTGCAGGCGCTATTTTCAGCGCAATAGCGCCTGCAAACCGCCCCAGTGTGAAAGCAGCCTAAGGGAGGGTTATAATCCTGTCAGGTTTTTTTTGCCATCTGTGTCCTATTAGAAGATTTCCCCTCTATTACATTTTCTGGAAACAACCCGAAGTTTAGGATTTTCTTTTACTTCCAATGATAATGGTAAACAGGACAAATGGGGCACACACAACAATAAAAACCTGACAGATGTTTTAATCCACCTCTACTCTAAAACTAGAAAAACATTTTTCCTTTAGTTATACTTTAAGTAAATCAACCCCAATGATTTATATATTTCCATATTTAGGTTTCTATGCATTGCTGTTTTGATAACTGATCCAAAAAGGCAGAGACTGCTCAAAATTGGCTATTATATTTTTACATTCCTTAAATACTGCATGCCCGGACCACTACTTAATTACTGCATGCATTTCATTATTTATTTCGTTTTGGGAATTAACTTTAACCCTTTTTCATGTAGTATTTAGTGACAGTTGTGAACGGTATAGTGAATTGACAATTTCAAGATCAAATGTGATATTTAGGAAAAATGTGCCTGGACACCTAAATACCACATGTGAGATGCTTTTGTGAATGGAGCCCATAGTTATTTTTATCATTTCCTATTAATTTCAAATCTGTGATTTGGTGGTTATAGGCTGTTTAAATCTGAGGGTCAATTATTCAATAATTACCATATTAAAAGAGATGTATGTTTATTTAGTTAGCTTTAATTTTGCACTGAAGTAATACATTTATTATCTTAAGTCCGCTCTAATGCCAAGTTCTGAACAAAGCAGAATTTCATTTTTACTAAGGCTACTTTCACACTGGGGAAGGCGGGTGCCGGCGGTAAAGTTCGGTTTAGCGCCTACCTTGGTTTGACTTTGATGCGATTTGAGGTCCTTATACCACAAGATTACACAGGCATTGCTTCAAGTCATGGCAAAGCTGTGCAATTTTAAGGTCGCACAAGTGAAAATGGGGCCTAATTCAAAGGTTTTCATTCATATCTATGCAACTTCACCCATGTTCACATAGCTCTGAATTGACATGGCAAATTGCAGGCCAGATTGGGGCCTATTGATGGCAATGGAACTGTCCGATTTGGTGCGACACCGCACCGTTTCCCAAAAGTAGTTCCTGCACTACTATGGGCGACTTCAGGGGGTAATTTCTTACCTCCCAACTTTTTGAGATGGGAATGAGGGACACCTATTAGCAAAATTATGTAGGCATAGGACACACCCCTAAATAGGGGCATTGCTAGGTGGCAAAAAGACCAGCAGCTTCAGCCCGAAGTCCAAACCTGGCACCGGAGGGGGTGTGTGTGTTACTTACCTGATGTACACTGACCTACCTGATGCGCACTGACCTACCTGATGCGCACTGACCTACCTGATGTGCACTGACCTACCTGTGGCGCACTGACCTACCTGACGCGCACAAACCTACCTGACACACACTGACCTTCCTGAGATACACTGACCTATCTGACATGCACTGACCTATCTGACATATACTGACCTACCTGGCACGCACTGACCTTTTGCTGAGGAGGACATGCTTTCTGATTCTTCTGCAAATGTCATTGGCACTTCCAATTAAATTTCGGGTCAAGCAAGATCTCCTATCCCAAGGCCATTGGCAGCACTTCAATCCCTCAAGGTTATGACTAATGGCCTGGCTATTGAATCAGCCAGATTAGAAGCACAGGGATTCTTATGGAAAGTTATTCAGACTCTGATGAAAGCCAGAACCTTACACAAATTGTACTTATGAGAGAATTTGAAAAAGATTTGTGGTGTTTGTTTGACAAAAGGCGTTCTCTCCAGTCACTCCAGTGCTAACCAATGTCTTAGAGTTCTTGCAATTGGCTCTGGACTTTGTTTAGCTGATAACTCAATTAAGGTACAAGTTTCAACCCTATTGACATTTATGGGTTGCCGGTGAGCTGTGGAACCATTAATCAAATGTTTCATGCAGGTGGAAATTTAGTAGTGTTGAGAGTTCTGATACAATAAACTTTTGTTTTGTCCACTATGGCTCCTCACACTTAAACTTGCCTTTTTGACTGCTATTACTTCAGCCAGGAGGGTTTTGAAAATCACAGCATTTTCCTGCAGAGAGCCCTTATATATAGTCTTATCAGACAAAGTAATCTTACGTCCATCTCGTAACCTCAAAGCGAAGGTGGTTTTCAGCTTTCATGAGAGTTAGGCGGTTAGTCCTCCCGAGCTTTCCACAGGAGTCATCAAGCCCACACCAGGAGGACTTTATGGCTCTTTACATGGTCAAGTTAATAACAGTCTACCTGCAGAGATCGGAGAAGAAGAGAAAAGTGGACAATACCAAATTTACCAGCAGGCCCAAGAAAAGGTGAGGTAGCAATGGCAAGAATATTTTTTTCTTGGATTGCCAAGGTTATTGACTGGGCATACAAAAAAGCAAGAATACAAATGACAAAAGGCACCTTTCTTTATCTGATAAAAAAAAATGCAGACAAAAATGTGAAGCGGCCTCCTTAAAGGTGTAAATAACACCTTCAATCTCTATGAGACAACCAAAAGTGGTGGCGCACAGCACAAACAGTCTCTGTGAAAATGTAAAGGCATTAAAGAAAGTCTTTAAATAATAAACAAGTCCCCAACACCATGTGAGTCTGTTTCAAGATCTTTCTTTTATACAAATCTTCAGTGCAGCGCAGACCGCCACCACATATAAGTTGCTCACTCATCGACTAGCCAGCGACCTCTAAATTAATAAAGGTCAACAAGCACTTTATAATATGCTAAGGGATATCCACCAAGCCAGAAAGATGGTTCATCAATGGTTACTCTCTATCATCCCTCCAGGAACACTCGCACCAGGATAATCACAATATGCCAAAGGAGATACTCAAAGTGCAGTATTTTTGTTTAAACAAATAAAAAGTGCACACTCACTTGTATATGTGGCCAAATATGGCACCATTGTAAACAGCCTATATGTATCTCTGCTCAGGTGCTCTGATAGCAGGTGGCCGGAGTATGTTCCATAGACTGGAAGTTTGGGCCGGTTGTGACATCAGATGGAACAGAAGTGATGGCGTGCATGGAGCCTCGACTAATTTTGCTATCCAGCACCCAGGTGGCTTTCTGAGGATGCTGTATAGTGAAACTATTTCTTCACATTTCCACAGAGACTGTTTGTGTTGAGTGACACCCTTTTTGGTCGTCACATACAAAAAGCAAGGTCTTGCCCCTCCGGAGCCGGTGAGAGCTCATTCAACCAGTCTCTTGGGCAGCAAATTTCAGTAAGACATATATAAAACAGCCAGCTGGAGCTCAGACCTTTACACAGCATTACAAGCGGATGTTCAATTGGCAGCATATGTGAAATTCATAAACAGCTGTAGTAGCTTTTTTGCATTAGATATACATTTCACTCTGTATTAGCAGAATTTTTGTGGTGTCTATTTCTCCACATAGGGGTTTTGCTAGTTATGTCCCATTGTGTGCTAATGTGAGGTGGGCCGGGGATATTGAAAATTGTTATTGGGTATTTACCACAATTTTCCTTTCCATGCCTATGATCACATCAGCACAAGGGATTTTCCTGGGTGGCATTTTGCAGGCTAGGTACTGAATTCTGGGACAGTTAGGAGAGTCAATTTATTGTGCTGGGGAAAGGTGGTCTTGGGTATTCCAAGGAAAAGGTTAACCCATTGTGTGCTGATGTGAGGATAGGCCACAAAAGGAAAATTATTGTAAATATCTGATAACACTTTTATGTTGTAAGTGGGGGAGAGCCCACCTTTCTCAAGGCAGCTCACAGTACAAAATACAGTGCTTACTTTACTATTTATCCCATTAAGGGCCCGCCCACAATAAATAAAGACAATAATTGTGCTAATCAAAAACAACTTTCATATGGTTGTAGCCCCTAGCACTCAACTTGATCTAATGCTACACAGATATAAAAACGTGTACAGTTACAATATAACATAAGAGTCATCAGCAATAAAGTAAAGGCAGGGGTGAAAAGCAGAGCATGGGAACCCAGAAGTGATCTCATTCCTGACACAGGCGCCCAGAGTAAAGCATCATATCACTAGATAACAGCAACATGATTGCCATAAGAAAATAATAGGGGGCCCGGGGAACCCAGAACTGATATTCCTGAATGAAAACAATGTATGATAAATGTACAAGTGAAATGCCCCATAATATACAATGTGATAAAGTACCTCTTAAATCTATATATAAAAAAAAAACTGCTACAAATGCTAACTAAAAATCCCCCCCCCCCCCCCAAAAAAAAAAAATAGGAAACACTATCAAAATGTATTATTCATTAAGCAACTACATACATCAGAATAGAAAACACTTAAATTAAAAACCAACAAGAAAAAAAACTGAAATATAGAAAAAAACAAAAGCACACTGGTAATACTAGGTGACAGGTTATACATAAAATGAGCAAAATCCCATGAGAGGAAGTTGCACACACAGAAACAACAAACATAAAGTAATACTGTTTTACGTGTTGGTGCATGTAACTTCTATTTATAGGTTTTTGTTTGAGGCAGGGTAGGAGGTATGCATTGGGCAAAAGGGATATGTTCTGCATGCCAGATTTATATATTATAGGATGATGATGAGTAACAAATGATAACAAACAAGCAAAGTAATGAGGATTCTAATCAGCACTGAGAATTGTTCAGGAATATGTGTAGGCAGACACTGAGAAATGTGTTCCTGAAATCTTTCAAGTGATATCAGTAAAGTGCTTATGACACTTTTTTGGAGGCATGGCCCTTTAAAATGGCCTTTACCTTATTCAAAAAGGATTACCACCAATTTCAGTAGCTTTACAATTTTACAATTTGCCACTGTGGCTGCACTGAATTCAGATTTATTTACCTCCAGTCATAGATAACAAAACTGGAGGTTATTAAGACAGATTCTAGCTTAACATACAGGGATGGGCAGAGTGCATGTCTATGTATGCTGTGTAGCAGAGTGGCATGTTTGCTACCACTACCCCCCTGCCATCTATCACTGGTTGTTAAAGATTCTGTCAGATTCACAGCAAACAGGCCTCCATCAACAAGTTATGCTGACAGTGAGTGAAGCCTGATAGGTAGGCTGGGGTACTAGTTCCACATCAGGTCCGCTCTGTCCTTGTGATTGACAGCGGGCAGTGGGCAGATCATATAGCCAATAGCAGGCTGTCCAAGAGGAATGGACCTGATAGGAAATTAGTGTATCTGAATCCTCATCAGGCTTCACCCACCCAGCTACAAAACTTTGGGTGACAACTTCTGCTGTAGGAGGAAATGTCCATATTGCTTGCCCCTCTCAGTTTCCCTTTGGCTCAAAGCTCTCAAAAAACTTCCAAAGTTTTGCTCATCTCTGCCTTCACTGAATCACACCTGAAAGACTGACCTACTTTTCTCTCAGAATTACTATACACCTCCATAGATTTGCTTATCTTTATTTTGGGAAAACCTAGAGAAACTTTTGGGACTGGCTCCAATTGTTCACACATATGATTTCAGTTGTTTTATTTAGTTAGTAAAGCCGAAAGAAAGCTCAAACAGATTTAATTTTCTTTTCCATAAATATGGAAAATATATAAATAGGTGTATGTTACAACTTTTTAAAAAAAACATGTATTTTTTTCACTGTCTTTCTTGTAAATGATAATGTATGCCTTGGCTATGACTACTTTAATTTCTAATTTGTAACATTTTGGCAGCCAAAGCCTGGACAGACAGTTTATCACTGATATGTGTGATTACGTTAATGTTAAAAAGATGTAACAAAACCAAAAACAGAGATAAAAAAACTCCCAGGGGCTTTTAGGCAGCAAAAAATACAAAATAAGTAAATTGGATACATAAAAAATATATTTTATTGATACTAAAATACATAAAGTTTAAAAAAGAAAGTGCAATTATAAAAACATGAGCTTTGGTATATGTACCCTCTATACTACACAGGATGTCCTAATAGGATAGATAAACAACATTAAATACATGAACATTTTTCAAACTTGATATACTGCTCAAAAAACTCCAATGCGTTTCAAATTTATGCTAGTTGAAATTTTCCTCAGGAGGATAATGACATCTAAATCATAAAACATATAAAGTTAAAATATGTTTACATACAGAGAAACAACATATGTGTCCATACTATATTGGATCAACATTTATGTAGTGACCATCAGTAGTGTAGTGTAGTATAGAGGGTACATATACCAGAGCTCATGTTTTTATAATTGCACTTTCTTTTTGAAACTTTAAAGTGGTTGTAAACCCTTACAAACCACTTTGACCTACAGGTAAGCCTAGATTAAGGGTTACCTGTAGGTCCAAGAAATATCTCCTAAACCTACACGGTTTAGGAGATATTTGCCAAAAGGCAGGCACCGATGTCTACGGCGCATGTGCCATAGACAGCGGTACGCAGGCACACTGAGCATGCCGCTGTTAACGGCGATATGCTGTGAGTGGCTGCTCACGTGCGCAAGCGCAAGAGTGACGTCATCGCGGCTCAGTCGAATGACAGCGCCAGAGCAGCGAGACCCACCAAGAAGATGGAGGCTCCGTACACAAGGGGACAGCGATGACTTCGCTGGCTCCTGTGTCAGGTAAGTGATACACAATGGACTACTATGCGATGCATAGTAGTCCATTATTCTTTACCTTTGCAGGGAAACAAAGAGGAAGTAAACAATACTTACTTATTTTCTCATATTTTCACCCAGGATACAAAAAAAATAGCAGAGGTCCTTCCAAAAAAATTATTAGAAGCCAGCAGCTACACATAATGCAGTGGCTTTTAATAATAGGACACTTACCTGTACTGGAGTCCAGCAATGTCAACATCGAAGCTGATGTTTCCATCAGCTGTCGGATGCTGCCGCCACCATTGTGGGTAAGGGAATCCGGCAGGCTTCACGCAGAGAAACCCTACTGGACATGCGTGAGGTACCGATCCTCCCTCCTATCGGCCCGGCAACAGGGGGAGGAGGAGGAGGGAGCCCTGCGGTGACATCATGGGCCGCGGCACAGACTCCTGGAAGTGGGAACAGGATATCCTGTTCCCCCTCCCCCCGAAAGGTGCCAATTGTGGCACTAGAGGGTGAGAGGAGACAAATTTGTGAAAATTTCCCTTTTGGGTGCAACTCCGCTTCCCGTAGCGTCAGAGGGGGCAGGGTCACTCGGTTACGAAACCAAGTGACCCTTCCCCATCTGACACTACGGGAAAGCCATAGGGATGTCCCCGTGCGTCAGAGGGAGCGGGGTCACGCGGCGATGTCATCATGTAGCCCTGCCCTCAGTTATAAAATAACTGTCACCTGAGAGGCCTGTCATTACAGCAGTTGCCTCCCATGGAAGCAGTTCGTAGACGGCTTGCGGCTTTTTTTAAATTTTTTGGACCGTCGGAGCGAGAGAAGAAGAAGAACAAGACTTCGTGGGACAGTTTTATTTTTCATTTTTTTTTAATAAAGGAGTGTATTGTCTTTTTTTTTTTTTTTTTACCATTTTCACACATTTTTTGTGAAATGGTAGGGGTACACTAGTAGACAGTTAGCTGCTGTGTAAGGCACCTGAATTAAAAAAGAAAGTTATGAGCCGGAAGATGATCTCATCAACCTTCTGCATCTCCTTTGATGTTTATTCACAGGTTAAAGGTGTTGAAGTGTCTTACTTTATTCCCATTCTTCAGCAGAGAAAAAAAAAATGTCACCAGCTTAGCTGTGCTATTGGGCAGGACTGTATAAATCTCAGGATGGGCAGAAATACAAATCCCCTGACAATATTATACTGTATATTTCCAAAGCCAAACTTGTTATTATTCACTGACTAGATGTATTTTCCAACATAATATTTTTTGCATGTATTTATTTTTTTTTTTTAATAATCACCTACAGTATGCTTAGAATTAGACAAACAACTAAACAGATAGTTGAAATACAAATATGTGAACTTTTTTCCTGCCAAATAATTTGTAATTCTGTTAAGCAAGTTTTTTTGATCTGGGCACCCCTGCCACCCAGCATAAAACCTTACTTTGTTTAACCTTCCCATTGTATGACCTGCTGCACAGAGGATTAAATGAATGATACCAAATCAAGCTCAGGTAGTTCTTTGTGATGATACAATGAATGCAATAAAATACACTACAATTTGATTGATTTAATGAATAAATAAAATGTTGATATATCTGCCTGTTTGACTTTAATGGACATTACTGTTTACTGCATTGTTTACTGCATTACAATGTGCAGCAGATACAATGTTTAACACCCTTGACTTGACCAATGCCATGATTACATGGATCAAGGCTTAAAATGTCAAAAACAGTAAAAGAGTCATTAGTCTTGACATCAGCTCATCTGCACATAACACATTACAGCAAGGAATTACAAAAGATTAATTTAAAATTGCAATAGTTGCTCAAATTCTGTACACAGTAAAGACTGTATCCAAATAAATAAACAACCTCTTCAAAAATTGCACAATTTTCAGCAAAGCTCTAAGCCATTTATATTGCAGCCCAATCAAAAATACTGTAAATTGAACAGATATAATGGATGGTGAATAAATCTTTGTGAACATAAATTAGCAGGAAGAGGAAAAGGGTTATTTTTATGATTGAATAAGTAGTTTACTGTGAAAATATAATATCCCTTTTAATGTGCATGTTATATACAATCCCTAAAATTAAAATTTCATGTACAGAACATTCTTTTTTTGTAAAATTTTATGTACTTGGTCTGTTAATACTTAAGATTGTCATACAAGAATGTGATCATGCCAGTTGATGGCACTCAACGAGGGATTTGGAAGACAGGCTGAGTGACAGTGACCTGCCAAGCTATTAATTGGTAGCATAGCTGATGGAAAGAACATTTCTAAGTGTCTTAATTTGTTCAATAGACCGAAAACATCAGATCAGAAATCTATTTGAAAAAAATATGTGTAAAGAACTATACTCAAGCACTTGGACAAATAGTAGGATTTAATAACAAACCCCTCTAAAGCCTAATAGACATCACACACTTTTGCAGATTTCCCTACATCTGTGGCAGTTGTGGTTGTTAAGGTGATATTAACCACTTGACAACCGGCCCATAGGCGAAAAACGGATACAGGGCGGTTGCTTAACTCTGGGAGGGCGTACAGCGACGTCCTCCCAGAATTCCCCTCTTGCGCGCCCCCTGGGGCGCGCACTCGAGAACATCCGTGATCGCCGGGTCAAAGCGGCCGTTTACCACGTGATCGCTCCGTCAAATGACAGAGCGATCACATGTAAGCAAACCGGTGTCATTTGATGACGCCGGTTCCTCTCCCCTCCTCTCTCTCTACCGATCGGTACAGTGTGAGAGGAGAGGGGGAGGGATCGTGGCAGCAGTGCTGTGGGCGGGATCTGTAGTGCCCACAGCCTGCTCTGCCACCACCGATCCATCCATCCATGCTCAGCCATCCCTCCATACCCTGCAATACACAGCAATAGCCTGCAGTGTATTGCTGGGTATTGCAGGGTATGGAGAGATGGCTGAGCATGGATGGATGGATACCCAGCAGTACTCTGCGATACTCTGCCATACCCTGTGATACTCTGCCATACCCTGCGATACCCAGCGATACCCTGCGATACTCTGCCATACCCTGCAATACTTTGCCATACCCTGCGATACTCTGCCATACCCTGCGATACTCTGCCATACCCTGCTCTGCCATACCCAGCGATACTCTGCCATACCCAGCGATACTCTGCCATACCCTGCGATACTCTGCCATACCCTGCGATACTCTGCCATACTCTGCCATACCCCAGATACTCTGCCATACCCTGCGATACCCAGCGATACCCTGCGATACCCTCTGCCATACCCTGCGATACTCTGCCATACCCTGCAATACTCTGCCATACCCTGCGATACTCTGCCATACCCTGCTCTGCCATACCCAGCGATACTCTGCCATACCCAGCGATACTCTGCCATACCCTGCGATACCCTGCCATACCCTGCGATACTCTGCCATACCCTGCCATACCCTGCGATACTCTGCCATACCCTGCGATACTCTGCCATACCCTGCGATACTCTGCCATACCCTGCAATACTCTGCCATACCCTGCGATACTCTGCCATACCCTGCGATACGCTGCCATACCCTGCGATACTCTGCAATACCCAGCAATACCCAACAATACTCTGCAATACCCAGCAATACTCTGCGATACCCTGCCATACCCTGCGATACTCTGCCATACCCTGCATATACTCTGCTATACCCTGCGATCCTCTGCCATACTCTGCCATACCCTGTCATACCCTGCGATACTCTGCGATACTCTGTGATACCATGCTATACCCTGCGATACTCTGCCATACTCTGCCATACCCTGCCATACCCTGCCATACCCTGCGATACACTGCGATACTCTGTGATACCATGCTATACCCTGCAATACCCTGCGATATTCTGCAATACCATGCGATACTCGCTACGATCGAAGCCAGGATCGTTTTTTTTTTTTATTCCAGGCTTTCCAGCCTAGAGGTGAGATGTGGGGTCTTATTGACCCCATATCTCACTGTAAAGAGGACCTGTCATGCCATATTCCTATTACAAGGGATGTTTACATTCCTTGTAATAGGAATAAAAGTGATCAAAAAAAATTTTTGGGGGAAAAAAAGTGTCAAACTAAAATAAATAAAGTAAAATGAACAATAAAAAAAAAAAAAAAAAAAAATTTAAAGCGCCCCTGTCCCCGTGTGCTCGCATGCAGAAGCGAACGCATACGTAAGTCCCGCCCACATATGAAAACGGTGTTCAAACCACACATGTGAGGTATCGCTGCGAACGTTGGAGCGAGAACAATAATTTTGGCCCTAGACCTCTTCTGTAACTCCAAACATGTAACCAGTAAAAAATTTTAATGCGCCGCCTATGGGGATTTTTAAGTAGCAAAGTTTGGCGCCATTCCACGAGCGTGTACAATTTTGAAGGGTGACATGTTAGGTATCTATTTACTCGGCGTAACTTCATCTTTCACATTATTCAAAAACATTGGGCTAAATTTACAGTTTTGTTTTTTGTAAAGCACAAAACTTTTTTTCCCCAAAAAAACGCGTTTGAAAAATTGCTGCGCAAGTACCGTGCTAGATAAAAAGTTGCAACGACCGCCATTGTATTCTCTAGGGTATTTGCTAAAAAAACATATATAATGTTTTGGTGTTCTATGTAATTTTCTAGCAAATATATTATGATTTTTACATGTAGGAGAGAAATGTCAGAATTGTCCTGGGTGCTCCAGAACACCTGATGGCACTCCCTGCATGTTGGGCCTCTGTATGTGGCCCAGCTGTGTAAAAGTCTCACACATGTGGTATCGCCATACTCGGGAGTAATAGCAGAATGTGTTTTGGGGTGTAATTTGTGGTATGCATATGCTGTGTGTGAGAAATAACCTGCTAATATGACAATTTTGTGAAAAAAATAAAAATAAATAAATCTTGATTTTGCAAAGAATTGTGGGAAAAAATTACAACTTCAAAAAAACTCACCATGCCTCTTTCCAAATACCTTGGAATGTCTTCTTTCCAAAAAGGGGTCATTTGGGGGGTATTAGTACTTTTCTGGCATGTTAGGGTCTCAAGAAATGAGATAGGCCGTCAGTACTTCAGGTGTGATCAATTTTCAGATATTGGCACCATAGCTTGTGGACTCTATAACTTTCACAAAGACCAAATAATATACCCCAATTTGTACTTATTTTTACCAAAGATATGTAGCAGTATAAATTTTGGCCAAAATTTATCAAGAAAAATGCTAAATTTTATAACAGAAACGAAGAAAAATTCATTTTTTTACCGAATTTTCAGTCTTTTTTCTTTTATAGCGCAAAAGTTAAAAAAACCCAACGGTGATTAAATACCACCAAAAGAAAGCTCTATTTGTGTGAAAAAAAGGACACAAATTTCATATGGGTACAGTGTTGCATGACTGAGTAATTGTCATTCAAAATGTGAAAGCACCGAAAGCTGAAAATTGGTCTGGTTATTAAGGGTGTTTAAGTGCCCAGTGGTCAAGTGGTTAAACCCAAAAACAGAAATGTATTATGTTGCAGATTACCAACCATTAAATGTGGTGACTGCATCAGTTTTTCTTTATTTGGCTTTCACCTGGTGACCTGACCAGTAACACAGCTCCTGTATTATTCTCTATTATTATTGAGAGTTTGTGCTGTATTACCAGATGAAAATAGAATAAAGAAAGTCTAAAAAAGGAAACTAATATAGCCATCACATCTAAGAATGGGTAAGCTGCAGTATAATAAATGTTTGCTTTTGGGTTTAATACGCTTTAAGCACTAAGTTATGGGCATGGGCAATATATATATTTCTAACACCCTAGAGACTAAAATGGCAGTCATTGCAATACTTTCTGTCACACTGTATTTGCGTAGCAGTCTTACAAGCGTACTTTTTTGGAAAAAATACACTTTTTTGAATGAAAAAATAAGACAACAGTAAAGTTAGCCCAATTTTTTTATATTGTGAAAGATAATGTTACGCCGAACCCCGATCATGACACATCCATGATGAATGGAAAAATTCTGACCAATGAGTGACTATAAATCCCCATCTTTGATGTCTATAATATGATTTTAAGCTTTTTTTTTCCATTTTTTTTCCATTTTATTTTACCAACATAGAATGAATTACTTTGGCAAACCATCAGATAACTCCCAGTGTAGAACAGTTAACAAAATATGTTGATATAAATTTGTCACCATTAGGCATTCAAACTTTTTTAAGTTGTGGAGCTGTAACTACATTGATTAAAGGAACCAAATGAGCAAATTCCTGTAATAGAGGGATTGTAAATATTTTAGACCATATCAAAATGGGTATGTACCTAAACATCCTTGAAAGACTGAGTTCACCAAATGTGATCTCAGGAAAATATTTAGGACATTTACATAATATTAGATAATTTGTAAGTAAATAACAATAATATGTCTAATGTCCACATGTTGTCTGATATTTAGTATGATTGATGGTGCATCATCCTTACCAGAAATTTTATGTTTGATTTTTAGCTTTATTTGGAGCACATTTGCTAGTGCATTATGGTGCTTCCTGTGTGTGTGTACCCTTGTCAATTTTAGTGTGCATCCTGACACCATGATGTAACTTTGTTGTGATGCTTTCATGTCAAGGAATTTTAATTTTGCCTCCCTTTTTACTGCTTGTGACATTCAGGGTTACATAGTTAGATAGTTACATAGTTAATCTGTTTGAAAAAAGACACTAGGTTGGGGATTTGTTTTCAAACACATAACATAGTTGACTGTGGGCAACTTTTGGGACCTGAAAGTTAATTTATTTCCTAAAGGGTGATCTTCTAGGGCAGTGGTTCTCAACTCCTATCCTAGGGACCCACTAACAGGCCAGATTTTAAGTAATACCTTGGGGAGGTGCAGACTAGAATACTGCAATCACAGAAGAAAAGTATATCACCTGTGATGTATTTCAGTTATCTTGCAAACCTGGCCTGTTAGTGGGTCCTGAGGACAGGAGTTGAGAATCACTGTTTTAGGGCTTTTTATATAGTGGGTTCCATTATCTTACATTGTCTTGTATGTTTGATTGTGTTGTTCCATCTTTTTTCTCTGCGTATCTACAGACTGGTGGGATCCACGCTTATACCTGGATACGGGGAAACAGTACGTGATCTTGTATGTGGTTTTATGGTGAATTTAAGGTTCAGTACATATGCATTGGGTCTAAAATTTGGTATTTTTCCCAGTAGTGTGGACTCTGTAATATTGTGCAATGTATTTTAAGAGAGATACAATGGATTAACTACATGTTTATGTTTTTCCCCAAGGGTATGTTTTAAGGTGCAAATACACCCTTAACAGAGGTTACTGTGCTCCAGAAAATGTGTTGGCCAAACAATCATATGTGTACGATTTGAACATGTATTTTGGATGAACAATCATGTGGACATAATTTGATTACATGTTTTAAAAGGCATTCCTTCATGTAAGATAATGTAATATACATACAATACAGTTAAAAACTGCTATTTATTTTACAATGATACTGGTGTAATCAATGCTTTTAGAGGTAGGCTGGCCATACACAGAGCAAATTTCTTTCCTGCAACCACATGTTGTGGGAAATAAATTAGCTTGATTCCCCCATCAACACAGACAGTGTTAATCCCTCCTACCGGGCCACTGTCTTCTCCTGGTGGGGGAAACCGTCTTCGCTGGGAGAAGACAGTGATTATTTCTAGCAGCTATAGCATCTGCTAGCCATAATCACAGGTAAAACCCAGCATGCTGGTTGCACCCAAGTTGATCGATCGATCGATCAACTTAGTACATTCAGCCTGCCCATATATGTTTTGAATCTCGGCCAGTTTCTGTTGAATCGGCTAAGATTCAAACCATGTATGGCCTGCCTTAGTTATCACACCCACATATCCCCCTTGGACTGCACAACACCTTTAGTAGTAAGTAAAATAAAATAGCCACTCACAATTTGAAAAGTATTATTAAATATAATTTCTGTTTAAAACAACAAAACTTTTATAGGTTTTGCAATTAAAAAACACATAATTATGTTATATGTTCAAATGGCTAAGGAACATGTTCAATAGGTTAGCCCAAAATATTTTCAAAAGAAATATGTCAAAATATTTATATTAGGTTTTGAAAATGAACTTTGTCGTTTTGGGAGATCAGATTTTTGTTATTCACACTGTTAACAAATAACGTTTATCTTCTTGTTTTACATAAGGATTTATTCCAAAGCACTAATTATTAAACTAAAAGGAAAATTTAGAGCCACATTATATAAAAGATAAATTTATACTTCCGTAAAGATTAAATAGTTTGTTAGAAATGTGTAAGAAGCTGACCTTTACTGTGAAGATTATTAAATTAAATAGTTTGTGTGCAATAATAATTATCCTTTTAATTAGCTTAGCACTTCCAAGGTTGTTAAAGTAAACCTTTGGTGTATTTAAATATAATATATTTCCCCCAGTAGTTTATATCTAGCACCTAGAGGAGCTTGCGCATATGTTTAGCAAGCTGCTTGAGCTACCTGAGTACGCCAAAACCTAGGTTAGGAGGTAACTCATTCATGAAAAAAAACACATTTACCCTTAAAGTTGAAGCTTGTACCTCTTCCACCTACAGTGCATCCCTGTTGGATCATCATTGCATATTCATTTCAAAATCATTGACCAATAATGAGGCTTAAGTGGAAGTGCAAGGGCCATGTACTAACTGGGTGTGTATTACAGCACCTTGGATTTTCTTGTTCAATATGTTTATTGAGAGTTACAATAAAAAGGAGAATATAACAGTGTATCGACATGTACATAAGATTCGGAAATTAAGAAATAATGTCATACATCTGATGATACAATCCCTTTTAAATAATACAAGAAAGATCTTAAATACATACAAAAGAAGTTGAAAAAGAATCAAGAATAAACTCGATCCATGTATTAGAGAGTATATGACCCTAAGAACTAAAAATAAAAATGAAGACAAAAACAAAATTCCCTCAATTATCTGCATATCAATTGAGTCATGCCTCTGGACCACCTGACCACCCCAAATGGGATCAAACTGGGGACGAATGGGGGCATGATTATAAGATAATGAATTATTGATTTACAGAATAGAGGGAAAGTTCAAGAGTGATCAAGGTAAATAAACAACTTGTGTTTTCGTCATGTATAGAGTAAATAAAGTCTACAAAAAAGGTGATAGTGTAAGAAAAATTAACAATGTATGACTGAAATTTCAATAATGGTAAATGATCTCATGTATGAGGATAATAATATGAAAATAAAAAGGAAAGGGGGCGTGGCTACCGCGCTAGCTGATGGACGCTTAGACCGAGAGCTCCGCTCCAGCGACGGAAACCCAAGGCGACCCTAACCTCTCAAAACACTCCGTTCTGAGTCTCCAGAGACCCCTCCACCCTCAAGGATGGCCAGGAAGCGGCAAAACCTGAACCAGCCGAAGCGGCTGAATGACTTCTTCCCTCCCAAGGCCCGCGGCCTAGTCCAAGATGGCGCCGGCTCCCCGGCCTCCTCGCGCGACTCTCAACTATCCTCACCAGGCCTGAGCTCAATGCCGGATCCCCAGCAGCGCTCGCCCGGAGGCATCAACCCCTCTATTAGGCAGTCCAGCCAAATCAAGACCCCGGATGACACCAGGCCCAAGCAGCCATAAGGTCAGTGATCTAGCTACGTCCCTAGAAGACACCAGAGAGATAGCTGACACCATCAATGCCTTCCCTACCTCAGATCAGCCAATATCGGACACCACTCTAAAAGACATGCTTGTCTCACTATGCACCTCCATGCATGCTGATATGATGGAGTGTATGCGTAACTTTAAATCCGACATAGGAGAACTGGGGACTAGGGTGGACCACGTGGAAACAAAAATGGGGGAATATGCCACTTCATACAACACCCTAGTTGATTCCCACAACGAACAGTCAGATGAGGTCACATGGTTAAAGGCAAAGGTCGCCAACCTCGAAGACAGATCGAGAAGAAATAATGTAAAGGTCAGAGGGGTCCCTGAATCCATCCAACCTGCACAACTACAACAGTATGCCCAAGACCTCCTCTCAGCATACCTACCTACACTGACCGCATCAGACCTGGTGATAGATAGAATTCACCGTCTCCCTAAACTGTCTCACATCCCAGACAACGTTCCAAGAGACGTGTTAATGAGAGTGCACTTTTATCATGTAAAAGACCAATTCATGTCTGCCTTTAGGAAGTGCACCCAACCCACAGACCAGTACAATATACAGGTCTATGCAGACTTGTCGCAATATGCCATGCAGAAACGAAAGTCCCTCATTACTGTGACCAAAGCCCTGCGTAATCACAATATCACCTACCGATGGGGATATCCAACGAAACTGACTGTCACTTATGATGGGAAAACATCTGTGATTACTTCTCTCAATGAAGGCTTGGCACTGCTGAGAGAATGGGACATAATAGTACCTCCGATGACAACCACCGACCACCCAAGACAAAAACTCTGGAAGAGTGGCAACTGGTCTCACACAAAAGAAAGTCGCACAAATCTAATGGGCCTCGCATATGATAACCAACTCAAACCTACGAGTTTCCTCACAAGCTGGAGTGGAAAAACCACTTAGCTCCCCTAGCCAAGTTATGTGCAGTACAACTGCCATCAGATCCCGAAAGGAATCTACCTTTTTACTACAATTTTTTATGCTCAGTTTGAGTGTTGACATTTTGTTTTCTTCTCCCCTTTTCCCACCTTTCCTGAATTTCCTACCTTACCCCTGGATGGACCGCATACCGTGGAACCGAACGCTCTTTTGGATCGCCTCTATTGCTGCAGATCACCTCCTGGATCCTGGGGCACTACAGCTGACACATATAAGGTACTCTTCTCTGCACACACTACACCCATTATGGCTATTACAATAACCTCTTTTATTGTTCATGGACTGAACCATCCAGCCAAAAGGGCATCAGTCTGGAAAGAAGCCCTCAAACTCCATGCAGACGTCATCTGTCTACAGGAGTCACACTGGTCCTCTACAGCTGCCCCTCCTTTTCAACATAGAAGCTTCCCACACATCTTTCATGCCTCTTCCCCCAAGAAGCAAAAGGGGGTTGTTATTGCAGTAAAAGACTCTGTATCATTCTCTCTTCAAGAATCGCATGCAGACCCTGAAGGTCGCTATTTAATATTGATCTGCACACTCAACAACCGTCTTTACACTTTGATTAACATATATGCTCCCAATACGCATCAGACACGGTTTCTGAGGAAACTTTTCTACAAGATCAACTCTCTCAGGAAGGGGGAGATTGTTGTGTGTGGAGACTTCAACGCTACAATTGATCATAAAATTGACACTACTTCTAAGGCTAAGAGGCCTCCGTTGTCCCTTCAACGTATCCTACACTCCGAGGAACTGTATGACGTTTGGAGGTGTCAACACTCCACGGAACGTGATTACACTTTCCACTCCTCTAGACTAAGGATGAGCCCGGTGTTCGATTCGAACCCATGTTCGAATCGAGCACCGGGTGTTCGCTCGCTCGGCGAGCCCAGAACTATTGGGGCCCGCTCGCATCTAATTCGTGTGATGCGAGCGGCCCCGCAATGCATTGCGGCCCGCGCAGTGCAATGCTGGCTGATGATTGGGCAAGCATGCACTGTGACCCCGCATGCTTGGCCAATCACAGCGCCGGCAGCGAGGAGAGCCATAATTGGCTACAGGCAGGATGCCTGTAGCCAATTATAGCTCAGGGGCTTTAGTACACGCCCCACGGTATAAGAGGCCGCCGCGCCGGCGGCCTCGCATATTATGTTTCAGATAGTGTCAGCGTGTCAGTGTGCTGCTGACTGCTGACAACAATATGTGCTTTATTTCTGGGGATATGTGTGTGCATGCTGTTAGAACAGCATTGCAGTATCACATCTGGGGGGTGGCCTGTGAAGGGGGCAGGTTTCCTGTGCTTAGAACTTTCCCTGCAAAAAAGTGTCATTTTTGCAGGAAAAAAGCTATTTAAAATCACTCGCGGCTAATGAATTGATGGCTCCTGTAACACAGAGAACTGTCATTCATTAATAAAAAACAAAAAAAAAAGCGTAGGGGTCCCCCCAAATTCAATAACCAGGCCCTTCAGGTCTGGGATGGATATTAAGGGGAACCCCAGCCAAAAAAAAAAAAAAATGGCGTAGGGTCCCCCTCAAAATCCATACCAGACCCTTGAGGTCTGGTATGGATTTTAAGGGGAACCCTAGCCAAAAAAAAATGGCGTGGGGTCCCCCTCAAAATCCATACCAGACCCTTATCCGAGCACGCAACCTGGCAGGCCGCAGGAAAAGAGGGGGGGACGAGAGCGGCCCCCCCTCTCGCCTGAACCGTACCAGGCCACATGCCCTCAACATTGGGAGGATGCTTTGGGGGTCTAAGACCCCTAAAGCACCTTGTCCCCATGTTGATGAGGACAAGGGCCTCTTCCCCACAACCGTGCCCGGTGGTTGTGGGGGTCTGCGGGCGGGGGGCTTATCGGAATCTGGAAGCCCCCTTTAACAAGGGGACCCCCAGATCCCGGCCCCCCCCCTGTGTGAAATGGTAAGGGGGTACAAAAGTACCCCTACCATTTCACCAAAAAAGTGGCAAAAATGGTAAAAATGACAGGAGACAGTCTTTGACAATTCCTTTATTAAAATCTTCTTTCTTCTTTCTTCATCCTTCGGTTTCTTCATCTTCTCCTTCCTTCATCTTCTTCCATCTTCTTCTTCCATTTTCTTCTTCCTCCGATCCGCTTCTTCTTGCGCTGGTCTTCTCGTCCTTCTCGTCCGGCATCTTCTTCCGTCGGCGTCGGTGTCTCTGTCTCTTCTTGGGCCGCTCCGCGCAATGGGAGGCTCCCGCTGTGTGAGGCTCCGCTTCGTCTGACAGGTCTTTTATAATGGAGGGCACCTGGTGACCCCGCCCCCTCTGACGCACAGGGACGTCATGGGGAATTCCATGATGGCTTTCCCCATGACGTCAGAGGGGGGGCGGGGTCACCAGGTGCCCTCCGTTTTAAAAGACCTGTCAGATGGAGCGGAGCCTCACACAGCGGGAGCCTCCCATTGCGCGGAGCGGCCCAAGAAGACACCGACACCGACGCCGACGGAAGAAGATGCCGGACGAGAAGGACGAGAAGACCAGCGCAAGAAGAAGCGGATGAAGAAAGAAGATTTTAATAAAGGAATTGTCAAAGACTGTCTCCTGTCATTTTTACCATTTTTGCCACTTTTTTGGTGAAATGGTAGGGGTACTTTTGTACCCCCTTACCATTTCACACAGGGGGGGGCCGGGATCTGGGGGTCCCCTTGTTAAAGGGGGCTTCCAGATTCCGATAAGCCCCCCGCCCGCAGACCCCCACAACCACCGGGCATGGTTGTGGGGAAGAGGCCCTTGTCCTCATCAACATGGGGACAAGGTGCTTTAGGGGTCTTAGACCCCCAAAGCATCCTCCCAATGTTGAGGGCATGTGGCCTGGTACGGTTCAGGCGAGAGGGGGGGCCGCTCTCGTCCCCCCCTCTTTTCCTGCGGCCTGCCAGGTTGCGTGCTCGGATAAGGGTCTGGTATGGATTTTGAGGGGGACCCCACGCCATTTTTTTTGGGCTAGGGTTCCCCTTAAAATCCATACCAGACCTCAAGGGTCTGGTATGGATTTTGAGGGGGACCCTACGCCATTTTGTTTTTTTTTTTTTTGGCTGGGGTTTCCCTTAATATCCATCCCAGACCTGAAGGGCCTGGTTATTGAATTTGGGGGGACCCCTACGCTTTTTTTTTTTTCATTTTTTTTATTTTTTTTTTTTTTTATAAATGACTTTTTTTTATGAATGAGTTTCAATGAATCACTGTTCTCTGTGTTACGGGAGCTGTGAATTAACATTAGCCGCGAGTGATTTTAAATAGCTTTTTTACTTTCAAAAATGACACTTTGCGCAGAGACAGTTCTAAACACAGGAAACATGCGCCCCTTTACAGGCATACTATAGACACCCCCCAGGTACGAAATTTAAAGGAATATTACACTTTTATTGTTTCAATTTAAGCATTATTAAAATCACTGCTCCTGAAAAAACGGCCGTTTTAAAAAAAAAATTTTGCATTGATACATGTCCCCTGGGGCAGGACCCAGGTCCCCAAACACTTTTTATGACATTAACATGCATATTAGCCTTTAAAATGAGCACTTTTAATTTCGAACGTTCGCATCCATTATAACTAATAGGGTTCTAAAGCTCGCACGGACTTTAGGTCCGTTCGCGGGTTCTGGTGCGAGCCGAACGGGGGGGGGTGTTCGGCTCATCCCTACTCTAGACACAACACCTATTTCCGAATAGACTTTATCCTCGCAGACAAAAACTTGTTGCAAAGGATCTCCTCCTCCACCATACATGACATAACATGGTCTGACCATGCACCTGTCTCTGTGGTGGTGGAGGAGAAACACGCACCTTCACCAGCCTATATCTGGCGAGCTAATATTTCCTTGCTGCAGCAACCAGACCAGGTGGCTTTAGTGAGGAAACACCTAATCGAATACTTTAATATCAACAGAGACTCAGTAACTAACCCTTTCTCCCTATGGTGTGCCCATAAGGCGTATATTAGAGGTATTTTAATCCAGATGTGCTCCAGGGCAAAGAGGCAGAGGACGCAAAAAATCGACTCACTTTTATCCAAAATCAGACTGTTAGAAACTCAAAATA
The DNA here is from genome assembly GCA_028564925.1 of Lithobates sylvaticus. Taxonomy (NCBI): domain Eukaryota; kingdom Metazoa; phylum Chordata; class Amphibia; order Anura; family Ranidae; genus Lithobates; species Lithobates sylvaticus. Next base: position 435,951,662 of record CM053029.1, read on the forward strand.
AAATCACTCCTGATCCCATAGCGGCAAACCAACTTGATGGCCTCTGTGCGGATCTCAGACTCATGATGCTAGAGCAACATAATAAACATATAATGTACCTTAAGGCCAACCATTACTCGGCTGGTAATAGGGCGGGAAAACTCCTGGCTCAAAAATTAAAAGACCAGAAAGCCAAAACTAGAATACCCTTCCTCACGAATCCTACAAACGGAAACAAAATTTATAACCCGCAAAACATTGCTGACTCCTTTGCTGATTACTACTCCTCCCTCTACAATCTAGAATCTGACTCAAACACCCCCCAGCCCACAGAAGCAGCAATCAGCAAATTTTTAGATGACCTGTCGCTCCCTTCCTTAACAACATCACAACTGGAAACATTAAACTCCCCTTTCACAGAGTCTGAGATACACAAGACCATACAAGCATTACCTAATGGTAAATCCCCAGGCCCAGATGGCCTTCCGAATGGTTACTTCAAAACATTTTCTGACATCCTGCTTCCCCCACTGCAAGAAGTGTTCTCAGAAGCGGCGTCCTCTGCCTCTTTCCCATCCGAAATGTTAAATGCATATATTGTTACCATCCCGAAACCTGGTAAGCCACCTGACACCCCACCCAACTTCAGGCCCATCTCTCTTCTGAACACAGACGTAAAAATATATGCTAAAATTATTTCTCATAGACTCCTGTCCAATCTTACCTACACTAATCAGCCCTGACCAGGCTGGATTCACTAAAGGCAGGCAGGCAGCAGATGCTACCCGTCGAGTTATAAACATTTTACAACACGCGGACTCCTGTCGAGTGCCTTCTCTGCTGTTGTCCTTGGAGGCGGAGAAGGCATTCGACAGGGTCCACTGGGGCTACATGAAGCAGACCTTAGAAAAGTTTGGTTTTGCCGGTTTCATACTGAAAGCTATACTAGCTCTATATTCCTCTCCCTGTGCACAAGTGTACACTTCAAACATGCTATCCCGCCCTTTCTCCATCACAAACGGTACTAGGCAAGGGTGCCCTCTTTCCCCCTCAATTTTCAACCTTGTCATAGAACCACTAGCCGAAAAAATTAGAACTCACCCAGGAACTCCAGGCTTCAATATATTAGGCGAATCCCACAACATATATCTCTTTGCGGACAACATCATTCTCCTCCTGACTTCCCCTCAAACTTCTCTGCTTCAAGCCCACAATATTCTTGTAGAATTTAGTCAAATATCGTATTACAAAGTAAACTTCTCTAAATCCCTCATTCTAGGACTTAACCTTCCCACCCACCTCCAAAAAAGACTGCAGAATGACTCCTCTTACACATGGAGCTCATCCAGCATACCCTACCTAGGTCTTCATCTGACAGCAGACCCTAACAAATTAGCAGAAGCTAACTATACTCCCCTAATTGCCAAGTTAACACTAGCTGCCCAGCGAATGTCTAAAACCGACCTGACATGGTCTGGCCGCCTAGCATCATTCAAGATGCTGCTCCTCCCCCAAATTCTATACGCGTTCCGCACTCTCCCTATACCACTCAAGACACCCCACATCAAAGCACTCAACCTCTTATTGAAACAATACATCTGGAACTCTAAACGCCTGAGATGCTCAAAACAGCTTCTTGTCAAACATAGACTAGCAGGTGGGATGGGACTAGTAGATCTAAAGGACTATTACAAAGCGGCAATACTTACCCAACTCAAATATTGGTTCCCCTCACAGCCAACTACCCCTTGGTCTAGACTGGAACAAGCATTGTGCCCAACACGCAATCTTTACCACCTCTTACTCATAGACACATGGAAACCATTCCCCCTCTCAACACTACCACTCACTATTAGGGCAACTCTCATGGCATGGAGAGATCTGCACAAAAGCAACGCACTTTCCACTACAGCCTCACACCTCAAGATACCGCTTGAGGTCATAAACAGTGAAATTCCACATGCAAATTTCTCCAGATGGGTATTGCAGGGCATCACTTTACTGTCCGACCTTTATGACAACAAACAACTCAGATCCTTTGATGACCTGACTACAAAATACGCTATCCCATTGTCCGACCACTATAAATACCTCCAATTGTCTCACTTCCTAAAATCTCTGAGGGAAACCCATATCCCACTACAGAGTGAAATACAAGAATTCTTCAGTAGCAATCCCAACTCCACGAAAGGCATAAAGCTTTTCTACAACCACTTCCAAAATAAAGTCTTGTTTACCAAACTACCACCATTCCTTAAATGGGAACAGGAGATAGGAGTTTCCTTCATGGCTCACCAATGGAAAATGGCATTTAAATCCTTATACAAAGCCTCTAGATGTGTAAACCACTGGGAACTTTCGCTAAAAATAGATCAAAGATGGTACCTCACCCCATATAGAATGTCTAAATGCTACCATAACAATTTCCCCCTATGCTGGAGGGATTGTGGAGACTTAGGAAATATACTACATATATTTTGGAAATGTAAAAATGTAACTAGTTTCTGGAACAGTGTCTTCTCATACATCTCCTGACCCTGGAATGGCACTACTAAATCTCAATATTGAGAAATCCCCCCCCCCAACTATCGTACTGTAGTGACACATATCTTCCTTGCTGCTAGATCAGTTATAACCAAAAACTGGAAATCAAAGGTGACTCTCAACGTATCTGAGGTCCTAGCTATCACACATTCTAATTACCTTTTTGAGTCAATGATAGCAAAAAAAGAAGGTAGATATCGCTTGCTACAAAATCATTGGAATATATGGTCTTCATGGTATAAAAATAACTGAAATCTGCTTGCTTGTGACATGCCACTGCCTGAAAATATTATTTTGACCCACCCATGTGCGGTCCATCCCCCCCCCCCCCCTCTCCCCTCTCTCCTCTCCCCTTCCCTCCTTCTCTTTCCCCACCTGCCTTTCTCCCATCTATCCTTCTCCCCCCTTCCCCCTCCACTTCTGGTTATGATAGAATTAGGTATATCTATGGGAAGGTTTTCTTGCCCATCTCTGCTGTATACTTACTGTATTTATAGTAATACTACATTTGTAACTCTGGTAAAAGCATCCTAACATACTATGTAACCACCATTATTTCTACTTCTATGTTTATTGTACAATGTTTGTACTTTGTTTATACAAAACTTTATTTTTCAATAAAAACTAATTAAAAAAAAAAAATTCAATAAAAAGGAAAAAAATAAGATAATAGGAAAGGAGAAACAAGGGAAAGATACTATTAATAGAACCAGAAGTGAACAACACAGGCTCCAATCTACAAATGAAAAAAAATCTAAAGTAAGTATCATTCACCTCTAGCTTAATGTTAGTAAGTCATTATGTGGAGAAATAAAAACAAAGAAGAATAGCAGGGAAAGGATGCTAAAGAGAAAAGAGAATATAAGGAAAGAAGAAAGTAAGAAAGAAGGAAAGAAAGAAAGAAAGAAAGAAAGTCTCTCATGGTGGTGGTGCCGCCCCCTCCCGGGCGGTGCAAATGCCTAATGGCAGAGAATGGAAGGAAAAAGAGTAAAATTAGCAAGGTAACAATAACGATTGATCAAAGTCAGTCAGTAAATAATTGTTTGACCCATGGCTGCCAAATTAGACGAAATGTATTTATATTATTATTTTCTATAGCCGTCATTTTGGCAAAGGTAAGGGTTCTGTTCATCCTATGTTCAGCCTCAGCTACTACCAAGGTCTGATATTTCCATGCTTTGGCTATAGTTTGTTTAGCTGCAGTGGCAAGGTGAATGAATAATTTGATTTGAGTTTGCGTTAGATCCGATGGTTTGAGATTCAAGAGATCCATTGCCGTGTCAGGAAGTATAGAGGTGTCCAGAGCTTTGGAGGCTATCTCAAATATTTTCTTCCAAAATTCTTGGGCTATCGGACATAGCCACCAGATATGAAAATGCATACCAGGCATTGAACATCCCCGAAAACAGGAGTCTGAATAGGATGGAACAAATTTTGCTATTTGGCCGGTACTAAATACCATTGTGCCAAAACTTTAAAATTGGTTTCTAACACAAAGCAATTCGGGGAAGAAGTTTTAGTAGATAACCAGATATTAGACCACTCATCTATGTCAATGTGATCCATATCTTGCGACCATTTGACAGTATATGAGGGTAGTGTTTCATTAGAAGGCATATTAATGTGTCAATATAGGAGCGAAATCAGGCCTCTAATATGTGGGTTGCTCTTACAAATGCGCTCAAACTGTGACATCTGATTGAGTGGAGAACCTGTCCTAATGAAGGGTGTATAAAAATGTTTAATTTGTAGGTATCGAAAAATGTCAGTTCTGGGAACTCCAAAGGTTTCACATAATTCGGGAAATGTGTATAATGTGTTGTTAGAAACTAAATTATGCAGTCTGACTATGTTTGTGGAGGACCAAGCTATAAATGACATTGGGAATTTCCAAGCTGGGTAGAAAGCTGGGTTCTGAAAGTTGAAAGAAAGAAGGAGATTATGTGAGGACTGAAGATTGTGCAAACTTTAAAATTTGTCCCAAATAGCTAAAAAATTCTTGGTAATAGGATTAGATATATGTATTCTATCTTTAGGCTGGAGCCATAACGTATTAGCCACAGAGATAAGGTCAATATCAACAGATTCAACAGCAACCCATAGAGGAGTTTCCATAGTGGAATGGTATTTAGGCAATTGGGATAATTGTGCTACGTAATAATAGGAAGACACATTTGGTAACCCTAATCCGCCCTTTAATTTAGTAAAGAAAAGTGTAGATTTAGGGATACAGGGTTTATTGGTGCACCAAATAAATGACATAATTCTGCACTGTGTAAGACGTAAAAAGTTTGATGGTATTGGAATGGGGAGTACCCTTAATAGGTAAAGGAATTTTTGTAAAATTGACATCTTAATGGCATTAATCTGCCCAAACCAAGACAAGGAAAGAGAAGACCATTGTTTCAATAAACCAGTGACTGAAGTGGTAAGTAGTTAGTTGAAAAAAGATCTGTTAATGAGTTTGTGATTTGTATTCCCAAATATGGAAGATGATGTGATACCCAGTTAAATGCTTGGAGAAATTCTGCTTGCGTTAAAGAAACATTTAGCGCGTTTGATTTATTATGGTTAACAAAAAGTCCAGAAACAAATGAAAATTTATCTAAAAGGTCTATTAAGTTAGAGGCCGACACATGTGGATGAGTTAAGAAAATAAGGATATCATCGGCAAAGAGACATAATTTGTGTTTGTATCCACCCAACTCTATGCCTTTGACATTAGGATTAGAACGGATTAATTGTGCCAATTAAGGCAAAGAGCAACAGGGATAAAGGACAACCTTGCCTAGGGCCTGCGAGATAAATCTGTGAACTAGTTGTCTGTTGATAATCCACCACCAAAAGGAAAGAGGCTTACCAGACAAGTTGAACCCAACTAGGCATACGCCTGGTGAGTCAACAGAGCTTGTGGTGTAACACACCCAGGGAAGAAAATCAGCATACAAGGATCCAATGTTGACCAATCAGGCAGGGGACCAACAAATCCTCCCAGTATTATATATGGTAAAAGCAAAAAAATTGAGCCACATAGTGTGATTCCATTTACATAAAAGCCATTTTATTGAAATAAGTAAAATGGTCACTCACATTTGAGAAGGCATTAAAAGGCATGTAAGTAAAATCAAATATCGCAGTGGCATTAGCAGAGCCTGTCCCGATCGGTTTCGTCTCAATAAGACATCATCATCAGTATTTTTGCCTTTAAATACTCCTTCCAAAAAATGTTATACTGATGTTGGCCAAGAATGTTTGTGTATAATCTGCTTGCAATGTTTATGTGCAAAATTACAAATTAGATTTTTCTTGTTTGACTCCACAGTTTCCTTCAACCCCACAGGACTGTGGCTTCCCAATTTGCCCAGCGGTGGGATTTTCCTAACTGCGGAGGGGCAATCGATGGAAAGCACGTCCACATCGTCCCACCATCCCATTCGGGGTCATACTATTTTAACTATAAGGGGTTTCATAGTATTGTGTTGATGGCGTTAGTACGGCGACATACAAATTTTTGTATGTGAACGTGAGGAGGAATGGCTGGATGTCGGATGGAGGAGTATTTGCCTGGACCGAGTTCTACCGACGTCTCAAGAGTGGTGGCTTGGGATTGCCACCCTGGAGGAGAACGTGGAAGGACTGCCATTTGTCTTCATTGCAGATGAGGCATTCGGTCTGGGTGACCACGTGATGAGGCCATTCCCCCAGAGGACCCTCACCCCGGAGAAGAGGGTTTTTAATTACCGGCTGGCCAGAGCAAGAAGAGTTGTGGAAAACGCATTTTGGGATCCTGGCCAACCGGTTCAAATAGCCATAAATATGGCGGAATACAAACTGAACTATATAATTTTGAGCTGCTGCACAATTAAAAAAAAAAAAAAAACAATGCTAATTATGTTGCAACAGTTGGGCCTGAGGCCAGACTTAGTAATGAAATACTGACGGCCCTGGAAGCGGGCCATCCTGGCTTACCCCCCAAAGCGCCCGTTTTATTTTATATATTTAGAATATTTTACGGGTGGGGGGCCATTGCTTTGCCAGCACATTTTGAATACATTTTATATTTAATCAGATAAAATCTTGATTTGGATTTACTGCTTGTGTTTCTTTTTGCTGTCTCCTAGTGCACTTGTAGTGCCAAGTGGTTTTTGCATTATTAAATAACACCCATTGTCACTGTAAACACCAACTTCAACACAAAAACTGGTATTCATCATTGAAATAAGAAGCCACACATTGTTGAGTATAAAACCTCTTACTCCGTGCACATTCACATGTAACATTTTTTTTAAGAATTCACAAATTTTGAGTTAGCTAAAGTTTCTTTTTTTTTTTTTTAGGTTACATAAACAGCCATGTTTCAAAACATAACATACACAACTCTGGAACTTACAAAGTTCAACATTGAAAAACTTAAGGCAAGATCAGACATTATATTGTCCAAAATTTGTTGCTCTTGCCTTCAACAGATGGGGTGAAGTCACCTCTGTAAAAGCCAAATTTTGAAGATGCACACAAATTGGGAGTGAAACTGGGGATTTCCCTCCTGATCCCATGCATAATGTCAACATGGGCTATCTCCTATCATGGGGGATCAATGGACGTGTTTTGGGGGTGCAACCACTTCCTCTCACCTACTTGAGTCTTGAAGAAGGGGTTGCAGGCACAAAACGCGTACATTGATATCCCCTGATGGCAGAAAGCATATGTTGACACACTGTGTGCATCTTCAAAATTTGGCTTTTAAAATGTTTTCAAAATTTTTGAATTACAAAAAAATGGTGCACTTTTTTAGGGAATTTAGATTCTTCCGAGGACATCAATCATGTTCTTCAGTTTTTGTTCGATCTCAAGAGTTTTTTGTTTTATAAAGTCTAAATCCCGACTACACCACATTATCTCTTGGATTAGCCTTTGGGCACTGTCACTGGTGAAATGATGAGATTGTTCTTCCACAACCTGTACATCACCTAAAAAATAAAATACACACCATTATAAATATGCAGGCATACATCTATTACCTGAATCTGGGGTGTCAGACACCAACCTGTTGTGGTGTCAATCTCAACCACCTCTCCTTTCTCCACATCCTCAGGTTGTGGTGTCCTCTGTCCCCCTTCTTACTGAGGTGTGGGGTCCCTGGTGACCTCATATTTCCCGATTATTTGCTCCCCTATGAGAATGAAACAAAAGGTATACAAAGATATTTGTGGCCAGAAATATGAATGTGAAACATTGCTTGGCAGTGGGGTACAATTGTCTGTTTGGGCAGAGTTCCAAGCTGAAGACATGATTTATTCCCTTACCAAAGCTGGAATACTTTCCTTTTTTGGACAAGTTTCACACCCGGAGACACCCCAAGTATCCACTGGAGCACCTGTGTGTGACACCCTAAAAAGTTTTTTCTTGTGTCCCCCACTAGTGCTCCTGAGTTCAGATGTGTAAACAGCTGCTGAGTGTCCCCTGCTTACATTACACTGAATCTAGTTAGCTATTCCTTCTAGTTTCAAACACATCTAGACAACAATGTTCTAAACTTCTTTGGAAATACAAATTATTATGACCAAATGTATTTAACCCTGTATCTGGGAAAAACATTGTATTTACTTGGCAAACGAACGATGTTTACTATGACCAATTAATGTGCCCACAAACATGGAAGTAGCCATTTTAAAATGCCCAACAGTAAAGAAAAGCACATGGCGCAGCATGCAAGTAATAATAATAATAATAATAATAGGGACACACGACAACTACTTACTTTTTCAAAGAACTTTCTTGATCTTTCTGTATTGATCCTGCTCCCTTAATTTGAGGTCTGATCAGCGTTTGCTCGGTTCAGTCTTGGGTCATCGTACCCCAAAATTCCAGCGCAGACTTTATTCATGATCTTGGTCTTTCTCATATTTGGGTTTGGGTACAGTCCATAATTCCCATCATAGTCATTCCTCCTCAAGATGTCAACCATCTATAACATCTCTACAAAGGACATATTTGAGGCCTTAAATCTCCTCCTGGATTGTAACGTTTCTGGCTCCGGGCTTTCCTCCTCCTTGTTACTGCTGTTATGCACCTGCGGTGTCTCTGCCATGTTCCCCTCCCACTGCAACGAAAAAGGCGGGACGGGGAAGAACCTCAGGGGTGGGCGAGATGGGCGGAGTTTCATGCATGTGCAGTGTATATAAAGCTAACAACGTTCTGTGTGTGGAGGAAGGAGGAACGGAAGCGACAAACGTTATAACGAAGGTAAGATTTTAACTTGGGACATGAGCGGCCTATACTTAATCTAGTTTGAGGCCTATATTGGGATAAGATTAGCCTGAGATGAGTGTTTTTGTCTTTTTTTTGGTCTTGTGGAAAAAATGTATCCATTTAAAGATCAAGTATTCCTGGGCGAATTCCTGGATAAATACCGAGATATGAGAAATTTATGGGAGGTAAAAAAAAAAACTTATATCACAATAAAGCATGTAGGAAGGCATCGCTGGAGACACTGCTTGAATTTGTAAAGACTCGGGCCCCCAATGCAGACATCAGGTTTGTGGAAACTAAAATTGGTAGCTTGAGAAGTACATATAGGAAGGAGTATCTGAAGGTCCAGAAGTCCCTGAGGTCAGGAGCAGCAGCAGAGGATGTATATGTACCCAGTCTGTGGTACTACAGCAGGATGCGTTTTCTGGATGACCATATTGAAACCAGGGAATCGATTTCAAATCTTCCAGCCCCCTTTCCCTCCACCCTTCCATCCAGCCTTCCCTCAACCTCAACTGAGGCTTCCGTGGACCAACCTGGGCCTTCCATCCAGGAAGAAATTGAGGAGCCCAGATGGAGCCAGGTATAGTAATTTGAAACATTTTTGGTTTGAAAATTATTGTTGGTAACTAGATGTTATTATTGATAACAAATGAATGATTTAACCAAAAGTGTTTGGCATATCAATAGACAGTAGGGGCCAAAAAAGATTGTGACAAGAACAATGGCGTACTAAGGGGGGTGCGGGGGGGCGGGCCGCACCGGGTGCCACACACTGGGGGGGTGTCAGGCCGGCGCCCCCCTCCGCGATGGAAGCGGGGAGTCGGGGACAGCGCGCCGAGCGCTGATATATCTTGCGCAGCGCCGCTGCGCAGTGAGTAACAGCAGCGTCAGGTGAGGTGAGAGGAGGGAGAGGGGGAGGGTGTGCGCCGCTCTCCGCCGCTCTCCGCGGCTCTCCGCGGCTCTCCGTGGCTCTGATCTGTCTCGGCTGTGTCATACAGCCGAGCAGAGTGAAGCCGCCGGCTCCGCCTCCCCCTCCTCCTTGTAGTCTGCTGTGTGTCCCGCGCTGACAATCCTACTGACCTGAGGTACATTAAGGGTCGTAGGGGGGGGTCTGTACTGTAGTAGGGGGTCTGTACTGAAGGAGGGGGTCTGCATTGTAGTAGGGGGGGTCTGCATTGTAGGGGGGGTATCCACTGTAGGGGGGCTCTGCATTGTAGGGGGGGTCTCCACTGTAGGGGGATCTGTACTGAAGGGGGGTCTGTATTGTAGGCGGGTCTGTGTAACATGCAGGGGGTCCAGAGCTGTTAGGGGGGGTGTCTGTGTAATGTAAAGGGGTCCAGGGTGCTGTGTAATGTAAAGGGGTCCAGAGTGCTGTGTAATGTAAAGGGGTCCAGAGTGCTGTGTAATGTAAAGGGGTCCAGAGTGCTGTGTAATGTAAAGGGGTCCAGAGTGCTGTGTAATATAAAGGGGTCCAGAGGCGCAGGTTGCTGTGTAATGTAAAGGGGTCCAGAGGCGCAGGGTGATGTGTAATGTAAAGGGGTCCAGAGGTGCAGGGTGCTGTGTAATGTAAAGGGGTCCAGAGTGCTGTGTAATGTAAAGGGGTCCAGAGTGCTGTGTAATGTAAAGGGGTCCAGAGGTGCAGGGTGCTGTGTAATGTAAAGGGGTCCAGAGTGCTGTGTAATGTAAAGGGGTCCAGAGTGCTGTGTAATGTAAAGGGGTCCAGAGGTGCAGGGTGCTGTGTAATGTAAAGGGGTCCAGAGTGCTGTGTAATGTAAAGGGGTCCAGAGGTGCAGGGTGCTGTGTAATGTAAAGGGGTCCAGGGTGCTGTGTATTGTAAAGGGGTCCAGAGTGCTGTGTAATGTAAAGGGGTCCAGGGTGCTGTGTAATGTAAAGGGGTCCAGAGTGCTGTGTAATGTAACGAGGTCCAGAGTGCTGCGTAATGTAATGGGGTCCAGAGTGCTGTGTAATGTAAAGGGGTCCAGGGTGCTGTGTAATGTAAAGGGGTCCAGAGTGCTGTGTAATGTAAAGGGGTCCAGAGTGCTGTGTAATATAAAGGGGTCCAGAGGCGCAGGTTGCTGTGTAATGTAAAGGGGTCCAGAGGCGCAGGGTGCTGTGTAATGTAAAGGGGTCCAGAGGTGCAGGGGCACCTCTCCCGCCGCCGATAACGGTGATCTTGCGGCGATGACCATCATTATCGGAATTACGACTGGCGCCTGAAGAGATGAATATCTCGGGTGTGGCAGCAGCTGCTGCCGTTACCGAGATATCCCTCTTCAAAAAAGGGATGTACATCGTCGTGCGTTGGTCATAAAGTGGTTAAGAGATGTGGCCTGTTGTATAAGTTTGCCACGAATTACAGTTTTATGGGCTTCCCATAGAGTAAGGGCTGAGATATCTGCAGTATAATTAAATGAAAGGTAAAATAGTGCTGCCTCTATCTCTAAGCGATGGGATGGGTGGGTTAGTGTCGAATCATTGATACACCAAGTTGTATCTTGTGACCTGGGTATCGGAGAAGCTATGGTGGTGACAATCGCACAATGATCAGTCCAAGAAAAGGAGGAAATAATCTCTGGAAGCATACTAGCTAGGATCAAAATGTGGTCTATACGTGAAAAAGAATTGTGTGGATATGATTAATGAGTAAAGCGCTTACTAGTGGGGTTAAGTTCTATCCAAGAGTCTACCAAACCATGGATACTTAGCAAGTGTTGGACGGATAATTTTTTAGAATTTGTAATAGCAGATGGTGGAGATTTATCCAAATATGCAATAACAGTAGTATTCGAATCCCCACATAAAATGGTTGTCCCAAACTTGTGAGAATCAATAATTTTGAAAAGATGTGATAGAAAAGTCTCTGGACGTTTATTGGGGGCATAATACGATACAATTGTTACTGGTGTATCCAAAATGTATCCTGTAAGTAGGAGATATCTACCTTCAGGGTCATTTTGTTGGGAGATAAGAGTAAAAGGCATTGTTCTAGGAAACCCAATAAGTGTCCTACGTTGCTTGACAGTAGCTGAGGCTTTATAGAATTGTGGATATGTGGCAGATAGAAATTTAGGAGAGGCCTTATCAATGAAATGGGTTTCCTGTAGACAAATAATATGAGCCTTTTTGGTAGCGAGGGAGCGTAGAGCCTTGGTGCGCTTATGTGGAATATTGAATCCTTGTACATTCAAGGACAATATATTTATGGGGGCCATAACACGTCAAAGACATTTGTTATGTCAGGGAATACACAACCAAAACTGTGAGCCGCAACCACCACCCAGAGTGAAAGAAAAAAGAAGAAAGAGACAGAGGGAGAAAACACAAAATCCAAACGAACAACCCTAGTAGATGCAATAAATGTTAACGTAATATGCTATCAATCGATAGAGGAGCGTCTCTGAGGAAATTCAAAAAATCCTTGAGAGTCTTCAATGCCACCCTCAGAGTTCCACATAGTCGTAGTGGAGGTCTGCGGGTGACGTAAGGGGCTGCAAGATGTTCCAAAAGGAAGAACAGCACCAGAGAACCACTATATCTAATCAAAAAGTAATAGGCATCAAAATAATAACAAAACCACTATGAATTTATCAGGGCCGCTTGTGGCCAAAAATAACATAGTGAAATACCTGTAGGGAAAAAAAACAAGTTAAAAAACATATATAAAAAGGAATAGTCTAGAATTGACTTCAGTTCACCAGGACTGCACAGGCTATCCATTGTGTAATATATGAACCATATTTATTTTGTCCCCTTTCCTGTTCTATTCCTGCGAACTTCTGTGAAATATCCCTTAAAACATAAAAAGAACACTAAACCAGGCTGAGTCTCATAAATTTAAAGATGAAACAGGAACTTTGAGGTAAGAACAAGTTCCAGGTGACACGAAAGTCCTGTGCAAGTAAAGATTATGGGAAGGGAAAAAAATATATATATCTATTTTCCTGGAAGAGAGCAATGAAAGTGGAGTCATAACAATAAGCCAGAATCCAGGAGAGTGGTTATTAACTGATGTTACCTCTAACCAAAATTTCAGAAGGCTATTGAGGAAAGTGACAAGAAATAGGATGAAATGGTAGAATACACTCAGTCCATAGAATCAGTAGCAGTCGATAGTGGGTTATCACCAAGTTTGTGAAGATTTTGATGAGAAGAAACAGGTGTTTGAAATCCAGTTTCAGATCTAGAAGCAGAGCATCTGCGAGGGTGGTCCCTAGATGAGATTTGATCCACAAGGCCCATTTTAAGCAATGCTGTCTGTAATTCCTCAGAAGAGCGACACACATATTTGTGTTCAAGATGGGTGAAGCATAGTGAAAACGGGACTCCTCAACTGCGCGTAATTTGATTGTTAATAAGTATTTGCAATTGGGCTTTAAGCGCATGTCTCTTGGCAACAGTGAGTGGGGATAGGTCTGCAAAGAGCTGATATGGGCGTCCTTGAAAATTGAGATTATTATTACCTCTGGCTGCTGAAAGTAATTGCTCTTTAGTACAGAAGAAGTGAAATTTAGCTATTGTGTCCCTGGGAGGACCATTTGTCTTGCGTGGGGCTAGAGCTCCATGTACTCTGTCCTTCTCTAGCCTTTCAACGGGAATGCCAGGTTGCAGTTCCTGGAAGAGGGCTATCATAGTAGCCTGCAAGTCTATGATGGACTCAGGAATCCCCCTGATTCTCAAATTAGAATGACGGTCCCTATTTTCCTGGTCCTCTAAACGGGACTGTAACAACAAATGTTAATCTTTAAGGTTATCTAGTTCAGAAGTATAGTGTTGAGTGTGATTTTCAATCTCATCTAGTCAGCTTGTCAGTTATGTGGTCAGATGTCTGCTTAAGAGCTTTTTGCAACATACATTCAAATTGTTTAAACATAGTCGATTGAACTACTGATTTTCAGCTCCCAGTGTCAGAGTCAGACTCACCAGAAGATTCCTGTGACTTTAAGCTGTGTGACAAAGGCTTGAGGCCGCGCTGTGTACTGCGCTGTCAGGGGGCAGCCGACACCACCTTGGATAACAAAGTTTCCTTTTTTGAAACGGCTTTAAAATTGATTTTCTTGCCCGTAAGGCCAATGATACCTGTACCGAAGTGTCCTGTGATGTTAAGGACACAATTGTGTATTGTTTGTTTGACCGCTGGAACCTGTATTTCATCCTGTGTGTCCGTCCCTGGAGCGAAGCTCTAAGGAGACATGTCTTCTCCCTCAGACTCCATGCATGCGCCCCCAGCACCTTGGATTTTGTGACTCACACAAACAGCTAACAAAATATGTACACTCAGCTGTAGGTGCCTGTTATTAATTGATGAGAGAAGAATACTAGTTTAAATACACCACAGATGTAATTTAAATATTCATAATTTTCTTGAACAGAATAGTAATGTGCAAAATAGAAAATAAAAATTAAGATACTCAGAACTTGAAATAAGAATAATAAAATATGTTTCTCGGATTATGTCCCGTACACACGATCTGACTTTCCAACGGGAAATGTTCGATGTGAGCTTGTTGTCGTAAAGTCCGACCGTGTGTATGCTCCATCGAACATTTGCTGTCGGAATTTCCGGACACAAATGTTTAAGAGTAGGTTTTCAACTTTTTCGACAACAAAACTTTGTTGTCGGAAAGTCCGATCGTGTGTACACAAGTCCGCGCACAAAAGTCCACGCATGCTCAGAATCAAGTACGAGACAGAAGCGCTCGGTCTTGTAAAACTAGCGTTCGTAATGGAGATAGCACATTCGTCACGCTGCAAATTTGGAAATATTTCAATGCAGCCCATTCTCTTCTTCTTTATAATGCTAGAATAATGAAGTTGCTTTGCTGCTGATATTCACATAGAGTTCTGACAAACAGATTTTTTTATTATTTCTCGTGATCTCATGAATAATCTTGTTTTTTTTTTTAGTTTTTTATCAAGATCTCCAGAAAAAACGTTTTTTCCATTTTTTATAGTGATCTCCTTTTTTCATTTTTATTTCTCCAGATCTCCAGAATAATTTTTTTTTATAGTGATCTTCATAATATTTTTTTTTCAACACCATTATTATCTTTTTTTTACCTCAAATAGGTTGGTTGGTGTTGGTGTCCCTTGTTAATTTGACATTGTATTTTTGAAATGTGCCTGCCTACTCACAAAAAAAAACTGTCCTTTTTGAAGTAAAACACATAGCCAAGTATTTGTCAAAACAAACATTTTTAATTTATATGGGGTCCTAAAAAAATAAAGAGAAAGGCAACGCTGGAGAAACAGTTGGCATTGGTGAAGCCTTTGTACCCCAGGGCAGTCATCAATTATTTGACAGGCCAAATTGGTAACCTGAGGAGTCCATTTAATAGGGAGCACAATACGGTCCAGGAATCTGAGAGTTCAGGAGCAGCAGCCAATGATATATATTTCCCGAGGCTGTGGTCTTACAACAGCCTGTGTCTTTTGCCAGACCACACCAAACCCAGGCCATCACTCTCAACAGGCTGCTGTGGTGGGTTGGGTGGCTGTGGTGATGGTGGTGTTGCTGGAGGTGATGGTGTTGTTGCTGGAGGTGTTGGAGGAGTATGGTCCAACTCACATACATGGCTTTTAGTTGTGAGTTGGCCCCTCATCCCCTTGTTTAGGGCCTGAAGTATTATCTCCTCACAGATGAGGCGTTGGCCCTCCTCTATTTGTTCCAATTTACTGGCTGTCAGACAGCTATACAACTCGTGCCACCAGGGGTTGTTGTGAGGACTGCAGTAGCCTGGCAAATTAAAGTAGTCGCTGACTCCAGGTTCCTCGCCTTCCTGGTCCTTTTTGTTGGAAGGCGGAGGGGAGGAACCTGGGATTCCATCAGGCTGCTGTCCACGGCCACCTCCTGGCTGAGACTTTCCACAGCCTCCTCCTGGCTGAGACTTTCCTGTGTATGAAAATGGTACATAGTGTTAGTTTTTGGTCATCCATCACACACAATTTAGAGCTCATGACTGTTGCAAATTGAATGTTACCAAATATAAAAGACTATCATTCTGACCCCAGCATTTTTCATTCTTGTCCCAATCATTTTTGGCTACTATTGTCTATTGATATGTAAACCACTTTGTTAAATCAGAAATTAGTGTTCAATAATAGCATCTAGTTAGCATCATTCAATTTTTGACAAGAAAATATTGAACAATGCTATACCTGGCTCAAGCTGGGCTCCTCCACATCCTTCTGGGTGGAAGGCCCAGGTTGGACTTCAGGAGCCTCATCTGATGTGGAAGAAAGTGTGGAAGGAAGTGTAGATAGTGATGGCCTGGGTTCACTCTGGTCTGACAAAAAACGCAGTCTGTCGTAGTACCACAGCCTGGGGACATAAACGTCATCTGCTGCTGCTCCTGATCTCATGGAATCCTGGACCTTCTTGCGTTCTCTATTATATGTGCTCCTCAGGCCACCAATTTTGGCTTTCAAATAGTTGATGTCTGCTGTGGGAGTCACCGGCTTCACCAATTCCAACTGTTGCTCCAGCACTGCCTTCTTCTTTAGCTTGTTGGAGTATTCCCTGTTTTTGTGTCCTGTCCTTACCTGTCTATGAATTTTGGCAGGAAGTCTGGGTCTGTAAATGTATCCATTTTCTCTGCAAGTCACAACACAAGACAAACCCTAATGTCAGGCTAAACTCTTCTAATCTTGTCCTAACATAGGCCTCAATCTCTAAGCAGTATAGGCCACTAACCACTGATGCCCCAAGTTAAAATTGCACGATGGGCCCTTACGATACTCCGTCCTCCACTCACAGATCGTACGTATGACGCACGCATGTTATGCTTCTGACCCCTGACCTTCTTTCTAGTGTATTTCCCACCCCTTCCTTTTCGGCGCAGTGGGAGAGCACATGGTGGAGAGACAGCAGGTGCATGCAGAGAGCATGGATCTGTTTGTCCCTGTTTTGTTTTCCATCAACAAGCACTTTAGCAAATGTTTATTTCCCTAACAATCGCCCAAAAAAATACTTAAATAAGATCCTCAATATCCTTTTTCAAATTTGGTCATTTCAAATTTGGTCATTTAGTCTTAGCAGGAGAGTTCAATTTTTAAGTAGATCAAGATCTGGATAGTACGTCTCGTGCACCGACTAGAGAAAATAAACAACTAATTTAAAAAAAATTAATTAAAAAAAAACTGCATAGTCAGCAATTGGTTGACACATGGAGAACACTATATCCAACAAAAAAGGATTATACATTTTACTCAACGATGCACGATTCGTATTCCAGATTGGACTATATTTTTCTAGACCATGACTTACTGGAGCGGGATATGGAGGCGGCAATTGAAATTATATCTGCCTCCGACCATGCTCCAGTGACAGTAAAACTAAGATTTAAAGAAGTGGGTCAGAGAGGGGGCTCCTGGAGACTGAATGAAGACCTAATAGATGATGAAGAAATCAGGAAAACAATACAGACCGAGATTGAACAATATTTTTCCATAAATGACACACCAGATGTCTCAAGAGCGACACTCTGGGAGGCCCATAAGGCCTATATCAGGGAAAAACTGATCTCCATAGGTGCATGGAGAAAGAAGTAAAGAGAAATAAGAATGAAAAATGTGGTAAAGGAATTGCAAGAGTTGGAACTAAAACATAAAATACAACTAAATAGAGAAACACAACAGAAGAGTATTATAAAAAGGGGCCAACTAAATGATATTATGGAACAAGAAATTAGAAAACTATTTAAGGGCGCATGCGCGGCTTCCTGACATGGCGGACGTCTGCTAAGTGAGCTCCGGGACCCGTCTGTTCTCCGAGGCCCCCGCACCGCTCAATTCGCTTCAAAAGCTTCGGGGGTAAGCCATTTACACTACCCTGATACCCCAGCGCCACATGGGAAAGGTTGGCCAGCAGCAACACTCGTATAACCCTCTGTTTGGCCCGCGGGCGGGATCAAGCATGGACCGCTTCATTACTAGGCCGCAATCCGCGGCCTTGAGTACCGCCGCCGATCCGTTCGCTACGATGGATCCTCTCATGGGGACCGAGGAACGTAGTAACACCCCTGATCCTACCCCGGATCACCCCCTGCCTGCTTCACAAGGGTTGTTAACCCCAGACATCCTGGATGCCAAACTGGACGCTAAGCTGCAAATTCTGCTCCAGCAGATCACCAGGAACATTGTGGCAGAGGTGAGCAAGATATCTACAGAACTGAGGGGGGAAATTGATCAGATAGGTGAGCGCACTGATGCTTTAGAGTATAAGTTTGACGATATGGTGAACTATGTGCAAACGATAGAAGAAGAGAATCACCATCTTAAACAATCCATGACCCAATTGCAACTACAGCAAGAAGACCTTGAGAACCGCGAAAGACGCCAGAACCTTAGGTTCCGTGGTATCCCTGAAACGGTTGGTGACTCCTCATTACGTTCCTATCTCCTGGGTCTCTTTAATACCCTTGCTCCAGCAGTTGTGGATGTGGACTGGCGCCTTGATAGGGCCCACCGTTCCCTGGGCCCAAAACCTCCGGCTGAAGCTAGGCCAGGATGTCATCGTACGTTTCCATTATTACGACAGCAAGGAGGCCCTGAGCTCGGCTGCACGCAACAAATCGCAAATATCCTACAAGGGTGCTAAGCTGCAGATTTTCAGTGACCTTTCACCCATAACCCTAGCCAAGAGAAGAAATCTGCGCCCAATCACAGCCCACCTCCAACAACACCGGGTACCATACTACTGGGGCTTCCCCTTTCGCCTTGTCGTCTCTAAGGATGGTGTCCAGCACAGCATGCGAGATCTCCAAGAAGGTGACGCCTTCATTAAAAGTCTTGCACTCCCTCCACTACCTGATGAGGACCCTCAACCTACTCAAGTGCCAACTCGCCCTTTCCCTACCACGCCAAGTCGCACCTGGACCCCGGTCCGAAATCAATCCAAAAAGCACCTTTCTACCCCTCAGCGCCCTCGGTTCTCCAAGCAACCTCCATGATGACACATATCTTGTAAGATGTCCAGCTTCTTCCCCACCTTCCAAAAGTACATGATGAACACTCATATTGTGCCCTGGACTTCAGGTTTGTTTACATGTCTCACCCTGAGGCAATGGATTCTATTTTTGTTTCATTCCCCCTGCCTCTCTGTGGGTGAGTCATTTGTTTTCACATCCCCATGTGGTGAAACATGTTTTGCGCCTTGATATTTTGCACCGTTATCATTTCAGATGTTTGCACTTTTTCTTTTATTTTTTGCTGTAAGGAGAACGGTCGGTTTTCCTGCTCTCTCTCCAGTACCCCTGGTTAGTGGTCGTCATGCTTCCCCCCTTGGCCCGTGACGTTGTCTCGGGCCTCCTGAGACATGAATTTGTCCCAGGCTTTATGCTAATGTTTTTTTCTTTTTTGTTCTTGTTTTTCATTTATTTTTCTGTTCTTACTGAAACCACAAGCAAGTGGTTGAAATGTT
The DNA here is from genome assembly GCA_028564925.1 of Lithobates sylvaticus. NCBI lineage: Eukaryota > Metazoa > Chordata > Amphibia > Anura > Ranidae > Lithobates > Lithobates sylvaticus. The sequence goes on from CM053029.1 coordinate 435,970,854, forward strand.
CAAATTTTTGGGTTACAAGTTAATACAGCCCTTCGAGGTCTACTCACCCTTCTCCCCCCCTTTATCACAGGTCTGTGCCAGCTTATAAGGAAAACTATTTCCTGATCATGTTTTTTGGTTTTAACTACTCCTGGTATTTCTATGTTTGTCCTCTGCAACTTACTCATAGAGTCGGAAACAATGTATGTAGTTTTATAGGTCTTAAACGCCATGTGCCTTATTGTCCACAGTACCCATGGCTTTAAAACTCTTATCATATAATGTTAAGGGTCTGAATTCCATTCGGAAACGTTGGATCGCCCTTAAGGAATTCAGATCCTCAGGGGCGATCCTCTTGCCCAATAAGGGTTAAAAGTTCATTTACAGATCCACACGGTAGATACATTATCCTGGACTGCGACTATATGTCCTCTTCCTTTACTCTGGTCAATGTCTACGCCCCCAACAGTGGGCAGATAGCCTTCCTGAACGAAGTTCTCGATTCCCCTCAATACCATCCACAGCCTTTCACTATAGTGGGCGGTGATTTCAACTTGGTCATGTCCCCTACAAGAGACAGACAAAGTGTCTCAGGTGCCAATCTCTCCCAGAAATCTGCTTCCCAAGCCAACACCTTCCGCAAATGCACTAGATCGCATAAATTATTTGACTCTTGGAGGATCAAACACCCAACGACCAAACAATTTACCTTCTACTCTACGGCCCATAAAATGTACTCTAGATTAGATCATTTTCTCATTTCAGCTCCTCTCATTCCCTACACTGTCAATTCTGATATAGCCCCCATCACATGGTCTGATCATGCACCTATAACCCTAGATGTTTTACTATCCCAACCCCAGCCTAGGGCATGTCATTGGCGTCTCAATGATCATCTCCTGCGATCGGAACCCACGTGCATCTCTTTGGCTTCCAGTCTGAAGGATTTTTTTTTGCTAAACGAAGGCTCTGTCCCAGAACCCTCGACACTGTGGGAAGCCCATAAGGCTGTCTTTCGTGGGGTATGTATTGCAGAAGGTTCTCGCTTGAAAAAAGACAGATCTCGGCTCCTGCAGACGCTGACATCTGACTTGGTGTCTGCGGAGACTCAGTTGTTGAGAAATCCCACGGTGTCGAGGCTTCGCACAGTAGTACTATTGAGGGAACAAATTAAAACTATACATTTCAACAAAACAGCGAAAGCCCTACTATGGTCTAAACAGAAATTTTACGAATTCTCGAATAAGCCCCATAGAATGTTGGTTAATAAACTCCGCCCTCGGCCCTCTAACTCCTTCCCCGACTTCCTTGTTAAATAAGACGGCACTAAAACCTACTGTCCCCGTGAAATGTCTAAAACTTTTGGCGATTTCTACAAAAAACTCTATAATTGCTTGTCACCCGAAAATCACTTTAATTTTTCACAAGATAACTTTGAAACTTTTTTTGCTGACCTCAAGCTCCCGACTCTCTCCTCTACAGACCTCATTGACCTCAATGCCCCTATCTCTACCGAGGAACTTTACAACATCATTAAAGGCCTCCCTTTGCATAAATCCCCCGGCCCTGACGGCCTTCCTTACTCCTACTACAAAACCTTTATAGACATATTGTCCCCTCATCTTCTATCCCTTTATAGCTCCCTCCTTAAAGGCCAACCCCCTCACTCGCAGTTCACACATTCCTACATATCTGTGATTCCCAAACCTGGGAAAGACCCCTCCCTTCCAGATAATTATAGGCCCATTGCTCTGTTAAATTCAGACTACAAAATATTTACTAAAATTCTAGCATCCAGACTGTCCAAATTTATTCCTAAGCTCATCAACAGAGATCAGGTGGGGTTTGTCCCATCCAGACATGCGGGGGACAATACCCGACGCACCATAGATCTTATTGACCTATTAGACAGAAACTCTCTCCCAGCCCTGGTTCTGAGTCTTGATGCACAGAAAGCCTTTGATAGGTTGAGCTGGCCATATATGTTCACTACCCTCGATAGGTATGGCCTCAGGGGCCCCTTTATTAGTGCACTAAAAGCTCTGTATTCACAAGTATCTGCGCAGGTTCAAATGTCCTCCTTTCTGTCGCCTTGCTTCCCCATGCATAATGGCACGAGGCAGGGATGCCCCCTCTCTCCATTACTGTTTATACTATGCCTGGAACCCCTGGCCGAATCTATCCGCCTACAACCCAGTGTTCATGGGGTGGTAATGCGACAGAGGGAATACAAGCTATCTTTATTTGCAGACGACATTTTGGTCACCGTTACGCAACCTCTAATTTCCTTGCCCTCCTTACACAGCCTTCTCTCTTCCTTTGGTGCTATTTCAGGCTATAAGGTCAATACCTCAAAAACTGAAGCCCTCCCTATCCATATCCCCCCACCTCTCCTCTCCCAACTGACGTCCTCTTATCCCTATAGATGGTGCTCTACATCCCTCAAATACTTGGGGATACGTCTTACGTCAACATATTCCACACTATACTCTGAAAACTCCCCCCCCCCTGATTGCAGATATCCATAAAACACTACAGACATGGTCCAAGTATCCTATCTCCCTTCTGGGCAGGGTGAACGTTCTCAAAATGTCTATTCTGCCTAGACTGCTCTATCATTTTGAAACCCTTCCTGTAGCCATCCCCCTCTCACAGCTTAAAGCTGTGCAGAGGGCCTTCTTAAAGTTCATTTGGAACAATAAGGCTCACCGTATAGCAGCCTCGGTAGTATTCTCTCGCAAAACCCGTGGGGGGCTGGGTGCACCGGATGTTATAAAATACTATTACGCCACTCACCTTAGGACCGTTGTTTCCTGGTCCAGTTTACAGGCTCCTAACCACTGGTCAGACATAGAGAAAGGTGTTCTATATCCGGTTCCTCCATGTTCCTTAATCTGGTCAGATTTGCTACAAACTAACTCTATTTTTAAACGCCAATGTACTGCCCCTATGAACTTCTCTCTGTCTATATGGCAAAAATGTCGCAAGTCCTATCCCCTCTCATCCCTCATCCCCTTTTGAACATTTTATTTAATCCATCCATTCCAGACAGTTTATCCCTGGGACATATTCTCCCTTGGGTTAACGCTTCTGTCTTCCAACTGCGTAGTTTAGTCAATCCTGTATCTAGACACCTGCACACATTTGATATCTTGCAAGAGAAATACGCAATCCCCCCCAAAATGTTTTATTTCTACCTACAAATTAGACATCTTTTCCAAACCTATTCTCCTACCCTAACTCTGGATATTCCCACCCCCTTTGAATCACTCTGCGCTCAAGGTCCCCATCAACTCCACCTAGTCTCCATTCATCTTATCCTCCAAGAGTCAGTCCCTATGTCCGAGACTACTCACCTATACATGAAAAAATGGGCAATCTTACTGGAAAGACCTATCAGCCTCCAAAAATCTGGTCCTCTATTTTTAAATCCTCCAAATGTGTCACTCAGAGGGAAACATCTATAAAAATTCTTATGTCCTGGTACAAAACCCCTGAAGTCATCCATAAATATGACCCCTCGACCCCGGCCCATTGTTGGCGCTGTGGACTCTCAGTTGGTTCCCTATACCATGTTTTTTGGCAATGCCCCCTGATCCAACCTCTCTGGCAGGAAGTAATGGAGCTAATACAGAAGGTAATAGATGTATCTCTGCCGCTTGATCCCATTCACTATTTGCTAGGCCTCCCCTTCCCAGGTATCACAAAACAGGGCAACCGCTTGGTGACCTACTTTTTGTTGGCTGCCAGGCGACTAATCCCCCTTTGCTGGCTTTCCACATCTACCCCTCCCAAATCTAGACTCCTTCAACTCATAACAGATATCCGCAGGATGGAATACATGACAGCTTCTGTCCACGATTGTATCCCCCAATTTAACAAAATATGGGATCTTTGGGACATGTCTGAATATGGCACTCCCCTACCTGATACCGCACTTTGATTGGCCGTACCATCCATTCCTCTTTACCTGATATAACACCCCAGTGAATTCTCAATGTTCTATGTGCTTCCCTGAATTGTATACTGACTTGTATTGTGTTTGCCTTATTCCCATACGTTGTAAGTTGTATGTACTTTAATTCAACCCGTACATGTGTTTTTCTTTGTTGTTTTTAGGCGGTTCACATGTGTGAACTTCATGTTTCTTTGTTGTCTGAATTTGAATATGCCATTTATGACACCACATTTTCTGTAATTTTTGAAATTTTCAATAAAAACACAATTTAAAAAAAAAAGAAAACTATTTAAAAACGTGGCGAAAGAAAGATACATGTGGGGCAATAAACCTGGCAAACACCTAGCTAAAATATCCAAAGCAAAAAAACCTTAAAATTATATTGAAAGATAAAAAATGAGATAGGGGAACTGAAATATAAAACAACTGATATTGCAAAAGTGTTTAAAACATATTATAGTGCCCTATATGCAATAAGAACTAGCGAGACAAGACAAGAGGAAGAGCGTAGAAAAACGTAAATACTGAAATACTTACGAAATAATTTAACGAAAATAACAACAGAAAAGTTCGGAATTATTAGATGATCCCATCACCCAGGAAGAAATTTAGGCGTTAAAAGAAACCCCAGGGGGGAAATGACCAGGCCCAGATGGGTTTCCAATCAAATATTATAAAAGATTCAAGGAACATTTAGTTCCAGAATTATGTAAATATTTTACAGTATTGGGGAAAACGAAGAAATAAGAAAGGAATCTCTCCTTGCAAACATATCAGTTATAGCAAAACCAGGGAAAGACAGAAATATTTGTTCTAGCTATCGTCCCATCGCATTATTAAATGCAGATACAAAACTATATGCGAAAGTGCTGGCATCGAGACTAAAAAACGTTATGCCAGACCGGATAAATATTGATCAAACAGGTTTTGTACCAGGGAGAGAGGGGAGAGATAATAGTATAAGAACTCTATCATTAATGAACAAAGAAGAAGAAAGAAGGCCCCCGATGATTGTAATATCGATCAATGCCGAAAAGGCATTTGACCGAGTTGACTGGATATTTATGTTTGAAACACTCCGGAGCATAGGACTGGGACCAAGAACCATGAGATGGATTAGTAACTTATATAAACAGCCTACAGGGTGGGGGTCAATGGGAGTATGTCGTCTGCTTTTGAAATGTTTAATGGCACAAGGCAAGGATGCCCACTCTCACCGCTTTTGTACGTAATAGCACTAGAACCATTACTAAATAAAATACTGAACAACTTAGACATAGCCGGAGTAAAAATGGGAGAGGAAGAGCATAAGATAGCGGCATATGCAGACGACATACTCCTATATATGACCAGGTTGTCCCTACCTAATTTAAAAAAGGACTGAAACAATACGGCTAGCTTTCAAATTTCAAGATTAACCCTATAAAAACGGTAATATTGAACATGAGCCTAGATAAAAAAGAAGTAAGCTTACTGCAACAAGAATTCCCCTTCACTTGGGAAAGAAAAGAAATAACATACCTAGGAGTTAAACTAACCCCCACCATAGACAAATTATACCAAGCCAACTATATTCCGCTACTCAATGAAATTAAAACAAAGTTAAAAAAATAGAGAAGAGACCAGTTTCATGGTTGGGTAGAATAAATATATTACCGAAGATAACATTTACATTTCAGATGCTCCCGATAGAAATACCACCAAGTTTCTTTAAAGTAATTAAAACGATAATTCTGAAATATATATGGCAGAATAAAAAATCCAGGGTAAATAATAACTTGCTATCCAGGAAAAAAAAAAGGAGGGATGGCATGCCCAGACATAAAAAGGTACTATAAGGCAATTATTTTAACAAGAATGGTGGAATGGGCAAATTTAAATACCAATAAGGGATGGGTAAGGATGGAGGATACACTTTACACAACACAGCTTCAAAAAATTATATGGATCCCACCGAAATTTAGAATACATAGTATAAATATGCACAAGCTAACTAAAACTGTATTTAAAATATGGGATACACTACACCGAAAAGAAAAATGGAAATACAATTCCCCTTTAATTCCATTATCAGGCACTAATTTTTTTGTCCCAGAAAACGGGACACATATGGGAAAACAAATGGGGTGTGCACAATTAAAAGATATCATAATGCACGGGAAAGTTATTACACAACAAGAATTAATTAGGATTCACGGGTGGCATTATTTAAAGGATTGGGAATATTTACAAATAAAGCACTTTGTGAGTACAATCCCCCAACCAATTAGAGATGAGGAAAGATTAACCCCATTCGAAAAGCTCTGTAACAGAAAAACATTAATAAGACATGGAATATCCCAAATATACTCAATTCTAACAGACTTAGAAAGTCATGGGACATTACCTTTTATAAATAAATGGGAATATGATATGGCTATAAAATTAGATGAAACACAAGTGATAGGTGCAGTACACAATTTTGCAACCGATATAACTTCGATTGAGGAAAATTACAAGTGCATGGTGCGCTGGCACTTGACCCCAGCTAGAATCAATAAAATCCACCCAAACAACCCCCCCAATGTTGAGGGAATTGTTTTTTTTTATATATTCTTTATTTTCACATTTTATAAATTTATACAAACATTACTTTTTTACATTCATGCTGAATCAAATCATTAAATTCAACCCCCCCCCCCCCCCCCCCCTAAAGGATAAAAAAAAAGAACAAGAATGGGCCTACCCTGTCTTACTCACTCCCTTCTATTCCCCTCCACACTCTCTTTCCCACATCCTTAAGAATCCCTCCGTTTTCCTAAACTCCTCCCATTGCTTCCATAGTTTATGATGTTTCCCCTCTGTGTCCTCTGCCTTGTGGATTGACTCTTCTACCTTTCTTGTCCATTCCACCCTCTTAATCCACTCTATCATAGATGGGGTGTTCGGAGTCTTCCACAGGCAGGGGATCAGGGCCTTGACTGAGTTCAATAGGTAGGGGATTAAGGTAGACCCATATTGTCTCACTCCCATTTCTTTATCATGGAACAAACCCTTTCTCCTGTTATAGTATAAATTGCTTCTATTATTTGGTTCCAGTAATTCCTATTTTGGGGCACTCCCACCATAAATGTGAGAATGTCCCAACCACCTGTCACCCTCGCCAACAGGTTGGAAAATAGTCTTCACTGTATGCGTTAGCTTTCTGTGGGGTTACATACCACTTTGCTAACAGCTTGTATGCCATTTCAACTGTTGAATCCTTTGCTACCGAGTGGACAAGCCTTATTATCTTATTTCTATGTTCATCGCTACTTAACGGGCCTATTTCTCTTTCCCATCTTTCTAAATAAGATGGGTATTCATGGTCTGCCTCACGTAGCAATATTTTATATATTTTTGCTATCCTTTTTTCTAAACTTTGCGGAGACTCTACTAATTTCTCTAAAGGTCTCAATTGTCTCTTTCCTCGTAATGGCCCTGGCAGATTCTGTGTGAAGTGCTGTAGTTGAGTGTATCTCCATTTATCTAATACTTTCTGTCCCCATTCCCGAGTGATTTATTTATACGTGAATAGTCTGTTTCCTACCATTGCATCCTGTAGTCTTAAATTATCCTTATTAGCCCACCTACTAAAGTATAAGTGCTCTTCTTTCCCGGGAGGGAAGAAATTTGTGTCCAGGAGGGGGATTAGGGGGGAATTGTGATCCCATTTGTGTCTCTTATTTATTGCATCCCACACCTTTAGTGAATTTTTTGTGAGTCTATTTGTGTTGGTGCCTAAATCTCGATATTGTGAGGGTAACCATATAATTTGTTCTGCTTAGGCTCATTTCTAGCTCGACCCAGCTCTTATCCTTCCTATTGTGAGTCCAATCTATTATTCTCGAAATCACTATGGCTTCGTAATATTTTTTGAAATCAGGAGCTGCCAGACCCCCTCTGTCTTTTCCTCTAACCATTATGTTAAATGCGATACGCGCCCGTTTTCGTGCCCAGATAAATTTTGTTATCATTGATTTTACTTTATTAAGGTATTTCTGAGGTGGGTGGATTGGTATCATTTGACAGGTGTAAATAAACATAGTTAAAATGAACATCTTAGCTTTATATTGCATCCTACTTAAATGCTCTTTAATTTTGTTAAGAAGAGGAATATAGTTGATTTCAAAAAGATCATCTAATTGAGCTGACAACTTTATCCCTAAATAGCTTAATTCTTTCTTACACCACCTAAGTGGTAATTTGGCTTGGATTGCGCTCTGCTCTTCTGCTGATAACGTTAAATTTAATATTTCCGATTTTGTCATGTTTACTTTCAGGACCATAGGGATTGATGTTCTAGGCCTCGATATGTGAAGAAGCACGTCATCCACGAATGTGGATGCCTTGTACTCCCTTTCTCCCACCTGAATACCCTGAATATCTTGATTTTTATGTATTTCTGCCATCAGGGGTTGTAACGTAATTATAAATAGGAGCGCGGAGAGTGGGCAACCCTATTATTATTATGTAAATAAATCAAGGGGGCAGGACAGGGTGCCATTAACTCTTATTCTAGCTGTCGGACGATGGTAGAGAGATTCAATCATCTTCCTCATCTTCTCCCCCAGTCCCAAGTATCTCAATATTTCAAAGAGGAACTCCCATTTAACCTTGTCAAAAGCCTTTTCGGCATCAATTGACATAAGGACAGTGAGGGTACCCCTCCTCATAGCTTCTTGAACCAGGAATATAGATTTGAGTGAATTATCCCTTCCTTCCCTTCCCTGTACAAATCCCACCTGGTCATTGTGGATCCATTTTGGCAAACATGAATTCAGTCTCTCTGCTATTATTTTTGAAAACAGTTTTATATCTCAGTTTAATAGTGAAATTGGCCTATAACTCTCTACTGCAATGGGGTCTTTCCCCTCTTTTAAGATCAGGGTGATGTGTGCCAAAAGTGTCTCCTCTCTGAAATTCTCTCCTTCCCTTACCATATTAAAGTAATTGCATCATTTTGGCGCTAATTGCTTACAAAACTTTTTATAGTACCCGATGGGGAATCCATCGGGGCCTGGACTTCCTCCTGGGGCGGTATTTTTAATTGCTCTTTCTACTTCCTCTACAGCTATGGGTGCCTCTAAGGCCTCCATTTCTTCTTTCTCGCCCCTCGGGAGGTCCAGGTTACGCAGGTATTCCCTCGTTTCTTCTCTCTGCTTTATCTTCTCTTCCTCCTTCTGCTTAATATTATATAGGGTACTATAATAGGAATGGAATACTTTTGCTATGTCCGGGGAGGGGATTTGTATATTACCTGTTACATCTCTAACCTTCGCTATAAAAGTCCTATTGTGTTTTTCCTTCTCCCGTCTGGCCATCCATTTACCTGATCTATTTCCCCACTGGTACCTTTCCTTATCTATGATATGAAATGCAGCTTTCCTCTCTTGGTCTAAGCAATCTTCTAATTCTCTCTTTTTTGTTATCAGCTCCTGCCTTTCCGGGATCCCTTTAGGTCTTGTTTTTGCTCTAGCTCATTTATTTCTTTATAGAAATCCTTTTTCCTCTTTTCCCTTACCTTCTTCTTTCCTGCTCCAATTCCTATTAGTATCCCCCTTATTACCATCTTATGGGTCTCCCATACTATTGCACTGGATATTCCTGGTGTCTCATTGGCCTTAAAAACTGTCCAATTCCTGCTCAATCCTATTGATTGATTCTTGCTCTTGGATCAGAGAATCGTTCAACCTCCAGTTTAACCCTGGTCCAGAATCCCCTTTTATCTCCAATTGTATCTTCACTGGAGCATGATCTGATAAAGTGATTGTTTTTATTTCTGCCGTTTTAAGAGCCGACACTAGCTGATGCTCTATAAAGATATAGTCAATCCTGGAGTAGGAGTTATGGACCGGGGAGAAACAGGTATAATCCTGTTCCTTTAAGTGGGTGATCCATTTGTAAATTTTTTCTGCCTTTGTTCTGTAGATTGATTTCTCCCTCCTGAGGTATCCACCCTTGGGTCTATACTCCAGTTTAAATCTCCTGCTACAATCAATTTACCCTCTTTAAAACCTTCTATTTTTTTTCAAAATTTTCTTAACAAATTTGTCTGGGTTCTTATTCGGTGCATACACATTCACAATCGTACATTTCATATTAAACAGTTTTCCTTTTAAAAATAAATATCTACCTTCTGGGTCTACGAGACGTTCCTCAACCTCAAACTTTAACATCTTACTGAAGCCAATTGCTACGCCTCTTGAGTGAGGGGAAGGAGTATCTCCATAAAACCATACTGGGAAATGGTGTGTGGTTAGCTTGATCCCTGAAGTTTGAGTTATGTGTGTCTGCTGGAGGCACACTATACTTGCTTCTAAGTATTTCAATTCCTTGTTTAAATTATATCTTTTTTAACCACCACCATATCTTAATTTTCGATTTGGTCATTAGGAGCCTCTAGTGGGACCCAGGATTCTCCTATTCTGGTGCTGGGGGAGGAGTGAGCGAGACAAAAAACAAAAAAAAAAAAAAAAAAAAAAAAACCCCCCCCCCTTAACCCCCCCCCCCCCCCCCTCCCAATCCCCCCCTTCTGAAACAACACGCCTATTCGGCTGGACAGACTATTTTTGTTTGTTTTATGGACGATATGGACACCTTTCTGGTGACATCTCTTTTCCATATTTCCCAAGTGGAGCTCACCCCGGAGCATCAAGGCCCTCCCTGTGTCCTCCCTCTCCTCCCCCCCATCGCGCTCCCCATCTCTTCTCCTGATGTTATTTAAGTTCGCTCCCTCCTCCCCCCCCCCTCTGTTCCCTTTTCGCTTTATCTGTGCTAACTGAGGTCCCTCCTCTTCTTCCCACCCTGGGAGTGGAGGGGGCTGTATGTCTAATCGGTCGCAGAAATCTATCAAAACTTCTGGTGCAGTGCGACCATCTTTTTTCCCTATCAGGCAGGCTGGGAAACCCCACTGATAGGATATCTCAGCTGCTCTCAAAAGCTCCGTCAAGGGTTTCAACCGTATCCTTCTCACTAGTGTTTCCACCACCAAGTCCGAATAGACCTGCAGCTCTGCGCCTTCAAAGGTCACCCCTTGCAATGTCCTTAATTTCCTCATAATTAAAGCCTTTTCTTCAGCATAATGAAACCTCACTATTACATCCCTCGGTTTCTCTGATCCCGCGCCCGAGCGCTGCGTCACCCTGTGTATTCTATCTATTTTTAAGGTCTCTGTAACGTCTCTGTCTAAAAGGGGATTAAAGAGTTGTGCTATTTTGCTCAGCTCTATGTTGCTATGGGTTTCTTGTAAGCCTTTAATACGCACGTTCTTCCTCCTACTCCTATTCTCTTGGTCTTCTAACTTATACATAAGGGCTCTATTCGCTCTCTGCAGGATTGTTACTTGTTCTGCTATCTCATCTAGTCTTTGTTCCTGTACTTCTAGTCTGTTCTCTGTCTCCTCCACTCGCCCTAGGACTAGCCCTTAGTGCAGAAATTTCCACTTCCACAGAGATGTTTCCATTTTTGAGAACATCTCTGCCAGTATCTCCTTTATTTGCGGTGGTTCCCCCTGAGGTCTAAGTTCTATGCTACTATCCCCTGCTGCACCCGCTCCTTCTAATCTATTTTCCTCCCTCCTCACCTGATCTACTGTTTTTACTTTATCGCTACCCTGAACACTACTTCCTTCTCCTTTTGATCCCCCTGTTTTCCCTCCATTTACACTGCTCCCCTTATTTTCTTCTATAATTTTCTGTCTATTTAGCCCTGAGCGGAGTGGAGCCCCTAACCTGGGGCTTCCCTGGGATTCTTCTACTATACTAGTGTTGTTCGCCATGTACCGTTGGATACCTCCTGGGCTTGATGAAGATGGTGCACTTTTACTCGTTTTACTTGGTTTACCCCTCATGTTAATACCTCCAAGGAAGTAGCTAGGGGGGGTCCTTTTAATTGGACTCTCCTTATTCTCTCCTTATTCTATCCCCTCTCACTTTTTTGGTACCGGTAATGAAACAACAGTAATAATACAAAGAGAATACAAAAATAAAATATATAACACAACCTAAAAAAAAATCAATATTCCTTAGCTAATGATTCATAACGCCATTAATGCCAATCGTTAGCAGTAATCGGGTAAATAGTTGGGGGGGAAGCAATAAATAAAGAGTGTCCTTATTGAGTTTTAAGAGTATCTGCCATCTCAAAGGCGGTATGGAAATGGCCATCAGTTGGCGGATTCAAACCACTGTATCTGATTGAGAAATATAACCCCCCTGATACTATCCCCTGGGCACTGGATGTCCAGGAGCTTTATAGCACCCTTGGGCCCTTTTGATCGACCGTGGTTGAATTGCATCCTAGGGAAAAAAAAGCGAAGAAAGAAAAAGAGTGCCTCTGTCAGGGTCAGTTCAAGTCCGTGGGACATCAGAATCAGCCATTGTTGTAATATTTAAAGTCCAATTTGGTACACAGATAATGCCTGCACCAGTTGTACCAGTTATACCAGTTATACCAGTTGGCCGTACCAGAGTCTATTACATGTAGAAGGAAAAAAGTTGGGGAGCCAGATCCTGTTGTCCTGGCGTACGGTGTTAGACTTCTAGTTGGTGCTGTTGTAACCCCAATTTCTCAGTTTGGAATGTATTCAAAGTCCCAAGACCAGCGTTAAACAAGTTCACATCCTTCTTGCCATATTTTGCAGAACATCTTTCCCCCTTTCAAACTACTGTCAATCAGTTATTGTGACAGCCTGTGTTACCTCAGCAGCGTAGCGGGTACAACCGAATAGCAGTATAGCAGCGTAAACACAGCATGTACACAGCACAGCATAAGCCAATTGCAGTTCCCATCAACAAAGTCCCGACTATGATAACGGTTTTAAACAGAGAGATAGTACCTGTTTGGCTGATGGCTGATACCGACCCCCTGCACTGCCCATGCCAGTCCAAATGCTGTGCTCATACCTTACATCCGGTGCTGGAGTTTACTCTTCACCAGGGGGGTCTTACTGCAGGGGTGTCTTGCATCTATGAAGTAGCGTGTGTATATCCAGCTCTCCTCTGTCGGTGTCACCCTCTCACGTTTAACGACTAAACTTTCTGCTGTTCCTCCGTCCATTCATGGCGCCACATTGAGGGTTACCACAGTGACGGAGCATGCAGTCTGCGGGGTGAACCTACCAGCTGTCTCACTCGGGTACAGGGCTTGGGGCGGGGGGGAACCGAGCATGGAGGTCGCTCCTCGGCCTCACGAGACCTCACAGCGTGCCCCGGGCTGCGGCGTGCAGGGAGACGAGATGACAGGCTGGAGCGGGAGTTCGTGGGAGCCGGATCACCTGAGAGCATCCTCCACGCTCCTACGTCATGACTCCACCTCGACCTGCAAGTGGGCTGGGCACTTAAACCCCCCCAATGTTGGAGGAATTGTAATCAAATAGGAACAACAATGCACATATGGTGGGACTGCCCGCTGATAAGGGAATATTGGCGGGAAATACTAACCTATATTGAGAAGATAACAGGGGAAAATATTCCGCAACATCCCTGGACTTGTTTGTTTCATGGGACAGCTAAAACCGTGACACAATACAGGAAAACTTTGGTTCCGTTCTTGCTCTTTTTTTTATATATTCTTTATTTTAACAGTTTTCTTCATATACAAAATTCATCACATTAGTAATCAAGTGTTTAGACAAATATATCTATTCAAATTCGAATTGCATTTTTTCCCCCATGCCCCCCCCTCCCTCCCCCTCTATTAATAACAACAAAAAAAAAAAAAAAAAAAAAAAAAAAAAAAAAAAAAAAAAAAAAAAAAGGGTCCTACCCCGTCTCGCTCACCCTCCCCCGTTCCCCACAGTTTTTCCTTCCATTATCCTAAGATATTGTTCTGTTTCCCTGAACTCAATCCATTGTTGCCATATCCTTTGATATTTTTCTTCTGAATTCTCTAAGGCATATAGCGAGAGTTCTATTATTCTTGTCCTCTCCACCCTCTCTACCCACTCTTTCATTGAGGGTATCTCCTGAAGTTTCCAGTAGCAGGGAATTAGGGCTTTAGCTGCATTTAGTAGATAGGGGATGAGGTTCCTAGCGTGTCTTCCCTCTCTACTCTCTGTATCATGGAATAAACATACCCATGGGAGCTTCTTCACCCTTACTTGTGTTATTTTAAAAATTATTTCTATAATTTGCTCCCAATATTCCTTTATTTTCGGGCAGAACCACCACAGGTGTGAGAAGGAGCCCACTGCCTCACACCCTCGCCAACAGTTAGGAGAAATGTCTCCATTGTAGGCGTTCGCTCTTTGAGGAGTTACATACCACCTTGCTAGGAGTTTATAGGACATTTCTACTGACTGTATATCTTTTGCTGTTGAAAAAACCCGTCCTAAGATCTTGGTCTTCTGGTCCTCACTATTTAGTGGGCCGATCTCACTTTCCCATTTGCCTAAATACATGGGGTATTCGTGTTCCGCCGCTCGCAACAAGATTTTGTACGTCTTTGAGATTCTTTTCTCGCGGTTGTTGGGGGAATCCATTAATTTTTCCAAGGGCCTGAATTCTCTCTTACCGCGTAGGGGTTTTGGGAGTGTCTGTGTGAAGTGTTGTATTTGAGTGTAGCGCCATTTGTCTAGTGCTCTCTGTCCCCATTTCGTGATAATCTCATTGTAAGTGCTAATTCTATTCCCTTCCATCACATCTATCAACCTTAAATTCTCTTTATTGGACCATCTACTAAAATATATAAACTCCTCCTTACCTGGAGGAAAAAAATTTGTGTCTAGTAATGGAATTAGTGGGGAATTATAATCCCACTTGTGCCTTTTGTGAATAGCATCCCAAATTTTTAGTGAGTGCCTTGTGAATACTGTTGTTTTTGGTGCTAAGTGTCTATAGTGAGGGGGTATCCATATAATTTCTCCTAATCTTGATCTGCTAAACTTTCTTTCGAGTTCCACCCAACTTTTATCCTCATAATTGTGGCTCCAGTCTATTATTCTAGCAACTGCTACCGCTTCGTAATACTTTTTAAAATCCGGGGCAGCCAGCCCCCCTCTTCCTTTTTCTCTTGCTAATATGTCGAATGCGATACGCGCCCGTTTACCTGCCCAAATGAATTTTGTTATTATTGACTTTATTTTCTTCAAGTATGACTGAGGGAGAGAAATTGGGATCATTTGGCAAGTATAGATAAATAAAGGGAGAGTGAACATCTTGACCGCGTTTATCTTCCCCATCCACGAGAGGACTTTATATTGCATTCCTTTAAGTTGCTTTTTGATTTTATTGATCAGCGGGATATAATTGTGGTTAAAGAGGTCACCTACTTGGGACGTTAATTTTATTCCCAGGTAGTTGAGCTCCTTTTTGCACCATTTAAATTGGAATTTAGATTGTATGGCGTTCTGTTCTTGTATTGGTAGGGTTAGATTTAATATCTCGGATTTAGACATGTTAACTTTAAAGTTCGACAGATTACCGTATTGTTTTAATACTTTCATAACCATTGGGATAGATAATCTGGGGTTGGAGATATAAAGCAACAGGTCATCCGCAAACGCCGATACCTTGTACTCCCTATCTCCAGCTCGAATTCCCCGGATATCAGGATTCTTACGGATCGCTAACAATAGGGGTTCTAAGGTGATTATAAATAAAAGAGGGGAGAGTGGGCACCCCTGTCTTGTCCCATTAAACAAGTCGAGGGGAGAAGACAGGGTCCCATTGATTCTTATTTTTGTTGTCGGATGCTGATAAAGGGCCCCGATCCATTTCATCATCCTATCGCACAGTCCCATATAATTCAATGTTTCCAGCAGAAATACCCAATTGACCCGGTCAAAGGCCTTTTCGGCATCAATTGACATTAGGACTGCAGGCTCACCTCTTCTGACGGCTTCTTGAATCAGCATTATTGCTTTCAAAGAGTTATCTCTACCTTCCCTCCCCTGCACAAACCCAACTTGGTCGTTATGTATCCATTCTGGCAGATATGACTTCAATCTTTCGGCGATTATTTTTGCAAATAGCTTTATATCCGAGTTTAATAGGGAAATTGGCCTATAGCTTTCTACTGCCATCGGGTCTTTCCCCTCCTTTAAAATCAGAGTAATATGTGCCAGTAATGTCTCGTCTCTAAATTTCTCACTTATCCCTATTGCATTAAAATATTTGCATAGTCTAGGTGCTAACTGCTTGGAGAATTTTTTATAATATATAATAGGGAATCCGTCCGGACCCGGGCTACCTCCTAGGGCTGTATTGGCTATTGCTCTTTCTACTTCTTCTACCGATATCGGTACTCCAAGTGCCTCCATTTCTACCGTTTTACCCTTTGGGAAGTCTATGCGCCGTAGGTATTCCCTAATTTCCTCCCGCCGTTTCCCTTCGTTTTGTTTGTGTTCAATGTTGTATAAAGTACTGTAATATTTATGGAATGTATTTGCTATTTCCGGGGATGATATCAAGGTCTCACCGTTTGCGTCTCTAATCTTCTCTATGAACGTCCTGTTCTTTTTTTCCTTGACCCTATTGGCCAGCCATTTACCTGCTCTATTCCCCCACTGATATCTCTCTCTCTTTAAAATGTGGGTTGCGGCTATCCTCTCTTGCTCCACGTATTCTGCTAGCTCTCTTTTTTTGGCAATCAGGTCTTGTTTCTCCGGAATTCCTTTCGGTCTGGTTTTCTGCTCTAACTCATGTATGTCCTTATATAATTCCCTTTTCCTTTTTACCCTTGCTTTTTTTTTTCCTGCTCCGATGCCTATTAAGCTTCCCCTTATCACCGCTTTATGAGTTTCCCACACTGTTGAGGCCGAAACCTCTGGTGACTCATTTAAAGTGAAGAAAGTTTCTAATTCATGTTCTATCTTACTAATTGTCTCTTGGTCTTGCAACAATGTGACATTGAGTTTCCAGTTTGTTCCAGGTCCACAGTCCCCCTTTATATCCAAGTGGATTTTCACTGGGGCATGGTCCGATGAAGTCATTGTTTTTATTTCTGCTTTCCTGAGTAGCGGGACCAGCTGGTGTTCTATAAAAATATAATCTATCCTGGAGAAGGAACTGTGGACCTGGGAGAAACAGGTATAGTCTCTGTCTTTTGGATGTAATATTCTCCAAGTATCTTGTAACTGCCAGTTACCCAATGCTTTAATAACTTTTCCCTTCCTTTGGTCTGAAGCTTGGGACCTACCTACTGAGGTATCTAATTTTGGGTCTATGCTCCAATTGAGATCTCCTGCCAAGATAAGTTTACCTTCTTTAAACCCCTCGAGTTTGCTTAATACTCTCCTGAGGAATTTATCCGGATTTTTATTTGGTGCGTAAACATTCACAATTGTACATTTCATATTGTGTAACATGCCTTTTATACATAAGTATCTACCCTCCGGGTCCACAAGACGCTCCTCCAACTTAAATTTCACTAACCTACCAAAACCGATTGCTATACCTCTCGAGTAAGGCGATGAGGAATCCGCGTAATACCATAGTGGGAAATGAAACGAATTTAATCTGATACCTGAAGTGTAGGTTATATGTGTCTCCTGTAGGCATACAATGCCTGCCTCCAGGAAAAGAAGTTCGTCATTTACCCTATGCCTTTTTTTTTTTTTGAATTTAGCCCCCTTACATTATATGTAATGAAATTTATCCCCTCCATATTAATTTTTTAGGGGGGTAGCCTATAGAGCGTTCTGTGGAGCCAGGGTCGTTTTCTAAACTGTGTCGGCGGAGGGTGAGCGAGACCCCCAAAAACAAAAAAAAAAAAAAAAAAAAAAAAAAAAAAAAAAAAAAGAAGCCCCCAAACAGACCCCCCCCCCCACCTCCCCCCTCCCACCCCTCCTCTCTTCTGCAACGATACACCCAAATGGGTTGGACAGAACCCCCCAGAATCGTTTAGTATATGGGCCAGGCATACTCCTTCACGGTGTCGCCTGCATTCCATATTCTCCTTGAGGCTCCTTTCCGTAGCCGTGTGAACCCGTCCCCGTCTCCCACCCGCCCCCCCTACCCCTCCCTCCCGCCGCTCCCCCCCGCCCTCCAAATTTCATCTTCTTATACGTTTTGTTGCTTGTCTGCCACCAGATGTCAAGGGTCCATCAAGTCCCCTCTTCCCTCCCCGCAACCTCCCACCGGCCCCCTCCCCCCCCAGGCCGCTCATCCCTGGGGGGCCAGATACCCTCGTCCTTTCCCCATTCCAATAATGTTGGGGGTGGGTCAATACCTAGACGCTCACAAAATCTTTCTACATCCTCCGGGAAACGTAGAACCGCAGATCGCCCATCCTTTTTCCCAACTAAACATGCTGGGAATCCCCACTGGTAGGGTATTTCTGCCGTCCTCAACAATGAGGTCAGGGGTTTCAGTCGCCATCTTCTCCTTAATGTTTCAGGCGCAAGGTCTGCGTAGATCTGCAGCTCTGTTCCCTCGTAGGATGCCCCATTAAGTGTTCTAATTCTATTCATAATCAAGGTCTTCTCTTCCACATAATGGAACCTTATTATTACATCCCTGGGGGCGTCTGGTCTACCTCTCGGGTTCCGGGCCAACCTATGGATTCTATCGATTTTCAGTGTTTCTGTGACTTCTCTGTCGAGAAAAGGGTTAAATAATCGCTGTGCTATACTTCTCAGCTCTGTGTTGCCATATACCTCAGAAAGACCCTTTATGCGTAGATTCTTCCTTCTACTTCGATTCTCTTGGTCTTCTAATCTATATAGCAACGACCTATTGGCTCTATGGAGTGTGTTAACCTGCTCTGATATTTGCGCTAACTTTTGGTCGTAGACCCCTAACCTGTCCTCCATCTCTTCTACTCTCCCCAGAGCTAATCCAATATCTCCCCTTAGGGCTGCGATTTCCCCTTTCAGGGATGTTTCCAAATTTGAGAACATCTCCGAAAGCATCTCTCTTATTTGTGGTGTTTCCTCTTGGGGTGTAGGCTGCGTAGTTCTTTCTGTCTCTATAGCTCCTCCCTCCGCATCTCTCTCCATGTTTCTGTTCTGTGTCCCTACATGTCCTACCGTGGTATTTTGTGGGCTTCTATCATCTACCTTTGGTCCCGTAGTCTTTGTTCCATTTACCTTCCCTCCTTTACTATCCTCCGGGGCTCTCTGCCTATTTAGGCCTGATCGAAGGGGTACTCCTCCTTGACTCAATCTTGGGCCCCCCTGTCCCTCCTCAACTATGCTAGTGTTGGTGGCCATGTATCTCTGAATGCCTCCCGGACTTTGAGTTGGGGGGTTCAGTTTAACAATTTTGCTTGCTTTACCCCTCATATTTGTTACAATCCTTCTTTCTGTTTGGGGTACTCCCACTATCTCCCGCTATCTCTTGTGGAGTCCTTTATTTTCCCTTTATTTTCCCTTCTCTTCCCCGTGTTCCCAACCTTTACTGGATTGGTTTAATTTACCTGGTGGGCAATGGGGTATGTACTATCTGGTTCCTACTGTGGGAACTGTCCTAGCCCCCGCCCCTCGCCTGGACACTCCCCACTACCTATTGGAATTTATCCGCATAGTACAAAGATACCTTATATTTACCCCCACAGATGACTTTGTGCTGTATTTAAATAAAGAGAGAGGAAGAAAAAAAAAAAAAAAAAAAAAAAAAAAAAAAGAAACATTCACTTATACAGCTAAAGTGTCTCTTAATCCTGTCTCTCAGGTCTCCTTTCACGGGGGCAGGGGAGGTAGACCGGAGACCTAAGACCATTACCAGGGGGCACTGGGGAGACTCAAGAGACTCAAGAGAGGGGGAACATGGAAAAAAGAAAAAACAAAAATAAAAAAAAAGGAAAAGGGGGAGGGGGGAGCAAAGCACTCCAAGTCCAGGGTATTGGTGAGTATTGATAGTGTTTCTTCCGGTCCTTCCTGTTCTCTGTTTAAAGGATGTACCCTTATTACGATAATATTCTACTGTGTTCATCTAGAGTTTCTAGAGTTTCTATGGGGTTATGGCTCTTACAACGGCTTCCAGGGACTCCATAAAATAATTATAGATGTTCCAAGTCCCTCCAGGGAAAAAAAAAAAAAGAAAAAAGGAAAAAAAAAAAAACCAACAGAACAAAAAAGAAAAGGGAAAACCTTTCTTCCACCCGTGCCGTTACAGTATGAAGTTGCCTCTCAAGTCACAAGAGAGCATTGAGTTTTATCGGTGCAGGGGGTCACTCTTGGGGTCTTCCTTTTCTTTCTTTTTCCCCCTTCTTCCTCCTTCCCCTTTTACCCCTCCATGGCCAGCATGAGATAAAAAATTGCTCACTCCTTGCACTTCTCTCAGTCCTCTAGGCCAGGGGTCCGAGATAGGGGGGCAGGGTGGGGATAATTTTCCTCTCCTATGTGGGCCCGACAGTTGTGCGATATGTTATATGGGATACTCGTCTTCCTGGGACGCCGATCTATTCCTGCTTCAGTATAGAAATTAGTATCAAAGTGGATAGGGACATTCAATGGTTGAAACCATTCAGTGGTTTGAATGGCGTACTGTCCCACTACCTCTTTTCCTCTTTTCCCTTCTCTTTCCTCCCTTCTGGGAAAGATGTATTATAGTGCCTTGTTAAGAGTCTGTAAATCTTACACTGAACAGTTCACATCCCCTGGGTACTTCTTGGGACACTAGGGGGCCTCTCTCTAGTGCAGAGGGTACAGCTGAATCGCCAATAAAGGATGGCCCGAGGGCCACTCACCGCTCCTCGGATGGGATACAGGATCGAGTGATTCCTTCCTCTGGGTGCTGCAGCGAAACTGCCTCGAAGTCAGATACTGCCCTCTGTGCCGGCTATGTGCGTGTCCGTTGGCCGGAGTCTCAGTGCGTCTGGCTGGCTGGGGCTGCAAGGGCTGTAAGGTGCTATCCGGCCACCTCAAGCGGAGGTGGAGATGTTTCACTCCCTCCGGAACGCCGGACAGGAGAGAGGAAGCAAGCGGGGGAGAAGCCCATCGATGGCCGTAGTTGTCTATCTGAAGGCGGCTAGCTCCACACCTCGCCGATCATCCCCCCACAACACACGGGCTGTGGGGGACGGCGTCTTCAGCGTGGAGGAACGGACAGCGGTGGAGCGGGAGCGGGCAGAGCGCGGGCTTCTGACGAGCGGCGCTCACTCTGTTACGTCATGACGCCTCCCCCCCACCAGGTGCTCACCTATGTTCCTGGTTCCGTTCTTGCTCAACGCCGCAAAGGGGCTTATCCCTAAAAAATGGCTGTGTACTACGAACCTGCGATAAAAGAATGGTTACAGAGAGTGGACTACATAAGCAAACACATTTTAGGCATGGGATCATGATGGAATACCACATTTTTGAGTCCCAATTTGTGTGCATCTTCAAAATTTGGCTTTTACAGGGGGGAGATCACCCCATTAAAATCAACACAGTTTTGACATACTAATGTCTCATATGGCCTTCACTTTATCAAAGTTGAACTTTGTAAGTTCCTAAGTTGTGGATGTTATGGTTTTAAAAATGCCTGTTTAGCCACAAAAAAGGCTATATACTGTCACACATACATGTTATACACCAAAGATGTTGGTTTGTTAAAAAAAAAACTTTTATAACGCACATGTGAATGTGCTTGGAGTAAAATGTTTTATACTCAACAATGTGTGGCTTCTTCTTTCAATGCTCAATGCCAGTTTTTGGAGTAAGTTGGGTAAGTTGGTGTAGTTACAGTGGCAATGGGGGTTATTTACTAAAGGCAAATCCACTTTGCACCCCAAGTGCAGTTTCAGTGCACTTGTAGTGCAAAGTGGATTTGCCTTTAATAAATAACCCCCACAGTGCTCTAAAATTTTCCCCAATCAGGCCATTTTAGGGACTGCAATAGTTTTATGAGACTCCATACGAAATGCCTGTGGCTTCAAAAAGGCGTTTAGGCTTCTCAGGTCCAGAACAGGACGCCATTTCCCTGATGGCTTCCGGACAAGAAAAAGGGGGAGTATACCCCGCAACCCTGCTCCTCCTTTGGTACCGGTATGACAGTGCGAAGAGCGAGCAACTCTTTGACATATGCTTCCAGTGATGCCCGTTTCTTTACTGAAGTAGGAATTCTTGTTGTGACAAAGCATCTCTTCGGAGGAGCACCTCGAAACATAAGACAAAGGCCTACCTGAACTACTTCCAGGACCCAAGAATCCGTTATTCTCTCCGCCCAGGTATCGCTGTAGGTGGCCAGCCTTGCCCCTACTGGCGATACCTGGGCGGACCGCCCTTAAAAAGGACTTGGCCGTGGGTTTCGGAGCTTTTGATTTGGAATTATTGGTCACCACCTCTGTGCCAATCGCTGCCACTGTGCCAATCGCCGCCACTGTTCCCATCTATTGCTGGCAGTGTGCCCATCAATTGACACTACTTTGCCAATCTATTGCCGGCAGTGTGCCCATCAATTGCTGCTACTGTGCCCCATCAAATGCTGCCAGTGTGCAATGTGCATCCCCCAAGTGAGTACCTGATGATGATGATGATTGATGAATCTCGAGCAGCCTGTGAGTGGAACTGGAGGACAGAAGACAACCGCAGCCGTCTGGCATCTCGGGTCTCCCACAGCAGCCTGTTGTAAGGAGGATGGAGGCAGCATGTGTGTGCACACTGCACACAGTGTGAGGGTGAGCCAAGGAGGAACGCTCTGTGGAGTCGGCTCGGGACCGAGTCGTGGGGGACAGACACTCGCTCCACGTGTCTCACACATTAACGCCGGGTGGCTGGGGATGCCATCAGTGGGGGGGTGGGAAAAGAGGCATGGCTAACACCACGGCTCCTTCAGCTGCTTTCAGTTAATTGGGGGGCGGGAAAGAGGCGCAGCTAACGCCCGTGACTTTTTCGGCTGCTTCCGGCAGAGCGGGTGACGTCATCATATAATCTATTTATGCAAGTGGTAGCATCGATGCCGCATTGTGGGTGGTCGAATCGCAATGCATCGATGCTACGATTAATTTCAACACCCCTACCGGCCTGCAGGCAGCCCCCGCAGTGGTAAGGGTCCTCTTCAGTTCCGAGTCGGCCCTGAGTTCCATTGATTCCTTAAAAGACACTGTCTCTTCCAATGGTAGGGTGATATGCCTTGCCAGACGCTGTACGGATGCGTCCACCTTAGGAGGGGTATCCCACAGCTCCACGTCCGAGGGTCGGAACGGTTTTAACTTATTGATTCTATTCCGCAGTGCCAGTCTTTTATCCGGCTTGGATCACTCCTCCTCCATCAATTCCTTGATCTCCACTATAAAAGGAAATTTTGGGAATTCTTTTTTCAAATTCGGGTAATATTTTCTCTGCCCCTGAGTGGCTGAAGATTCCTTCTCCCAATCGATAGCCAGCTTGACCGCAGATATAAACGAGGGTACCAGAGAGAAATCAAACGAATATGTGTCCAAACCATCTTGACCAAACTCTGAGTCCCCCTTTGAGTCAGAACTAATGACCCCAGGTTCTGGAGAGTCCTCCTCCCTTCTCCTCACGCGGCTAGTCCCTGCCACCGCAGAAGGGCCTGGCAACAGGGCCCTTACCCCTTCTTCCACAGCCCTCTTGATGTATAGCTCTACGTCCTTGTTGACCTCTTGACCTTGGGAAGCCTCCTTAAGACATCGTCTACAAAGGCATTTGGTTGGTAACGGGACCGCACCGCAAGCCCAACAAGAATTGGTGACCATCTCTGCCGGGGCAGCCAATCCCTGATCGGTTGGCGATCGACGATGCCTAGACAATGGGCCTGCAGAGTCTGCTGAGGGGCTGCTCTGGATATAATTGCGCTTTGACTTTGCTTTAGAGTGGGAAGCGCAAGGAGACGGAGAACGATGGTCACTGGAGGATGAAATTGCTCTCTTGCGGCTTCTGAGTGAAGGGCCTATTCCCCTGCAATAAGGAGGAACCATTAGTAAGCCTAAAACAGATAACCAGTGCTAGAGGCAAACTTAAAAGCTTCCCTTACCTTTCCAAAGTTTTCAGTGCCTCCTGCATAGGAACAGGCAAACTCATCCTGGGCTAAGGACAGGAGCAAAAAATGTAACCCTACATAAGAAAACTATTCCCTCACACTATATCTATAACTATATATATATATAGACATAAATATATCTTCATCCTATGATTTTATATATATTTTTTTAAATAAATACATTTCTTCTACTTCGTCTACTTTATTTTTATTTTATTTTAAATAAATAAATTCCTTCTACTTTATTTTTCAAGTCAGAATATACTGCTCTCACTGCTGGGGAAAGCTAGGCAAAGAAAGAAAAAATCTTCTGGGGACTGTCAGCAGGCTGCAGGAAAAGCAAAGCAGAAGTCAGAGAAGGAGGAGGCATAGAACAAGCAGCTCCAGCAATCAGCTTACCAGTCTGGTAGATTAGTATTGTGTTCTGACAGCCACACAGAAGCATCCCCCTTGCAGGTTTAAATTCACCGCTCTCACACCGTTTTCGCCAATCAGAAGCGGAGGACTGGAGAGCCTGGAGAGGCAATCACAGCTGCGACTGAACAACCAATTCGGACACGAGTGACATCATCCACCTGCGCCAGGCTCACTGGAATTCAAGTGGAATGCAAAAACACAGGAAGAGGAAGGGAGGTTTTAAAAACCCTCACTGACATCACTACCCGGCGCCCGGCTGAATAGAGATGGATGCCAGGACAGCATGCAGGGGAATAAAAACTGAAAGGGATAGAACAAAAAAGAAAATACTAGCCCAGAATGGACGCTTCTCGCGCAAATTATGGCAATTAGCCTGCACTTCACTCCGTCACCAGGAGAGCCCTCCTCAGAGAGATTTACCCCCAACAGAGGACCTTCTACCGCAGGGACACACGGCAGGAATACAAACAGGAATGTCCGAAGCAAGGACAGAATAAGAACACCTGCACCTTTTATCTGACTATACAGGGGTGTCCTATATGGGATCAAGGGGCAGGGTTGACCCAAGGTTGTGCTGGCATGAGGCTAAGCCAGGAAATATATATATATATATATATATATATATATATATATATATATATATATATATATATATGGATATATCTATCTATCTATCTATATATATATATATATATATATATATATATATATATATATATATATATATATACACTGTAAATGTATATCAACATCAGTATATTAGTATGTAATATTACATGAATGTCCTGCTTTCATAAACAGTGTGAAGAAAGGGTAAAGGAACAAAAGCCACATATGGTGTAAAGGCAACATTTAAACATTGTATGGTGTGTACCGTATATGTGTGTGCCTGTATGAGTATGGTTGGGACATTAAAAGTATATATGAATGGATCAATACACTTCTTTCCTCTTTTAGGCTATATTGCATTTCTGTGCACAGAATTCTTATGCATGTATTTTAGCTTTACTCACACAGTTAATAACCATTAGGATCATTTCTGTGCAAAGTTGTTTTTATTTACATTTTGTCATTAATCCAATTTTTTTTTTTATAATTTGCACTTAATGGAATCATGTCTGTGTATTCTTTCCATCCATGTGAGAGGCAATAGCACAGGCCAGGGCTTTCTGTTGTATGGTATTCATTTTGAGTACAGTACGTGGAGTGGCTATAGGTGTAGGGTATTTGTTTTGGGACATTCTTTTATTATTTGAAATTAGCATATTTGTTGAAGGGACACATATTTATTGATCCCTGTTATGAAAAACAGATCCAAAGAAAATACTTCTGTAATGAGGTTTATCTGGCTCTTTTTGGCTTCAGAATTAATGTTTTATGTAGTCTGTGGCATGCTGATTAATATGTTTTTACTATTTAATTTGGAACATTAATTGTTTGATTTAAAAAATAACATTTAAAGCGCTGCAAAAAAATGCAGACATACTTTAATATAGATCTTTGAAATCTGATCTTATACAAACAAAAATCCAAGGACGAATTAGATAGTTTAATCCAATACATAAAAATGGAAAATAGGCAAGGTCTTTAAACTGAGATACAATCTTCAAGCATATTTTTATCAGTGCATATATTTATACCTAACAGTATGTAAGATAAGCTTTGTACTTTTAAGACATGAAAGCAAACTCATTTACAGTGTTTTCCCTAATCATGCTAAGTCTAGGCCTGCTGGTGGGTCCCTCTGTAACTTAAATGGTCCAAGCAAGACATATGAAAACTGCCAAAAATAAGGTAGAGTTATAATTATTATGACATTAAAGCTTAAAGAGTTACTACTGATATTTAGAATCAAAGGATTTTTCATCAGACTGCTGAAATGTGCAGTTATGATAATTTGCTTATTAGTAGGATGAAGCCTACCATTATGGACAGAAAATAAGCTTTATTCTATTCATTACTGTTTAATTTGTTCTCCCAAAAGCCTTACTCTATCCCTTCATTTTTGGCATATTTCCCTTGATGAGAAGCCCATTGGCACTGTGTGTATCAGCTATAAAGAAAATAAATGTTCTCAAAATAAAGTATGTGCTGGCCTATCTTGTGCCTTTAATTGCATGCATGTTTTGTTTTTAGCACCAAAGCAATTTGCTTTGCGATACTTTGTTTAGCTCATTATTCACAAATCACAAAGTGTTGTGCCAAATTGAAAAAACAGTATATATGTAATACCTTCCTGCCCAGCCTATAGTAAAATGACCGTGGGGTGGGAGCACTATTGTTCTGGGAGGACATCATATGACATCCTCCCAGAATGCGTCTCTCTTAGACTGATCTGTCTCCGGCTGGGCTGATCATTGACCAATCTCAGCAGATCACATGGAATTGTAAACAATGGATGGCTTCCTTTCATGCCATCCATTGCATACAATTGAGTTGCTAGCTGTGATTCATCACAGTGATCACAGCCCATCTGTACAATGTGAAAAGCTCCGACCAATCACAGTTATTAACAATAAAACAAACTGAATAAAACAATTTCATTCACTAAAGTGCTTTCTTATAGCAATGAAATTCACTGCTATAAGCAATCATAATGTGTAAAAAAAAAAATCCTGATCACTTCTCCAGAGTAGTACAGTGTTATTATGTGAACACTGTATTTCTCTGGTCACAGTGTGTTAGGAAAAAGAAAAAACTAATAAAAACTTAAAAAAATGAAAAAAAAAAAAGATATATATATATATATATATATTTTTTTTTTTTCATACTGTTACCAGTCAGTGCCCCTGAACACTGCCACACCATTTATGTGATAACACTGTACTGCACTGGTGACAGTATGTAAAAAAATTGTGTTAACAATTTCTTGATTTTCCAAATAATTGTGACAAAAAAGTACAACTTCAGAAAACTCACAATGCCTCTTACTAAATACATTGGACTTTCCTAAAAGGGATCACTTGGGGTTATTTGTACTGTCCCGGCATTTTCAGGCCTCATAAAATGAAATAGCGTGTCGGTCCATCAGGATGCAATACATCTCCTTATCTCCTAGTGGCAACACTCCATGTTATAAATGCTCAAAATACAAGAATGAATGTGAGCAAAGTCCTTAGAATCAACATACTTTTGTGACTCTGGTGTCCTTCATAAGTCACCAACTGTGCCATTTAACCATTCAAACTATGTGCTCACCTCATATATAGACCTTAAACAGGTCCATATAAACCTTCCCCTTAGGAGTAAATCTCCAGTGGCTGGCAGCTTAACTCCTGTTCCAGGGACACTTGCTTCAATGTGCAGTAATCCTTGTGATAGTGGTACTCAAAAAAAATATATTGCTAAATACAATTAGGGTATAAAGTCACTTTAGAAATCACTTGGGTATTTTCAGTGACTCAGCTCTGGGAAAGGCAATTATTTTCTGTTAGTGCATGATGATATCAGGAAGCTCTGCTCTGATGCGTTTCATCACTTGTTACATGACTTCCTCTAGGAGTGAGAGTTCTGATGCCATTGTACATCCTTATATAGGGGACCTTATTTTGTAAACAATGCATTTTGTTGAAGCCCACCACAGCCATTTTCATGGAGATCACCTACCAGGTGAATGGGATAGCTGGGAAAACCTATAGCGGAAATTTTATTGGAGTGCATTGAATGCACTAGATGTAGACATATTTGCCTTGATATGGTAAAAAACTGTGGCATCCACGATTCTATGATATATTTTATTCACTATACAGGGAGGAATGCATGCCGGGGGCACTATATAATTACAGCTGCAGAGGGAATACATAACCAAGCAAGATGCCACATACTAAAAAATGTATAAAAATAAGTAATCAAAAATTATATTAATTGGCCAATAAGTATAAAATGTGCAAAGGATCCCAATTAAAAGTCTATAGTAACTAATTGGGGATTGCCCTATATGACATATATAAAAAACCATCAAAACATTAAAAAAAGTAAAGCATTAGGCCACATCCCCTACTTACATTGTTTAAAAAATGTGTTATATGTAGAATGCAAATCGAAAAATATACACCTTTTGTATACACTGTATGTTTACAATTGTATACTGTATATATAAAAACAGATTGGGCAAATAACAGCAGAGGGATGCTAATATCCAAATGTTACAAAGCATATCAAAATTATGACACATCCCAACTAGATGTGAAAAGCCATCTAGTGGTGAAAAACCATGTACACCCAAAGCTGATAGGAGTAAAAAAAACTTAAAACCACTCAGACCTAATATAATTGTTTGGAAAGGAAAGGGAAATGGGAAAAAAGGGGGGTAATGGGACTTTGTATGAAACACAACACTAGGGTAGAATGAATCAATCAATAATAACAATTAAGCATAGTGCAATAGATAACATTCATATTAAATCAATAGGCATGATACAGAGTAAGGTAAAACATGATTGGTAAATCGTATAATAATAAATACAATTGATACATAATATACATAGTTGCACATGATACATGATGAAACCAGCAGTATACCCAATATATGTAGAAACATGATAGGTATTGATTAATGAATGATTCAAACAATTAAAATCCATAATAAACACATGATTACTGTGACATAGCATCACATATGAAAGCTTGATGCGTTTCATGGATTGTCTCCACTCATCAGGAGCAGCTATGCACTGAGAGTACCTATAATAGATTGTAAATTCATAATCAATGGTAATTAATTAGAACAGGAAAGAGAGGGAGCAAAAAAATATGGTCCAAACACATTTACCTAAGGGTACATTTTTTTAAAAGAACATAGATGATGGTAATGATGATTGGAGGCACTGGGGGATGAAGATGTTGAGCTTTCATATTTGATGCTATGTCACAGTAATCATGTGTTTATTATGGGTTTTAATTGTTTGAATCATCAATTAAACAATACCTATCATGTTTCTACATATATTGGGTATACTGCTGGTTTCATCATTTATCATGTGCAACTATGTATATTATGTATCCATTTTATTTATTATTATACAATTTACCAATCATGTTTTACCTTACTCTGTATCATGCCTATTGATTTAATATGAATTTTATCTATTGCACTATGCTCAATTGTGTGATTAATAATTACTATATTTATCTTTAATGATTGATTCATTCTACCCTAGTGTTGTGTTTCATACAAAGTCCCATTACCCCCTTTTTTTCCCATTTCTCTTTCCTTTCCAAATAATCAGGGATGGAGACATGTGTACTTAGTAGTCATGGCCTCATATAAAGTCCCAGCAACTTTTTCTTTATAACTAATATAATTGTTGCCTTATGCAATATTTTGAGTGTCACAAAACCTTTTCCTAGGAGTGGTCATAGTTGGATGGAAGATAACCTACTCCTAAAAAAGAACTCAGTTCCCCCCAAAATTGGTGGAATAGTGTATGTGGAATGACCTAAGGGGAATTTAGGGATAAAGTAACTAATACTAACATAATTTTTTAAGGAGCCTACAAGAAAGAGGCTACTGGCAATAGAGAATAGTGAAAATTCCCAATGGGTTAGATCGAACTCACTTATTTGTCTGAAATGAAACAGGGGTCAATGTTTTCATTTCACAAATCCACCAGGATTCCCCTTGGCTTAGACTCTTAATCTTATCTGACCCTCTCCGATGTTTATGGTATTTTTCTATACCCCAAAAGCTGAGCGCTATGGGGCTTTTGTTATGGACTTCCCTAAAGTGTTTTTTAAAGTGTTCGGACAACCGTACACACGATCGGATTTGGTGTGATCGGACCGTGTTGTCGGCAAATCTATCCAGCAGGAGATAAGACTTTGTCCGTCGGACAATCCGACGTACACTGTCCGATGGTGCATACACACGGTCTGATTTTTCAACAACATTGTCCGATCGGACAGAATCCATGAAAAAATCCGACCGTGTGTATGGGGCTTAACAGTTTGTTTGTGCAACCCAGTGGGTTGCATGAAAAAAACTGACAGCTCCGGTCAGAGCCGCTGTACTAACCATGCTAGGTTAGTTCAGAGATCTCCTCTGCTGAGCTGTTGTGTTGTGACAGGGGGACGGCCCCTCCCCAGAACACTCTGATCAGTGCTATTTGCAATTGGCTGAGAGCACTGATTGTGAGTCAGTCAGCTGCTGGTTTTCCAGCATGCACATCCAACAGAAGCTAGTTTCTGTCGGACAAACCGACATACACACAGGATTTGAACTGGCCGTTGTCTCCCAACATTCGTTCCAGGTGTACCCGGCTTAACTGTTGATTGGAGGTTCTTTTTCCTTCGGAGATTGCCTAGTGTTCTTGTAAAACCCTGGCAGTCACCACAACCATAACAACCTTTTTGGCCTAGCAAGGTTGGGATATTGCCTCTTGGTGGATCAATAACACTTTTGACAATTTTGTCTTTTAGATTCAGAGCTCTTTTATTTTAATACAAACGTTTTTTTCTAGAAAAAACAATAAAATAATACAAACAATTGACAGTAGGTATCGCACATAATACATGTCTGAATGTAGGTATATAAATGTCAATGCAAATGACAAAAGAAAAAAACAAAACAGTTCAGATTTAGGGCATTGTAACTGAGTGACAGTCGCATTGAGGGATTCAAATTCTCTGGAGAGATCATTGTGGGCAATACTGAGTTCATCGTGCTTAGTTTCCAAGCGGTCAGTACGGGCGCCCAGGGCAGAGATCTCCTGTGTCAGGGTATTAGTACTTTTATGCAATTCTGTTTGGAACTTGGTGGCAATTTTGCTGTATATAGACTCTAGGCTTTTGTCTAGGTCTGCCTTAGTCAGGGGAGGAAAGTACTCACAATCCTGTGCAGAATCTTGGGCAGATGCAGCGGCGTCCTGTGAGTCCTGCAGTGAGGGAGAAACAGGGCCGCCGGCGCCATCTTGGGACGTGCTGTAACGTTCCTGGTTCCTCAGCAGATATGTGGTTAAGGACCTCTGCGCGGACTTCTGGCCCTTTTTGAGCTTCGGCGGCATGCACAGCTCGGTCCGGGGGGTGATGGGAGCTGTTGTGGGGATTATTGAGTGCCTATGACCCCGGGAAGCAGGCTAATAGGTTGGAGTAGTGCGGAGCTACTCAGTCATGCGGCCGGTCCCGTGGAAGTCGCGCATGCGCCCCCGATTCAGAGCTCTTTTATACCTGAATTGTGGCTTATTGAGGAGAATTGTATTAAATTCTTTATCTTATAATGGGATAGGCAAATGCTTGCGTATGATGTTCTCTACCTTTTTGCTTTGTTTACTGTAATCCAATACTATTAATCCTGTAAAATCCTTTTCCTGATCCCTCAAAACTTTGTCCTGGATCAGTAGTTTCCTGCCCATCTCTGCTATCTGTTGGATCTGTTCTTGAACAGGCTCTTTATACCCTTTATCAACAAACCATTTTCCATTTTTTTTCACTTGTTCCCTGTATATTTCTATTTCTGTGCAGTTTCTTCATAACCGGAGTAGGTGTTCTCTGAGTATATTTTCCTTGTTCAAAGATTTTATTGGGGAAAGGAATAAGTTTTACACAGAAGAGAGAAAAATGTGAGTCATCCCCTAGGGACAAGGGGTAGGACAAAACATGTAATAATACATCACAGTTACAGGGGCACAGCCCATAACAGCAGAGCGCAAGTGTAATAGGTACAGACATGAGGATCTCTGGGTATATTTTTAAGCCACGGGTGGTGGTGACTGTTTTTGGGGATGTATCCATTTTTATCAATTGGTTTTTAAATATGTCTTAGTGGGAAGTGATTTCTCTTTTATTTTTATTATCAAGTCCAGAAATGCTATTTTAGATGAGTTAATTTTCCATGTGAGTTCTATGTTCTAATTATTATTGTTCAGTTTATTTTTGAACTCCTCCAAACTGGACATATTGCCTTCCCAAATAAAAAATATGTCATCAGTGAAGCGACAGTACTGTTCTTGCAGTTTATTGTAAAAGACCATCTCTTTTTTCCCATAGATCCATAAAAAGGTTTGCCATACTGATCTGTTTAAAGTATCAGTCCCCATACCAAAAATAATTATGGCTGAGGCACTAATCCAGGCATTTTCCTAGATGATTTTTCCATATACTGCATAATTGGTCATCTTTGTCCAATGCCCGTTTGACTGCCTTATGTGCTTCTTCTTGGCTGATAATAGTGTATAGTGAACCAACATCTGCAGTCACTAATATGCTCCCCTCTGTCACTTGTAGCTGCTCTAATAATTTCAGAAAATGCTTTGTATCTTTTAAGATATGCCCTTGTTTTTTGAACTAAGGGTTGCAAATACCCATTAATGTACAGTCCCATCCGGGCACCGATCAATCCAATGTCGTTGACTATAGATCTTCTGGGGGGGCTTTTCCAGGTTTTAGAGGATCTTGGGAACTGAAAATATGATAGGTACCCAACACGTGGTGGGGACCAGGTAGCCAGCTTCCTTTTCGTCCAAAACCTTCTTTATACATTTTTTTTTTTAAATTTCTCTAAATCTTCTTTATATTTTCTTGTGGGGTTCTCCTTAAGTACTATATAAGTATCCTCATCATCAAGTAACCTAGCCATTTACCTTCAGTAGTCCATTTTGGACATAATCACAATTCCTCTTCCCTTGTCTGTTGGACGGACTACTATGTCTTTATTCTTCTTTATCTCATGTATTCCTTTGGAAATGCACATGGGATCTCTATGTTCTTTTATTTTCCTCCAGATCTTCCAGGACTATTGTTTTGAACACATATACAAATTTACTATCAATAATCTGCGGGTTGAATGTGGATTTATTGCTATGTCTAATTTCTCCATTAGTATCATTTCCCACCTGTACTCTATCTTTCCTCCTTCCATTGACATATATTTTTTCGTTTCAAAGCTTTTATTGAGTTTTAACAATAATAAATCAACACAGAATAAGAACATTGTCTGTCCTATGAATGTCATAGTATGATGAGTATCTCATTCACAAACAGTTTACAGCTCAGAACCCCCATGAAGTGAGTACTGCTTGGTGAGACCAGAAAAAATAATAAAAGGAGAAATTTAGAGTACAAGAGATTGGGCACCGTCCCTCCCTCCCCGACACCCCATATGGGATCTCACTGTGTCGAAGGGCATAGACAATACACCAAACATCAATAACAACTCGATAAACTCTTTAGGTATCCTTATGCCGCGTACACACGAAGGGATTATCCCGCGGGATTGTCCGCTGGACTAAGTCCACCGGATAATCCCCTCGTGTGTGGGCCTTCGACTGACTTTTTTCCAAAAAGTCCGGCAGACTAAAGTTTTAAGTTTTGTTTTAAAATTATCCACTGGACTTGGCAGTCCGGCGGACAATACGGCGGACCAAAAAGGACGCATGCTCAGTAGCAAGTATGTCACGGAATCGCTCGATCTAGATATATCTCATTATATACACACACACACACACAGAGCTTGCCCTTAATTCAGATCTTACCCTCACATTTCCAGCGACTGCACTTGCAGTGCAATTGAAGTTGCACTTTACACTTGTATTGTCAAATGAATGTGCGTTTTGTAAATAACCTCCATATTATTTAGACATGTACCTGCCTACTCCTAAATAAACTATGTTTTTCAATTACAAACACATATAGCATTATTTGGTTTAAATTAAATTACCATTTATTCTGGTTAAAACAAGGGTAAACAAAATAGGAAGGCAACACTGGAGCCACTTTGAGATTTTGTGAAGGCTTTTTGCCCCCACGGCAGACATCAAGTTTGTGAACCCAAAAATCAAGATTGGGCATATTCGATACAATAGGGAGCACAACAAGATTGTCCAGGAATCACACAGACCAGGAACAGCAGCAGATGACATCTATGTCCCCAAGCTGTGGCACTACAACAGCCTGCGTCTTCTGTCAGACCAGACTGAAGCCAGGCAATCACTTCCGACTCTTCCTTGCAGCCTTCCCACCAAGCTTCCCTGCAGTCTTCCCTGCACGCTTCCTTGGAGGCTGGACCTCTGGTGGCGGACTTGTGGTAGGAGGAGGAGGAGGAGGAGTTGCTGTTGGGCCTGCATCTGTCAGGCGGGTGGATGCAGTCAGTTCACCCCTCAAACCCCCCTGGGTTGCATAAAATAGGCCCTCACACAGCTGCCGTTGGCCCTTCTCCATTTGCTGCAACCTGCTGGCCAAGTAGGTGGCATAGGCCTCTTCCGGATTGGGGGGTCTTCGGAGAACCTCACTCGCCTCCCGAATGAGGGCGAGTGATTCCTCCTCAACGATGGTCATCCTCCTGGGCCTTCTTGTGGCTATGCGCAGGGGAGGAGCTAGACTTCTTACAGTCTGGCTCGTGCTGGGCCCAGCCACCTCCTGGCTCTGGCTGGTCATGGCCTCCTCCTCCATACCACTTGTCCCGGCATCCTCCTGGGTCAGCTCATCCTGTGTCAAAAGAAAATAAAAAATCAAACACATGTTTTTTTTGGTTCTGGCCTCCTCAATCAGACAATTGTAAATTTCTTACCGTGCAAATAAATGTGTCCATATATCAAAAAGGCTATCATTTGGACCCCAGCATTTTCCAAGCAGTTCACCAATCTTTTTTTAAGGCATTTTTCCCACTACTGTATAGTTATATGTATACATTTACATTTACTTTTTAGAAGTGGGCGCTATTTTAATATTTGGTTTGTTCAGAATTCTGAGTTCAGGGTGTTAATTGTTTGACATTTTTACGTTGACATCAGTTTGTCTGGCCTGTGCTGGAGTTCTGTCTGGTCCTAGGTGAGGTGAGTCACCTGTGACAGGCTCACAACACAGTCTGGTTGTACACATTATGAGGTTACATTTGCTCGGACACAATCAGTGGGAGCGTCTGGCCCCACTGTGTATTTTGGGAAGCGGGATTTGAGATGCTGAGGTCATGTGTTCAGGCTTGAGCTTCACTTTAGAT
Organism: Lithobates sylvaticus; assembly: GCA_028564925.1. NCBI lineage: Eukaryota > Metazoa > Chordata > Amphibia > Anura > Ranidae > Lithobates > Lithobates sylvaticus. The sequence goes on from CM053029.1 coordinate 436,006,024, forward strand.
TCCTGGTTCTGGTCCGCAACAACCCCACAAGTGTTCCTGGGTGCAGGAGTGTCTGCTGGCCCTGGAAGCCGGGTCACCCTGACCAGCCCCAGAGGCCCTTGTTGTCTGTGGTGGGGATCCATCCGTTCCCGAGCCTCAGAACTGGCTAGTTTGAGGCACAGCAATTGAAGGAGGATTCTGAAGTGTCCCCGTGTCCTCTCAGGATTGGAGAGGCATAGCGACTCGTACCGGCAAACACGGGGGAGGGGGCTCTTCGGAGGAGGGCAGTGGGGCTGGCTGCTTTTTAGGAGATGAGATGTATGGACACTAGTGAATTGCCATGCCCTACTGTTTTGCTGCAACGGCTGAAAGCTAAACGTAACCTCGGAACTGTTGCAAAAAAACACCCTTTCCTTACAACATAGTGTGTGGCGGACACTTTGCTGGTTCCAAGTCACTTGTTGTTTGCTACATCTGCGGACAAGGGTATATCCAACAGTGAAGTGTCCAGTTGTGAGGGGCTACTCTCTGGCCTTTCTTAATAACCTTTCTTGGGCTGCCAGCAGTTCAGAAGTGCCTGAGCTTTTTCACCCATGCCCTCAATTTACAACCGAGACACTATGTAATGTTTAAACGTTGTTAAATAATCATCCAAAATCTGTCCAAATGAAAGGTGGTTGGAGTATGGGTCTCCGCAATTGATGGTTACTAACCTGGGGAACCCCTAGACAATGAATGACAAGCTACAAGAAGCGGGTAATCGGTAAGCCGTGAAAAGACATAGCGGCCTGTTATAGAGTGGGAGTGGAGGTGGTTCCGCATAATAGAATTTATGATTAAAACATACATTTGTAAGCAATTCAAATCTTTACATTTACATCATTAATATTCACCCAATCACTATTTAGGCAAAAGAATAGATACCTGGCTCCAGCTGGGCGCATCAGCTAGCTCCAAGGTGGAGGGGCTACTTCACGTGAATCTTGCGAAGACTTTATTAGAACTCGTATGTGAATCTTGCGAAGACTTTATTAGAACTCTTACGTGAATCTTGCGAAGATTTTATTAGAACTCGTACGTGAATCATGCGAAGATTTTATTAGAACTCGTACGTGAATCTTGCGAAGATTTTATTAGAACTCGTACGTGAATCTTGCGAAGAGTTTATTAGAACTCTTACGTGAATCTTGCGAAGACTTTATTAGAACTCGTACGTGAATCTTGCGAAGACTTTATTAGAACTCGTACGTGAATCTTGCGCAGATTTTATTAGAACTCGTACGTGAATCGTGCGAAGATTTTATTAGAACTCGTACGTGAATCTTGCGAAGATTTTATGAAATTTCGTTTGTCATTAGAAAGTTGGTTGAGTTTACCTGGCTGTGGGTTATTTGACTTGTAAGGTTATTTATTATTGTCAGGATACATAGTATTACTACTGTAGTAATGGTTTTGTGGGTAACTCACACAGGGACTCCAGAGGATGGTTTGGGGGGGGGGGCTACATCTGTTAAGCAGGGTGTCCAGCTACAAATTCAAAATAAATGGTCAGCATCTACAAATACTGTAGCTGATGACTTTTAGAATAAGTACACTCACCTGTCACAGGGTCCAGCGACCTCAGCACCCGAGGCCAAACCGTCCCTTGGATGCTGCAGCCACCATCTTTGATATTGGAATCAGGAAATTAATCTTTGCAGCTTCACTTCCCGGTTCCCTATTGGGCATGCGCCAGTTGCGCAATGCAATAGGACTGGTCCGCGCTAGCTCTGGGACCCCTGTGTGTCCCAGCAGACAGCACGGTGGGACGGGATGTGGCGTATACTTCTGTGGGAGTCTAGGGCCGGATGTGTGTGCAAATACCTGCCTTACACAGGTATCTGCAACCCCTCCCCCTAAAAGGTTCCAAATAAGACACCGGAGGGGTGCAGGGATCCAATGAGTGGAAGTTCAACTTTAGGGTTGAAGGCCGGTTACAGTATTGGAGTTTGATTAGATAGGGATTTCAATTATGTATTCAAGTAGGATCTTGTAACAAACTGCTAATAATTGGACACCACTTTGAAACAATGTTTAATATTCATATTTCGGCACGCAAATATCAGTGTGATTAAAAGTGTACCTTTGTGTTCCATTCCCATAGGGGCAAAAGACTCAGACCTCACTCAGGACATCCCAGGACCTCCCGGCCTCACCAGCCTAATTGGGCAATTAGCTGTGGAGGAAGAAGAGGTGCTTGAAGTCGAGCACATCTGCACCCCACCAAGTGAGTGTCTGAGAACACAGATTGAGCTACTAAATTCATGTCTGCATGTTTTTGACCTTTTTTTTTCTTTGGTTTTATCTACCCAACTTTTAGGTGATGATCTGGTTGTGGAAGGCCAAGCTGCGGAGCCTTTTTCCTCAGACAGTGCCCACAGGCTTATTGGGCAGATCATGGCCTGGAATCTGCAGCTGGAAACCATGCAAAAGCAGATGGAAATCATGCAGGACCAGATGGCCACCATGCAGCAGGGAATGAAGGACATGATTGATGTTTTGGGGAGAATCTAATACCCCTTTTACAGTTCAAAGCATCAATCATGTCCTTCATTCCCCTTTTGATATGCAATTTTTCACCAAGTTGAGAGGCCAAATTTTGAATATGCACATGGTGTGTCAACATGTGCTATGTGCCATCATGGGATCTCAATGTACGCATTTTGTGTTTGAAACCCCTTCATCATAATGCTAGTAGGTGAGAGGAAGGGGTTTCACACACAAAACACGTCCATTGATTCCCCATGATGGAAGATAGCACATGCTGACACTACCCATTTGGAATTTCAATTTCTGTGCATATTCAAAATTTGGCTTCTACTGTACATGGGTGACATCAACCAGTTGAACTTTGTAAGTTCCATAGTTTTATATAGTGTAAATATTTGTAAAAAATAAATAAGGTTTTAAATATTTTAAACCATGTTTTAATTTTTTGAAAAAAAAAACCCCAAAAAAAAAAAAAAAATTGATAAATCCAAAAAAAAAAATATAAAATATTTCCGAAAAAATCCCTAAAAAATTTTTAATTCCCCAAAAAAATAAATAAATAAATAAAAAAAAAAAGGGATAATAAATCAACCATAAAAAAAAAAAATGGAAAATGTTTGGATGTGCACTGTAATAAAAAAAAATGTTTGCACAAATTAAACAATATGTGTGGATTCTTCTTTTTCAATACTACCAGTTTGACCAAAAAATGTTGTGGTTCATTGACAAAGGAGCTTATTTAATAAAGGCAAAACACGTTTTGCACTATAATAAGTGCACTAGGACAACATATAAAACAGCCAAAAAGAAAAGCAAACAATACGAAAACCACAATATTTTTTTCAGAAATCAATGTATTTATTTGGTAAAAAGAAATTAATTTTTAAGGGTCTGCTGCCATTGCAATGGCCCCCCTACCATTAAAATAAGTGACATATCTGTCTCGCACTTGCTGTGCTGATTGGGGGGCCAAGCCAAGACGGCGATTATCCAGCCCTGTCATCTCGGGCTCCACTCCGGCCTCAGGTCCAATGGGTAGCATGTAGCTGGCAGAATGCTTTCGTAGGTAATTATGCATTATGCAGCAGCTCAGAATTATTGTGTTCATTTTGTACTCTGCCAGATGGAGAGAAGTCAACATCAATCGGAAACGGTTAGCCATAATGCCGAAGGCATTTTCAACCACCCTTCTTGCTCTGGCCAACCGAAAATTAAAAACCCTCCTCTCAGGGGTGAGGGATCTTTGGGGAAATGGCCTCATCAGGTGTTCACCCAGACCAGACGCCTCGTCTGCTATAAAAACAAAGGGGAGTCCCTCCACATTCTCCGCATCTGGTGGCAGCTCCAGGCCACCAGTCTGGAGACGACGGCAGAACTCCGTCTGGTTAAAGACTCCTCCATCAGACATCCGGCCGTTTTTCCCCACATCAACATAAAGGAAGTCATATTGTGCCGACACCACCGCCATCAACACAATACTATGGAACCCCTTATAGTTCCAATAGTAAGACCCCGAATGGGGTGGGGGCACAATTCTGACATGTTTGCCGTCAATCGCCCCTCCGCAGTTGGGAAAGTCCCAACAGGCAGCAAACTGGGAAGCCACAGTCTTCCATTCCTGTGGCGTGGAAGGACACTGTGGAGTCAAACCGAAAAATACAATTATAAGTAAATACAAGCCAAAACCCCCAAATAAATCCAAGAAATTAACAAACAATTTAGAGCAACATATGTATTTTTTTAAGTAGTCCTTGAAAAAAAAAAAAAAATCAGAAAGATAAGGGCCAATTCTCTGATTGATGACCCCTCTGATGGCCCAGAGAAGATAATAATGGGGATGTGGGTGGGAATTAATTAGAAGGTCACCGACTACACATGAAGTCAATTTAACAAGGTGGGCGGTGGGAATTAATTAGAAGGTCACCCACTACACATGAAGTCAATTTAACAAGGTGGGGGGTGGGAATTAATTAGAAGGTCACCCACTACACATGAAGTCAATTTAACAAGGTGGGGGGTGGGAATTAATTAGAAGGTCACACACTACACATGAAGTCAATTTAACAAGGTGGGGGGAATTAATTAGAAGGTCACACACTACACATGAACTCTATTTAACAAGGTGGGGGGGGGGATTAATTATAAGGTCACACAGTACACATGAACTCTATTTAACCACTTGCCGACCGCCCCATGTAGATATACGTCGGCAGAATGGCACGTACAGGCAGAACCACGTACCTGTACGTGCCATTCTTTAGGCGGTTGGGGGGTCCGATCGGACCCCCCTCCGCCGGCGGGGACGGTCGGCATCGCTTCAGGAGCGATCCGGGACGAGGGGACGGCCAGTGGTTTCTGGCCACCCCCTCGCGATCGCTCCTGGCAATGAGAAACTTCCCCTTCCTGTCTATTGTATAGACAGGAAGGCGGAAGTGATGTCACGCTCGGTGCGCCGGTCTATGTGACCGGAGACGCCGAGCGGCGAACATGTTAAGGTTAGTGCACAACACTACACTGACACCAGTACAGTTAGGCACACAAAACACCCCCCTGTCACCCCCTGATCACCCCCCAGATCACCCCCTCCCCCCCCAGTCACAGTGTCACTAATTGCAGTGATCATTTATTTACTGATCACTGCATTTAGTGTCAGTGTGACTGTAATAACTGTCAGGGCAGTTAGTTTTAGGTCCAAGGTAGCCCCCTACCCCCCCCTAATAAAGGTTTAACCCCCTGATTGCCCCTAGTTAACCCCTTCACCCCCTTTTGCCAGTGTCACTAAGCGATCGTTTTTCTGATCGCTGCATTGTGTCGCTAGGTAACCATTTTTTTTTTATTTTAACCGCCATGTTTTATATAGGTTCATAAATAGTTTTATAGGTCAGGTACCCCCATATTACAACCTAAATAAAGGTTTTAACCCCCTGATTGCCCCTAGAGTTAACCCTTTCACCAGTAATCACCGTATAACTGTCACTGGTGACGCTGGTTAGCCAGTTAGTTATTTCGTTATTTAGGTTCCCCGTCAGGTTTTTATATAGCGTCAGGTACCCCCATATATTACCTAATAAAGGTTTAACCCCCTGATTGCCCCTAGTTAACCCTTTCACCCCCTTTTGCCAGTGTCACTAAGCGATCGTTTTTCTGATCGCTGCATTAGTGTCGCTAGGTAACCAGTTTTTTTTTAGGTTAACCGCCATGTTTATATAGGTTCATAAATAGGTTTATAGGTCAGGTACCCCCATATTACAACCTAAATAAAGGTTTTAACCCCCTGATTGCCCCTAGAGTTAACCCTTTCACCAGTGATCACCGTATAAAATGTCACTGGTGACGCTGGTTAGCCAGTTAGTTATTTCGTTATTTAGGTTCCCCGTCAGGTTTTTATATAGCGTCAGGTACCCCCATATATTACCTAATAAAGGTTTAACCCCCTGATTGCCCCTAGTTAACCCTTTCACCCCCTTTTGCCAGTGTCACTAAGCGATCGTTTTTTCTGATCGCTGCATTAGTGTCGCTAGGTAACCAGTTTTTTTTTTGTATTACTGTTACGGGTGACGCTGGTTAGTTAGCTTGTTTTTTATACTGTCAGGGCACCCGCCATTTATTACCCAATAACGGTTTAACCCCCTGATCGCCCGGCGGGTGATATCAATTAGGTTTTAGGGTCAAAAAGGTCTGCGTCGCCCCAGGTTAGTGCCAGTACCGCAAACACCCACGCGCAAAGCATACACCTCCCTTAGTGGTATAGTATCTGAACAGATCAATATCTGATCTGATCAGATCTATACTAGCGTCCCAGCAGTTAAGGGTTCCAAAAAAACGCATTGTTAGCGGGATCAGCCCAGATACCTGCTAGCACCTGCGTTTTCCCCCTCCGCCCAGCCCAGCCCAGCCCACCCAAGTGCAGTATCGATCGATCACTGTCACTTACAAAACACTAAGCACACATAACTGCAGCGTTCGCAGAGTCAGGCCTGATCCCTGCGATCGCTAACATTTTTTTTGTGGTAGCGTTTTGATTCAGTCGCTAACAGTCAGGAGCTTTTTTACCTGTGAATCTCAAAAAAATAAAAAAAACAAAAATAGTTGTCGTTTTATTGTTCTCTCTCTCTCTCTATTGTTGCTCTTTTTTTACTCCATTCTATTCTGCAATGTTTTATTATGTTTTATCATGCTTGCTTTTCAGGTATGTAATTTTGTTTACTGTGTTTTAGTGTTAAGCATTTTTTTTGTTTTCAGGTGCGCCATTCAGTTGCAGCGCGGATTTATTTATCTTGACAGCAACAGCGTTTGCTCCCACGATACATAAAGCCGCGACTCCAACGCTGTAGGAGGTGATTTCACCACCACAGTTAAAAAAAAGAGCATATATGCCGAAGCATGGGGGCAGCAGGGGGCGGGGAGGAGCGATTGGCTCCTAATGCCACGTACATACGGTCGAAATTCCGACCGTGTGTACACGGCATAACTTTTGCGGGAGGATGCCCCCATGCATCGGCATATATAAATGGTGCATGTATGCCCATCATTAGAAGTGGGTGGATGAAGGGAGGTATTCTAATGGTGGGCATACCCACCAATCAATCTCTTTTTTTCGTTCAGCCAAGAGGCTGCATGAAAAAAAAAAAGATTACAATATATGTCCAGTATGTTGCTGGACTTTGAATGGTTATACCAGAATGATGCCTGCAGGTTTAGGTATCATCTTGGTATCATTCTTTTCAGCCAGTGATCGGCTTTCATGTAAAAGCAATTCTAGCGGGTAATTAGCCTCTAGACTGCTTTTACAAGCAGTAGGAGGGAATGTCCCCCCTCCCGGATATAAACCGCGCCATTGGGAAATTGGGAAAGCATTTTATCACACCAATCTTGGTGTGGTCAGATGCTTTGAGGGCAGAGGAAAGATCTAGGGTCTAATAGACCCCAATTTTTTCAAAAAAAGAGTACCTGTCACTGCCTATTGCTATCATAGGGGATATTTACATTCCCTGAGATAACAATAAAAATCATAACAAAGAAAAAAAATGGAAGGAACAGTTTAAAAATAGAATAAAAAAGCTACATAAATAAAAAAAAAAAAAACTAAAAAAAAAAAAAAAAAGCACCCCTGCCCCCCCTTCTCTTGCGCAAAGGCGTACACAAGCGTTGGTCTGGCGTCATATGTAAACAGCAATTGCAGCATGCATGTGAGGTATCACCGCGAAGGTCAGATCGAGGGCAGTAATTTTAGCAGTAGACCTCCTCCGTGAATCTAATGTGGTATCATGTAAAGGCTTTTAAAGGCTTTTAAAAATGTATGTAGTTTGTCGCCACTGCGTGTTTGTGCGCAATTTTAAAGCATGTCGTGTTTGGTATCCATGTACTCGGCCTAAGATCATATTTTTTATTTCATCAAAAATTTGAGCAATATAGTGTGTTTTAGTGCATTAAAATAAAAAAAAGTGTATTTTTTCCACAAAAAATGCGTTTGAAAAATCGCTGCGCAAATACTGTGTGGAAAAAAAAAATGCAACACCCACCATTTTAATCTGTAGGGCCTTTGCTTTAACAATATATATAGTGTTTGGGGGTTCAACGTAATTTTCTTGCAAAAAAAAAATATGTTTTCATGTAAACAAAAAGTGTCAGAAAGGGCTTTGTCTTCAAGTGGTTAGAAGAGTGGGTGACGTGTGACATAGGCTTCTAAATGTTGTGCATAAAATGCCAGGACAGTTCAAACCCCCCCCAAATGACCCCATTTTGGAAAGTAGACACCCCAAGCTATTTGCTGAGAGCAATGTTGAGCCCATTAAATATTTTTTTTTTTTGTCCCAAGAGATTGAATAATGAAAAAAAAAAAAAAAATATATATATTTTTTTTACAAAAAGTTGTCACTAAATGATATATTGCTCAAACATGTCATGGGCATATGTGGAAATACACCCCAAAATACATTCTGTTGCTTCTCCTGAGTACGGGGATACCACATGTGTGGGACTTTTTGGGAGCCTAGCTGCGTACGGAACCCCAAAAACCAAGCACCGCCTTCAGGCTTTCTAAGGGAGTAATTTTTTTATTTCACTTCTCACTGCCAATCACAGTTTCGGAGGCCATGGAATGCCCAGATGGCATAAAACCCCCCAAAATGACCCCATTTTGGAAAGTAGACACCCCAAGCTATTTGCTGAGAGGTATTGTGAGTATTTTGCAGATGTCGCTTTTTGTCACAAAGTTTTGAAAATTGAAAAAAGAAAAAAAAAAAATTTTTTTTCTTTACTTTCTTCATTTTCAAAAACAAATGAGAGCTGTAAAATACTCACCATGCCTCTCAACAAATAGCTTGGGGTGTCTACTTTCCAAAATGGGGTCATTTGGGGGGGTTTTGTGCTATTTTGGCATTTTATGGCCTTCGAAACTGTGATAGGTAGTGAGGAGTGAAATCAAAAATTTGCACCCTTAGAAATCCTGAAGGCGGTGCTTGGGTTTCGGGGCCCCGTACGCGGCTAGGCTCCCAAAAAGTCCCACACATGTGGTATCCCCATACTCAGGAGAAGCAGCAAAATGTATTTTGGGGTGCAATTCCACATATAACTATGGCATGTGTGAGCAATATATCATTTAGTGACAACTTTTTGAAGAAAAAAAAAATTATTTTTTATTTTTGTCTTTATTCAATCACTTGGGACTAAAAAAAAAAATATTCAATGGGCTCAACATGCCTCTCAGCAAATAGCTTGGGGTGTCTACTTTCCAAAATGGGGTCATTTGGGGGGGTTTTGTACTTCTCTGCCATTTTAGCACCTCAAGAAATGAAATAGGCAGTCATAAATTAAAAGCGGTGTAAATTCCAGAAAATGTACTCTAGTTTGTAGACGCTATAACTTTTGCGCAAACCAATAAATATACGCTTATTGGCATTTTTTTTTTACTAAAGACATGTGGCTGAATACATTTTGGCCCAAATGTTTGACTAAAATTGAGTTTATTAGATTTTTTTTATAACAAAAAGTAGAAAATCTCTTTTTTTTTCAAAATTTTCGCTCTTTTTCCGTTTATATCGCAAAAAATAAAAATCACAGAGGCAATCAAATACCATCAAAAGAAAGCTCTATTTGTGGGAAGAAAAGGACGCAAATTTCGTTTCGTTACAAAATTGCATGACCGCACAATTACCAGTTAAAGTAGTGCAGTGCGAAATTGAAAAAAGACCTCTGGTCCTTAAGCTGACAATTGGTCCGGGGCTGAAGTGGTTAAAAAAGAGGGGCAAGGGGGTGAAAGGGGGGGTGAGTAAAGCAGTACAATGGAGCTGTTAAGATACATTTTTGTTCTAATAAAGGGACTAGGCTATGGGTGTTTATGGGCCCAAGATTCCATGCTGGGGAGGTTGGTGCAAGCAAATATGCATGTGGCCCACTAAACAATAAATTCAAAAGCAATTTCTAAAAGTGAACCGCCAAAAAAAAAACAATAATACAATTTCTAAATGCTGGCATGAATAGGGGACATTCATAGAATAGTCCTATCATGGTAATTAGCTAATGATGAAATGGATGCACTACATTAGCAAACATACAAGACATATGTAATTTGAAATGAGAAAACTTACCTTAATGTATTCCTCCTGCAGGACGTGAATAATGGCAGAACAGGAATAATGATCCCCAGAGCCTGGGGGGAGATGCCTGTCATGAACTTGAGGTCCTGCAAGCTTCTCCCCGTCGCCAAGTAATGCAACGTGGCGACTAGCCTCTGCTCCGGAGTGATGGCTTGCCGCATGCAGGTATTCTGCCTGCTGATAAAAGGGGACAGCGAAGCCAACAGGCGGTGAAAAATGGGGTCCGTCATCCTGAGATAATTCCTGAAATCATCAGGATTATTCTCACGGATCTCACCGAGCAAAGGCATGTGGGACAATTGGTCACGCTGGCGCAGCCAATTCTTGGTCCATGAACTCCTCCTCAACCTGTTCATGGACTGGACTCGGGCCAAAGTGTTAACCGCAACACCGAGCCCCAGCACAGCACGAACTCGTTCCCGAGTACGTCCACACTCCATGGCTTCAAAACGGTCGGCTGATCAAACAAAAAAACTCAACTGAACGCACTGAAGAACAGCAAGGCCTATGAAGAACGACCTGAAGAACAGGAACGAGCGGACCAGAACGGCCTGAGAACAGGTAGGAACTGATCCACACGCACTGAAAGACAGATACAAACCTCACAAGCACAAACTGAACGGCAGAAACGAGCGAATTAAGCATATGTTTGAGAAGCGCGAATCGTCTCTAACCAAACGTCAACTAACACGAGATACACACAAGATTAGTTAACGGTGCCCAAAGGGTGTCGTTTTGGATCTTGAGCTTCCTTTTTATAGTCCCGTCGTACGTGCTGTACGTCATCGCGTGAACCGCCGGACTTTTAGCGTGATCGTGTGTGGTCAAGTCCATTCGCTTTCAAGTCCGCCGAAGCCAGCTGGAAAGTCTGGCGGATTGTCCGCCGGACTAGGTCCGGCGGAAAAAGTCCCTTCGTGTGTACGCGGCATTAGACTACCTGAACTGCAAAAACAAATCTTGGAAGCTCCTTAGCGTTCGTAATTATCCCACTCCGACATCAACAAACCTCATCTGTCAACTTCACCCTGGTTAGTTTATTGTATATGACTGTTCACTTAATTTTATAAATGTTGCTTCCACTCCTAAAGGCACTAAATGTGATATTACTCAGTAACCTCAACATGTTGTTATACGAAGGCTGTTCAATATACTTACCATGTATTTGTGTATTGTTAAAAAACCCAATAAAAATGTAAAAAAAAAAAAAAAAACAACTTGAGAAAAAAAAATCAATAACAACTCTACTCATAGAGACACCTTTGCCCAGTACCCAAGCAAATTTATGAACAATAGGGGGAGGTCTGAACTATAGTGCAGAATCATATGTAATAAGAATCATTGAATGATTGAAATTTTTATCTAACAACTTATCCATTGTTATATTGCCAACAATAACTACCAAGAGGACTAGTCCCCAATACTCAAATGAGAGCACATACAGCATTATCAATGAACATGATGAGTGAAAGAGAGGGAAAAGGAGAGAAGAAAGGCAAAGAGGATAAAAGGGTAAGTGGGCACTGTGACGAAATGCCCCTACACTCCTCTTGAGTGCTTTTGTCATATACCACTTCCTCCCAGTCTGAATATAGATATCAGATATTCCAACCACTCACAAGCACAAAACAAGAAGAGACTTGCTTAGTGCTAACATGGACTGATTTATTAGAACCAAAATGACAAGTATTTTTAATACAGTAGAAGAGGAGGTCCCCCCTCCTGCTCATATTATTCTAACAATACACCTGTAGCCAGAAACAGAATTAACCTGAGCTAATTATCTAAATCAACACTCAGACTAGTTGACTGAGAGATAAGACTTTACGGCTCCTAGCTCACTAACTATTCAATACACATTACCATAAACATTAACACAGGGTTAAGTAGCACAAACAACAATGAGACTCATTTACACAACAGACAGGTGGCTGGAGTTCATGACATTAGAATCTGACAGTGCGTGTCCCAACAGCATGAGACAACACACATTATATATACATATATACAGCATTGAATCTGACTAGCACAGATTATAGTGGGGTTCTCATTCACCCTGTGCCCCTTAAAATCCAGGGCCCATAATCGGTCGGCAAGAGGCTCACATTCAGTCCTCTTCTCTGCCTAGGTCTGTCACAGGCACTATGGATCATCTTTGAGCAATAGTTCACAGCTGAAAATCACAAAGGCACTTTAATGCCACGTACACACAAGAGGACTTTTCGACAGGAAAGGTCCGATAGAACGATTCCGTCGGACAATTCGATCGTGTGTGGGCTCCATCGGACTTTTGCTGTCGAAAAATCCGACAGACTTTAGAAATAGAACATGTCTTAAGTTTTACCGTCGGAACTCCGCTGGACCCAGTTCCTATCGAAAAATCTGCTCGTCTGTGTGCTAGTCCGACTGACAAACAACGACGCTAGGGCAGCTATTGGCTACTGGCTAAGAACTTCCCTATTCTAGTCCGGTCGTACATCATCACGTTAAAATCCGTCAGAATTTAGTGTGATTGTGTGTAGCCAAGTCCGTTCATTCGAAAGACCCGTCGAAAGACCGTCGGATCTAGTCCGTTGAAAAGTCTGCTCGTGTGTACGCGGCATCAGATAATTCTTCCAGGGTTCTAAAACAGTGTCAAATTTATCTGTGGTATCCAGAATAAGACTAGCATTCTTCTTTTGGGTCATTATCCATGATATTTTCTGTTTAGAAGCTGCAAAGGAAACTGAGGGTAGTTTCAAGGCACGGGCGATCGTTATCTTGGCCTCCAGTAACGTAAAGTAACATAAAGTGAATAAGTTTCCGTAAGGATTTATTACAACTGACTGGCTAACTATTTAGTAAAACCAATTTGGGTGTTTTTGGCAGAGCTTGAGTGGTTACTTTGCGTAGCAAACAGAAAACTTTATTCCAGAACCCCCGAATCCAAGGACATTCCCACCAGGTGTGAAAGGATGAACCCAAAAGGTCACATCCTCTGAAATACAGCGGGGAGGAGTTTGGGAATATGTTGGCCAGTCGGGTGATAACCTTTAGATTGGCTTCCATCTAAGAGATGTTTACCATTTCTTTAAAAGATTGCTGTGGCTTAGCAATGGCAGAGTAAAGACGTGCTCTGGAGGAGCTCCCGGCCCGACCCAAACCTAATGGACTTTTAAATAGCGATTTTACCTAGAAATCACGGCATGAGCAACCCTAACAGGTGCTGGACACGATCGGCAGCCCGCAGCAAACGAAATTCTGCTTCTCAGCCCAACATTATGAGCTTCTTTAGAGAACAGCAGCCCTCTCCCGGAGCCATAACATCCACGCCACGTGCGGCCCACACGGAGACAGACAACACCACCCCAGCTTCTGCAGTCACGACTGCTACACCAGACCAGGAGTTTTCTACAGGAATACCAGCTATACTCCAACCAGAGATGGCCGGTCCCTACCAGCATCAGGGCAGCCTAGACGAGGACCTGCGTGTCATGCTCCGAGCCCTGCCGACACGTGCAGACATAGAGGCACTATGAGAAGACATTCACTGTTCTGTTTTGGAAGCCAATAAACTCTCTCTGTGGAAGAATTGGGTTTGCTGCGGGACAATACTTTTAATAACTACTATCCATCTACGAACAAACTATATATTATATCACTACACCGACCAGGGCAGATATAGAGTCCCTGATCATGAGGATTGAGGAGGCACACAGCAAAGATATACAGGAGGTGAGGGCAGAACTGCACACAATAGAAGATCGGGTCAACTCCGGGGAATCCCTCCTCTCCTCACTAACTTCTAGAGTGCAGACACTGGAAAGAGCCCAGGACACTAGCATGAGGGAGGCTCAAGAAATGCAGCTATACCTGGAGGAAATGGAAGACCGCAGCCGTCGCAACAACCTGTGGCTGCGGGGTATCCCGGAGGCTACAGGCTCTAAAGACCTAGTCGTAACAGTCACAGCCATTCTCCGGAACCTACTGGATGACCCTCCTCCAATATAGAATTTGACCGGGTACACCGTAGGCCCTAAGTCAACGGACTCGGAGCGTCCCCGCGATGTTCTGTGCTGCCTCCATTGTTATACTCTGAAGGAGACCCTGCTCCGCAAAGCCTGGGACCACGGAGAAATTGAATTCGATGGGGCACATATTCAAGTGCTCCCGGACTTACCCAGGGCTACATTACAACGCCGAGTGATTCTGAGACCGGCTCTTGAGGTAGCCAGAAGAAATGGATGCACATACCACTGGGAATACCCCCTGGCGGTGATATTCCGCTCCGACCACTCCTCCTTCACCTTGCGCTCACCTGAAGATCTCCCAGCATTTTTTGCCTTCTTGGGAACTGATCCGGTCCAGGTGCCAAACTGGCTGTTGAGACTGCCAAAGCCCGCTGGAAGAGCGGGCCCATCCCAGAACAGAACCAACCAGCCTGCACACTCTCAGCGGTCCAGAGGAAGAGCTGGATCGGACATCAGAGATGACACACGTGAGTCCTAATTACGCAACAAAATCTGGTATGACCGCTCTATTTATTTTTGCCCGGCTGACCCAGTTATCCCCCAGCGGCTAGGCTGCTTGCCCGGCTCCATCCCGGCTGCCCTGACTGACGGTTTGCCTTCTGGTTGTATGATGGCCGCCCTACCTATGCCCCCGGAGCGGGAAGCCACTTTGCCACTTAGACTCATACGCAGTCAGTAACCACTGGAGCCCACACTGCTGAAGCTGGACATGCTCAGCTTTTTGATGTCGGTGGCCGGCCTCCCTCGCCCTGTAGTTCTCACTCTGGAGAATGACATTGTCTGAACTCCCCCTGCTCCCCCCTACTCAGCGTGATGGACGGTCCACCAATAACGGGGTGGGGGTTGCCACACTACAGTGACCCATCTAATGTGAAGCCATGAACTTAGGAAGGCCCCCACAATACCTTTATGTTCCCCCCCTCTGGGAATTTTCCCCTGGAGCGTGAGGCAGGAACGTCCCGGAACTCACTTGACCCATTACCACTCTCCGCACCTGAAACAGCAGGGACTCCACGGAAAATGATTGAACATGACCAGAGGATCTCTGGAGAACAGATGAATCCCTTCAAGGAGATCTGCTGTGTGAGTTATTATGCTGGAGACCCTGAACTACAGAAGGGGGGGAGACGGGCTGGGATATGCTATGCTCTTATGTGGGTGGAAATGTGACGGCGAGGTGGCTATCCATCCATTTAATCTCACAGCATAAAGATATGATTGGAATAGTGGCTTGGGGATGTTTGCTGTGGGTTGGGGGTGCGGGGGGGTTTGATGTCGGGCCCCCCCTCCCCTCCTTCCCGACGCCGCAGCAAATCTTGTTTGGGCCACTGGATGGCACCCGTCATGTATGCACATTGCTGTCTGGTGGCGTCCGAGGGAGGTGCGGGGGGCATTTGTTAGTAAGCTGGGGAGTTTAAACCAACTCAGTTCAGTTTAGTATGTTGTCAGCCGGCCTGCTGAATAGTTGAGCCAGGATATGGTACTACAAGTAATTATCAGAATGTGCTGCATATAAGTATTGTTATGTTTTATTCTGCACATAAAGAGGTATTCCCTGTATGGGAACATTATTGCCGCTCAGGTGATCACACATCATAATCGCATAGCAACATTGAAATACGGTTTTGGGGGCCTGGGGAGGGCGGGAGCTCCACCCACGGTCTCCTGCTAGACACAACTTCACTTAGGCAAATGCTTTCCCAGCCGGTCTGGTAGACGTTACTACAGCAGTTCTGCTGCAACCTTAGGTCACAACACTGCTGAGCGGTGTTTGCTGAGGGCATCTCTACCCTCAAACCTTTCAAGGACCAGTCTGAGTCCGAACTCATTCTCTTTTCTATCTCCTACCTACACCTATATCTACCCCCTGATCTTTGATCCCTCTCCTACTCCCCCCCTCTTTACACCCCCAACCCTCACATACCCACACCCAACCCCACCAGCATCACACGACCATGGACGCAATTCAAGTTGTTTCCCTAAATGCCAAGGGACTTAACATCCCTGAAAAAAGAAAAGTGCTTTTGCATGAGATGAAACGCATGAGGGCAGACATTGTACTCCTACAGGAGACACACTTTAGGGAGGATAAGTTTACGATTCTAAAAAACAGGCACTTCCCTATAGTATATCACTCTACCTACTCGGAGGCCAAATCCCGGGGGGTATCTATCCAAATCGTGGTGAGAGTACCGTGGACTCTGATCGCAGTGAGAGCAGACCCAGCAGGGAGATTCTTATTTTCGAAGGGGCTGATTGGTGAGACGAAGGTGACTATAGCAAACTTATACGCTCCAAATGGTCAACAAAACTCTTTTATCAGAAAACACCTAGAAATTAGCTTCAGAACTTTGCAGAGGGCCAACTTATTGTAGGGGGTGATCTAAACATTCCCCTGATCCCTTCAGAAGACACATCTACAGGCACATCCTCCTCCACTAGAGGGACATACCGCTCGTCACACCGCAAGAGTGATAGACGTTTGGCGTCTCCTTCACCCAGGCGAACGGGATTACACTTTTTTCTCCCGCGTACACCAGGCATACTCGCGCATAGACCACTTTCTCATACCTCATGATCAGCTCCAGGCAGTGCAAGACACAGCTATAGGATCTATTACCTGGTCAGACCACGCCCCGATAACAATGCGATACGCACTGTCTGATTACAACGCGAAAAGGAAACAGTCTTGTCGACTTAACGAGAGCCTCCTCCAAGATCCCGAAACGCTAGCTGACGTCACAAAGGAAATCACACAATACTTTAACACAAACACTACAGCAGACTGTGACAAGGGGTTAGTCTGGGAGGCACACAAGGCCGTGATCTGCGGGGTGCTGATAAAACACGGTGCGAGGGTTAAGAAACTGAGATCAGCTCAAATTACGCTACTACTGGACAAACTACAGACACTAGAAGCAAAACACAAATGTACACCGACCAGGGCATTGGGGGGAGAGTTAGATACAATAAGGACACAATTGACTAACCTACTACAGTTTAACGCTAAGGCGGCATTACAAATCTCCCGCAAGAGGATATACGAGTCAGGAAACAAATGTGGCAGGTTACTGGCACAATCCTTACGATCCCAAGCAGCTGCATCACATATCCCACATATACATTCCCCAACGGGACAGAAAAAATCCCTACCCCAGCAAATAGCCCAAGAATTTAAGTCCTATTATGGAACCTTATACAATCTTAGCACCACCCAACCATCTGCAGAACGCATCAAGGAATATGTAGTAGACTCCTTAATGCCCACATTGCCAACTGAAACCTGTTCTCTCTTATGCCGCGTACACACGTTCGGACTTTGTCCGCCGGACCTAGCCTGGCGGAACTTCCCCACACACGCCGGACTTCTCCGGCGGACAATCCGCTGGAAAAAGTCAGCGGGAATGAACGGACTTTCCAATGAGCGGCAAGCCGTTCATTTCAAAAGTCCGGCGGACTAGCCTACTAACGGCGGGATTGTCCGCTGGACAATTTTAAAACAAAACTTAAAACCTAGTCCGCCGGACTTTTGGCGCCAAAAAGTCCGCCGGCGCCCACACACGAGGGGATTGTCCGGTGGACTTGAGTCCAGCGGACAATCCCGCGGGATAGTCCCTTCGTGTGTACGCGGCATTAGAGGAACCTATAACCCTAGCTGAGCTGCAGATGGCCATAGGAAACACCAAACAGCGGAAAGCCCCAGGGCCATATGGCCTCACAATCCAATACTATAAGTCCTTCCTCCCAGTACTAGGCAAACATTTGGTCGAAACTTTGAACGAAGGGGAGGACCCGGCCCAGTGCGGGAGCTACCGGCCAATATCCTTGCTGAACACGGATCTTAAATTGTTCACCAAGATATTGGCTTCTAGACTACAATCACACATACCACAGATCATACATTTAGACCAGGTAGGCTTTGTCCCGTCTAGAGAAGCGCGTGATAACACCACGAAAGTTCTGAACCTGCTACATCAGGCCACCCTAGCCAACACACCGAGTGTCTTTCTCAGCACAGACGCTGAAAAAGCCTTTGATAGGGTCAACTGGGCCTTCATGTTTTCCACACTGAAACATATGGGACTAGGAAATGCCATGATGAACTGGATCTCAGCGATCTATACAACACCGACGGCATGGGTCAGGGCCAACGGGATCCTCTCAGACTCCTTCACAATCACAAATGGAACATGCCAGGGTTGCCCATTCTCACCTATCTTATTTGCGCTATCCCTAGAACCCTTTCTTTGCCATGTCAGGCGTAACCCAAACATTACAGGAATTGCGATAAAACAAACCCAATACAAAGTGTCGGCATAAGCAGATGACTTAATGTTTTCCCTCTCCAACCCGACGGTTTCCCTCCCGAATTTGCTACGGGAATTTACAATATATGGATCGCTCTCCAATCTTAAAATTAATTTTTAGCAAATCAGAAGCGATGGGTATGAACATACCACCAGCCTAACTTACACACCTCCAATCCAGCTTTAAGCTGAAGTGGACAAATACGGCATTAAAGTATTTGGGCACATACATCCCCCATTCACTTTCAAAATTATACAAACTAAAGTTCCCACCCCTTCTAAGGAAAGTGAGAATGCTACTGAACACGCGGCAATCCGGCCTTCATTCGTGCCTGGGACGCTGCAATATACTAAAAATGTCTATACTCCCAAAATTCCTTTACCTGATGCAAGCCCTGCCTATTCGAATACCAAATAGCTATTTTAAACAAACTCAAATGCTGTTTACGGACTTTGTCTGGGCCAAGAAGAGACCTAGGCTGGCCAACGCACTGCTTGTCCTTCCCAATCGGTGTGGTGGCCTGGCATTACCAAACCTTAGAATATAATACCAAGCTTCACACCTGGGGAGACTACTAGACTTGTGCAGACATCAGGAGTCCAAGCTTTGGGCTCAAATGGAACAGGCACAAAGCATAGTCCCCTTACGAGGCACACCATGGTGCTTCAGTGGTTTGCCATTGGAGGTCAAACAACAGCCACTAATCGGAAACACAGCCCAGATCTATGCACGTATCATCTCTAGTGTGCTGGTGTGTGTGTGCTGTACAGCATTGCAGTAGCACCCATTGCAGTGCTGTTAGAACAGCATTGCACCCTAACTTTCTGTCCCAACCTTCTGTCCCAACCTTCTGTCCCATCCCAGGCAGGCAGGCAGGGATTTATAGGAGCTATATTGTGTTTGTGTCAGCACACATAGGAGCTAGTGTGTGTGTTGTCAGCACACATAGGAGCTAGTGTGTGTGTTGTCAGCACACATAGGAGCTATATTTTTTTGTCAGCACACATAGGAGCTATAGTGTGTTGTCAGCACACATAGGAGCTATAGTGTGTTTGTGTCAGCACACATAGGAGCTATAGTGTGTTTGTGTCAGCACACATAGGAGCTATAGTGTGTTGTGAGCACACACAGGAGCTATAGTGTGTTTGTGTCAGCACACATAGGAGCTATAGTGTGTTGTGAGCACACATAGGAGCTATATTTTTTGTCAGCACACATAGGAGCTATAGTGTGTTGTCAGCACACATAGGAGCTATAGTGTGTTTGTGTCAGCACACATATGAGCTATAGTGTGTTTGTGTCAGCACACATAGGAGCTATAGTGTGTTGTGAGCACACATAGGAGCTATAGTGTGTTTGTGTCAGCACACATAGGAGCTATAGTGTGTTGTCAGCACACATAGGAGCTATAGTGTGTTTGTGTCAGCACACATAGGAGCTATAGTGTGTTTGTGTCAGCACACATAGGAGCTATAGTGTGTTGTCAGCACACATAGGAGCTATAGTGTGTTGTCAGCACACATAGGAGCTATAGTGTGTTGTCAGCACACATAGGAGCTATAGTGTGTTTGTGTCAGCACACATAGGAGCTATAGTGTGTTGTGAGCACACATAGGAGCTATATTTTTTTGTCAGCACACATAGGAGCTATAGTGTGTTGTCAGCACACATAGGAGCTATATTGTGTTTGTGTCAGCACACATAGGATCTATAGTGTGTTGTGAGCACACATAGGAGCTATAGTGTGTTGTGAGCACACATAGGAGCTATAGTGTGTTTGTGTCAGCACACATAGGAGCTATAGTGTGTTGTGAGCACACATAGGAGCTATATTTTTTTGTCAGCACACATAGGAGCTATAGTGTGTTGTCAGCACACATAGGAGCTATAGTGTGTTTGTGTCAGCACACATAGGAGCTATAGTGTGTTTGTGTCAGCACACATAGGAGCTATAGTGTGTTGTGAGCACACACAGGAGCTATAGTGTGTTTGTGTCAGCACACATAGGAGCTATAGTGTGTTGTGAGCACACATAGGAGCTATATTTTTTGTCAGCACACATAGGAGCTATAGTGTGTTGTCAGCACACATAGGAGCTATAGTGTGTTTGTGTCAGCACACATAGGAGCTATAGTGTGTTTGTGTCAGCACACATAGGAGCTATAGTGTGTTGTGAGCACACATAGGAGCTATAGTGTGTTTGTGTCAGCACACATAGGAGCTATAGTGTGTTGTCAGCACACATAGGAGCTATAGTGTGTTTGTGTCAGCACACATAGGAGCTATAGTGTGTTTGTGTCAGCACACATAGGAGCTATAGTGTGTTGTCAGCACACATAGGAGCTATAGTGTGTTGTCAGCACACATAGGAGCTATAGTGTGTTGTCAGCACACATAGGAGCTATAGTGTGTTTGTGTCAGCACACATAGGAGTTATAGTGTGTTGTGAGCACACATAGGAGCTATATTTTTTTGTCAGCACACATAGGAGCTATAGTGTGTTGTCAGCACACATAGGAGCTATAGTGTGTTTGTGTCAGCACACATAGGATCTATAGTGTGTTGTGAGCACACATAGGAGCTATAGTGTGTTGTGAGCACACATAGGAGCTATAGTGTGTTTGTGTCAGCACACATAGGAGCTATAGTGTGTTGTGAGCACACATAGGAGCTATATTTTTTTGTCAGCACACATAGGAGCTATAGTGTGTTGTCAGCACACATAGGAGCTATAGTGTGTTTGTGTCAGCACACATAGGAGCTATAGTGTGTTGTGAGCACACATAGGAGCTATAGTGTGTTTGTGTCAGCACACATAGGAGCTATAGTGTGTTGTGAGCACACATAGGAGCCATATTTTTTTGTCAGCACACATAGGAGCTATAGTGTGTTGTCAGCACACATAGGAGCTATAGTGTGTTTGTGTCAGCACACATAGGAGCTATAGTATGTTTGTGTCAGCACACATAGGAGCTATAGTGTGTTGTCATCACACATAGGAGCTATAGTGTGTTTGTGTCAGCACACATAGGAGCTATAGTGTGTTGTGAGCACACATAGGAGCTATAGTGTGTTGTCAGCACACATAGGAGCAATAGTGTGTTTGTGTCAGCACACATAGGAGCTATAGTGTGTTTGTGTCAGCACACATAGGAGCTATAGTGTGTTGTCAGCACACATAGGAGCTATAGTGTGTTGTCAGCACACATAGGAGCTATAGTGTGTTTGTGTCAGCACACATAGGAGCTATAGTGTGTTGTGAGCACACATAGGAGCTATATTTTTTTGTCAGCACACATAGGAGCTATAGTGTGTTGTCAGCACACATAGGAGCTATAGTGTGTTTGTGTCAGCACACATAGGAGCTATAGTGTGTTGTCAGCACACATAGGAGCTATAGTGTGTTGTCAGCACACATAGGAGCTATAGTGTGTTTGTGTCAGCACACATAGGAGCTATAGTGTGTTGTTAGCACACATAGGAGCTATATTTTTTTTTTGTCAGCACACATAGGAGCTATAGTGTGTTGTCAGCACACATAGGAGCTATAGTGTGTTTGTGTCAGCACACATAGGAGCTATAGTGTGTTGTCAGCACACATAGGAGCTATATTTTTTGTCAGCACACATAGGAGCTATAGTGTGTTTGTGTCAGCACACATAGGAGCTATAGTGTGTTGTGAGCACACATAGGAGCTATATTTTTTTGTCAGCACACATAGGAGCTATAGTGTGTTGTCAGCACACATAGGAGCTATAGTGTGTTTGTGTCAGCACACATAGGAGCTATAGTGTGTTTGTGTCAGCACACATAGGAGCTATAGTGTGTTGTGAGCACACATAGGAGCTATAGTGTGTTGTGAGCACACATAGGAGCTATATTTTTTTGTCAGCACACATAGGAGCTATATTTTTTTGTCAGCACACATAGGAGCTATAGTGTGTTGTGAGCACACATAGGAGCTATAGTGTGTTTGTGTCAGCACACATAGGAGCTATAGTGTGTTGTGAGCACACATAGGAGCCATATTTTTTTGTCAGCACACATAGGAGCTATAGTGTGTTGTCAGCACACATAGGAGCTATAGTGTGTTTGTGTCAGCACACATAGGAGCTATAGTGTGTTGTGAGCATATATAGGAGCTATAGTGTGTTGTCATCACACATAGGAGCTATAGTGTGTTTGTGTCAGCACACATAGGAGCTATAGTGTGTTGTGAGCACACATAGGAGCTATAGTGTGTTGTCAGCACACATAGGAGCTATAGTGTGTTTGTGTCAGCACACATAGGAGCTATAGTGTGTTGTCAGCACACATAGGAGCTATAGTGTGTTGTCAGCACACATAGGAGCTATAGTGTGTTTGTGTCAGCACACATAGGAGCTATAGTGTGTTGTGAGCACACATAGGAGCTATATTTTTTTGTCAGCACACATAGAAGCTATAGTGTGTTGTCAGCACACATAGGAGCTATAGTGTGTTTGTGTCAGCACACATAGGAGCTATAGTGTGTTGTCAGCACACATAGGAGCTATAGTGTGTTGTCAGCACACATAGGAGCTATAGTGTGTTTGTGTCAGCACACATAGGAGCTATAGTGTGTTGTGAGCACACATAGGAGCTATATTTTTTTGTCAGCACACATAGGAGCTATAGTGTGTTGTCAGCACACATAGGAGCTATAGTGTGTTCGTGTCAGCACACATAGGAGCTATAGTGTGTTGTGAGCACACATAGGAGCTATAGTGTGTTGTCAGCACACATAGGAGCTATAGTGTGTTTGTGTCAGCACACATAGGAGCTATAGTGTGTTGTGAGGCACACATAGGAGCTATATTTTTTTTGTCAGCACACATAGGAGCTATAGTGTGTTGTCAGCACACATAGGAGCTATAGTGTGTTTGTGTCAGCACACATAGGAGCTATAGTGTGTTGTCAGCACACATAGGAGCTATATTTTTTGTCAGCACACATAGGAGCTATAGTGTGTTTGTGTCAGCACACATAGGAGCTATAGTGTGTTGTGAGCACACATAGGAGCTATATTTTTTTGTCAGCACACATAGGAGCTATAGTGTGTTGTCAGCACACATAGGAGCTATAGTGTGTTTGTGTCAGCACACATAGGAGCTATAGTGTGTTTGTGTCAGCACACATAGGAGCTATAGTGTGTTGTGAGCACACATAGGAGCTATAGTGTGTTGTGAGCACACATAGGAGCTATATTTTTTTGTCAGCACACATAGGAGCTATATTTTTTTGTCAGCACACATAGGAGCTATAGTGTGTTGTCAGCACACATAGGAGCTATAGTGTGTTGTCAGCACACATAGGAGCTATAGTGTGTTGTCAGCACACATAGGAGCTATATTTTTTTGTCAGCACACATAGGAGCTATAGTGTGTTCTCAGCACACATAGGAGCTATAGTGTGTTAGTGTCAGCACACATAAGAGCTAGTGTGTGTGTGTGTGTCAGCACACATAGGAGCTAGTGTGTGTGTGTGTCAGCCCAGTTTTTGTCATCTAAGGCAGCCTCTATCTGCCATATGGCCCTGTTGCTGTCATCTAAGGCATCCATCTGCAGGAGTTAGTGTGTGTGCTGTGTGACTCCAGCACAATATACACTACCCACTACAATGCCTGGAAGGCCGCCAAGGAGAGGCAAACAGTCCCGAGGCAAGAACACAGGGCAAGCAGGCTCTGTTTCTAGAGACAACAGTGCTGGTCGTGGACGTGGTCGTGCGTCGTCATTAGCACGTGGCCATGGGACACGCTTGTCCTTGTTTTTGGCAGCTGGACATGTTGAGCCGCATCATGCCGAAGGCTTGGTAGAATGGATGACCAAGCCCTCCTCATCCTCCTCATCCTCTCTCACCCAGGCTCAGGGTACTGGCAGAGCAGCTGCCAACGCGTACTCAATGGCATCATCAGGCACCTCTTACCTAGACCCACCATGTCCTCCTGAGGAGTCCCCCGAACTGTTTGAGCACAGTGTTGGGTACATGCTCCAGGAGGATGCCCAACAATTTGAAGGCTCGGATGATGATACCCAGCTTGAGGAAGGCAGTAGTGTGCGCACAGAGAGAGGGGATGCTGAAGGACAGCAATCTGGCAGTCATGTTCCACCAGCTGCAGCTTACTGCCAGGTTATCTCTAGTGGTGAAGAGGGAGGGGATGATGAGGTCACTGACTCCACGTGGCTGCCTGAAGGGAGAGAGGAGCAGGAGGAGGAGGAGGCAGCGGCAGATGTCCAACAAGGCATGATGCCCTCCAGAGGCCAGCTAGAGGCCAGCACACCAACTGAATCACACTGCAGAGCTCTGCCTGTGCAGGGCGCTGCCTCTGCACGTTATCACAAAAGTTCTTTGGTGTGGGCCTTTTTTGAGACGAGTACATCAGATCGCACCACTGCTATTTGCAATATTTGTCTCAAGCGTATCTCGCGTGGCCAAAACATCAGCCGCTTGGGCACCACAAGCATGACCAGACATATGTCGACCTGCCATGCAGCTCGTTGGCAAGCGCACATTAAAGACCCACACCAAAGAACAAAGCGGACCTCTCCTTGCTCCTCATCAGCTGGGATCTCCAACCCCACTATATCTTCTGTCCTCTATGAAAGCTGCTCTGAGAGGACTGAAGGTGTAGAATTAGGTGTGTCACAACCAAGTACTTGCAGTACACCGACGTCCGATTGTAGCAGGCAAATTTCCCTGCCCCAGCTGCTGGACCGTCTAAAGAAGTTTACTCCCAGCCATCCACATGCCCAGCGGTTGAATGCTAGCTTGGCTAAATTGCTAGCACTTCAACTGCTGCCTTTTCAGTTGGTAGACTCGGCCTCTTCCGTGAGTTTGTTCAATGTGCGGTTCCTCAGTGGCAGGTTCCCAAACGCCACTTTTTCTCATGGAAGGCGATTCCGGCTCTCTACCGGCATGTGGAAGGCAATGTCCATGCCTCGCTGGACAGGGCGGTCAGCAGTAAGGTGCATATTACCGCTGACTCATGGTCCAGCAGGCATTGACAGGGACGTTATCTGTCTTTCACGGCCCATTGGGTCACTCTATTGGCAGCTGGGAGGGATGCAGGACAAGGTGCAGTAGTGTTGGAGGTTGTTCCGCCACCACGCCTCCAAAATGCTACTACTGGTTGTGACACACCTCTCTCCTCCACCCCCTCCTCTTCTTCTTCCTCCATGGCCTCTTCGAGTGCTCTGTCCTCGGAACCAGCGGTGCTCCGTAGGCGTACAAGGGGCTACGCGAGTACGCAGGCAAAAAGATGCCATGCCGTGCTTGCGCTGGTGTGTTTGGGGGACAGGAGCCACACTGGGGCAGAGGTTCTGGCAGCTCTGCAGGGGCAGGTCGAGAGGTGGTTGACACCACGCCAGCTTAAGCCAGGAATGGTGGTATCTGACAATGGCACCAACCTCCTCTCCGCCCTGCGACAGGGGCAGCTCACCCATGTGCCCTGTATGGCTCACGCCCTCAACCTGGTGGTGCAGCGGTTCTTGGGCAGGTACCCAGGCTTACAGGATGTCTTGAGGCAGGCCAGGAAAGTCTGTGTGCATTTCCGCCGATCGTATAATGCCAGTGCTCGGCTGGCTGAGCTGCAAAAGGAGTTGAACCTGCCCAAGAACCGCCTAATATGTGACATGCCCACCAGGTGGAACTCAATGTTGGCCATGCTGCAGCGACTGCACACGCAGCAGAGGGCCATCAATGAGTACCTTTGCGACTACAGCACCAGGACAGGGTCAGGGGAGCTTGGCTTTTTTTCCCCACGCCAGTGGAGCATGAGGAGGGATGCATGCACTGTCCTGTCACCATTTGAGGAGGCCACGAGGATGGTAAGCAGTGACAGTGCATGCATCAGTGACACTGTACCTCTTTTCCACCTGTTGGAGCATACGCTGCGTGGGATAATGGACAGGGCACTTGAGGCAGAACAGAGGCAGGAAGAGGAGGACTTCCTTGCCTCTCAAGGCCCCCTTTATCCAGACAATGTTCCTTCTGTCCCACCCATCACACAGGTAGAGGATTAGGAGGAGGAGGAGGAGGAGGAATGTGTGAGCATGGAGGTGGAGCCTGGCACTCAGCATCAGCAGCAGCAGTCTTTTAGGAATGATGTACAGTCCCAACAAACCAGTGGACTTGAGGTGGCTGGCGATCATGTCGTCCTCAGTGACCCAGAAGACTCCGGACCGAATGCCTCAGCTAACCTACGTTGCATGGCCTCCCTGATCCTGCAAAGCATGCGGAAGGATCCTCGTATTCTTCAGATCAAGGAGAGGGACCATTACTGGCTGGCCACTCTCCTTGATCCACGGTACAAGGGTAAGGTTGCGGACCTTATCTTGCCGTCGCAGAGGGAGCAGAGGATGAGACATCTCAGGGAGGCCTTGCAGAAAGGTCTGTGCAACGCGTTCCCAGAAACTGGGAGGTTACAAACTCCTGGTCCTGGACGACGAGTTGCTGAGGCTTCGGTCAGTAGCAGAAGGAGCAGTGGGGAGGGTGGACGTCTGACCGATGCGTTCAGACAATTTTTTTAGTCCGCAGCCCCAAGGTATGATCGGTTCCAGCAACCATCGCCAGCGTCTGATATACATGGTGCAGGAATACCTAGGGGCAAGGTCAGACTTGGACACCTTTCCCACCGAAAATCCTCTGGCTTACTGGGTCTTGAGGATGGATCACTGGCCAGAGCTTGCACAGTATGCAATTGAGCTACTGGCCTGTCCTGCATCCAGCGTTCTTTCCGAACGCACATTCAGTGCTGCTGGAGGATTTGTCACCGATCACAGGGTGCGCCTGTCCACCGACTCGGTTGATCGGCTGACCTTCATAAAGATGAGTCAGTCTTGGATCACCACCAGCTACCAGGCACCTGAAGCGGATATAACTGAATAATTTATAATGTCACATCCCTTCAAGACTGCCTATGCTGATGCTGAGTGACTGTCCTGTTATGTTCACTGACTATCCTCTTCCTCCTCCTCAATGATCCATTCCTTGATAGCTTGGAAGAACATTTTTGTTTCTGGGTGCCACCACACCAGTGCCTAAGGCACAATTTTTCAGCCCCTGTATAACAGGGGCGTGTAATTACAATTTTTTAAAAAAATGCTTCGCAACAGGTCTGACTGCTGTGCTCCAAGTACAGTATCTGTGAGGGGTTGCAGTGTTGTGGCACCAGCACCAGTGCCTAAAGGCACAATTTTATCAGCCCCTGTTTAACAGGGGCGTGTATTTACAAATCTTGATCTAATAGTTCACAGCAGGGCCCATTCCTGCGCCCACCAAGAGTAACTGTGAGGGCTTACAGTCTTGTGGCAACACCGTCCACCACCACCACCAAAGGCCCAATTTTTCTGCCCTGTTCAACAGGTGCATGCAATTACAAATCTTGATCTAATAACTCACAGCAGGGCCCATTCCTGTGCCCACCAAGAGTAACTGTGAGGGCTTACAGTCTTGTGGCAACACCGTCCACCACCACCACCAAAGGCCCAATTTTTTCTGCCCTGTTCAACAGGTGCATGCAATTACAAATCTTGATCTAATAACTCACAGCAGGGCCCATTCCTGCGCCCACCAAGAGTAACTGTGAGGGCTTACAGTCTTGTGGCAACACCGTCCACCACCACCACCAAAGGCCCAATTTTTCTGCCCTGTTCAACAGGTGCATGCAATTACAAATCTTGATCTAATAATTCACAGCAGGGCCAATTCCTGTGCCCACCAAGAGTAACTGTGAGGGCTTATAGTGTTGTGGCTACACCAACATCTAATGGGGCAAATTTCTGCAGAGTATATACGGCAGGCCCCTACTTTCAAACATCCAACTTACAAATGACTCCTACTTGCAAACGGAAGGAGAAAACAGGAAGTGAGAGGAAATCAACCCCTAGGAAGGGAAATTCTATCCTGTTAGATTTAATTTTTGAAAAAGGTATCTCCTATCTACTGATGCTTTATCACCAATCCTTGTTTCAATTAAAACCCCACTTTTCCAAAAACATTTGTCATTGGGACGGAAAGTGAGGTGAAATGTTCTGAACAGATGTGCAAAGACAGCAAATGTTACAGGGGTGATAACCCCTCCCTATGTTCTCCAAAAAGCTTAAAAATAGATTTTTTGGGATGAAGCTACACTTCATAATGTTCCTGTTCAGATTCTACTTAAGAACAAACCTACAGTCCCTCTCTTGTTTGCACCGCCTATATACTGCTGTTCAGAGTATATAGGGTTGTAGGTATAGGGTTTTATTTTGGGTGTGGGTTCCCCCTTAATATCCATACAAGACCCAAAGGTGCTGGGGGGGGGGGGGGGGGGTTGATGGGGTAGCCATGCCATTTTTCTCAAGGATTTTCAGCCATATGGCCAGGACAAGACATGACATTAAAGCCCGCAAGTGGTTTTAAATGGCTTCTTTTTTTCCTTTACAAATGTCATTTTATGCAGGGACAGTTCTAAACACGGGAAACACATGCCACTTCACAGGCATACTTTAGACACCCCCCAGGTACCATATTTAAAGGAATATTTCACTTTTTTTTCACTTTATGCATCATTAAAATGACTGCTCCCGAAAAAACGTTAGTTTTTAAAAGTTCTTTTTGCATTGATATATGTCCCCTGGGGCAGGACCCGGGTCCCCAAACCTGTTTTATGACATTAACATGCATATTGGCAGTTATAATTAGCAATTTTGATTTTGAACGGTCGCGTCCATTGTAACGAATAGGGTTCGAAAATTTGCGCGAACTTTCGGTCCGTTCGAAGGTTCTGGTGCGAACCGAACCTGGGGGTGTTCGGCTCATCCCTAATCATCTCCCAGACATCTCTCTCCTCCCAGAACTCTCCTGTACACCCAATACTGGGCAACCCCCTCTTCACACCAGGCATTAATGACGGCCCCTTTCGGACCCTGTTAGAGTTGGGCATACACCAAGCTTCCCACTTTAACATTGGAGGGAGCTGGAAGACAGTAGCGGAACTCTCAGACCCCTCAGGCCCATACTGACTAGACTTTATGAGAGCACTACAGTTGAAACACTTCCTTAACGCGATCCAGCCTCCTACAGGAGATAACCACTTACAACACTAGAGGAACTCTGTAGCGACTTGGGCAACCTACCACATACCCTTTCACTGACATACTCGCTCATGATTACCCCCCCCCGGAAGACTTTGTTCCGCCGGGCCTACTTAAGTGGGAACAAGATCTGGGGATTCTGTTCAGCAACTCTAAAAGGCAGCTTATCCTCAAATATACACATAAATCCTCAATATGCGCCAAAACTCAAGAGACAAATTACAAAATCCTGTCTTGATTGTATAGAACCCCAACCATACTTCACAATTTTTTTCCAACAACAACAGATAGATGCTGGAGCTGCCAGACAGAGAATGGAGACCTATTACACATCTTTTGGTCGTGCCCCAAACTGAATCATTTTTGGAAAGTAATACATGAGACGATACAAAAAATGACAGAAAGAATTATACCCGCAGACCCGGCAATCTTCCTCCTTCATGCGACTGACACCCCCGACAGGAAATATAAAAAATCGGTGATTCGTCACCTACTAGATGCGGCCAAGGCCTGCATCCCGCTCTGCTGGAAGTCTGCTCTCCCCCCGTCCATTGACTTATGGCTTCAAAAAGTGGAGGAAATAAGGACAATGGAAGACCTTGTCCTTACTGAACAGAAGAGACAGGAGACATACACCATAGATCATTGGTCTATGTTCATATTCTCAGAGGAGGGGCAGGCTTTGAGAAGGTCGATGGATACCACTTAAGCAAACAATCCATTACTCAATGCCCTGGGAATTATAAGTAAATGTCAATACATAATTGATTTTGTTTTCTAACACTACTCTAACAGCGCTCCATGGTCGTGGGGTGTACCCCCTCATCCCCTTCCCCTCGCTCCCTTTACCCCCCTCCTCTTTTGCTTTTCCTTCTTTTCTCCCCTATCTTTCTAACTAGTCTCTCTCTCTATGCTAATTTCTCCCCCCAAAAGGGGGAATGTAAAAAAGAAAAGGGGAGCAGGACTCACGGGACTAACACAGTCCGTTCTCTACACAATTCCAGACAAATTAGATTGCACTTAGGGATAAGATATGTTTCAAACTCCCCCATACGAGCAGAGGCTTTTTATAAAGACCAAACTCAGAATAATCCGTTCTGCCTCCGAGTAGAGCGGTACAGATATTTCATATGCAACAACAATAGTTGGTGCCACTATACGACTGTATACCTCCAAAGAAGTGTTCATTAATGCTAAAGATGTTATGTTATGTTTGTCATAATGAGAAGATTTTTATTTGTATTGTAAGTATACTATGTTGTAACCTGTTGGTCCATGTGGGCCCTGTTCCCGTGAAAAAAAAAAAAAAAAAAAAAAAACCTTGTTAAGAATGGGGTAAGAGTAGGGGCTAAAACCTTATAGTATCCAGTAGAGAACACATCCGGTCCTGGGGCGGAGCCCTTCTTCAGGTTTTTGATCACTTCCAGTACTTCCGAGTCTGCTATTGGTTGATCTAGGACTAGTCTATGTCGGCATTCTGCTTGGGGAGCAGAATCTCATCCAAAAAATCAGTGAGATCGGAAGAATGGAGTCTCTCCTCCCTCCGTTTGGCGTAGAAATCATGAAACGCGGCCATAATCCATTGAAGGTTTTGTGGGGGGTATTCCCATAGAATTACAAATCTTAGGAAAAAAGAAAGAGTGGGACCT
This sequence comes from Lithobates sylvaticus, assembly GCA_028564925.1. Classification (NCBI taxonomy): domain Eukaryota; kingdom Metazoa; phylum Chordata; class Amphibia; order Anura; family Ranidae; genus Lithobates; species Lithobates sylvaticus. The sequence continues at coordinate 436,037,187 of CM053029.1, forward strand.
GGGGGTCAGCTTGGCAGTCAGTTTGGGGCCTATTCTGTCTTTTTGGAGGTAGACATGGGCATTCTTCCACTGTATATGTCTCTCTGCCTGGGTGGTTAATGCAAGATTTAGGGCGACCCTCCCTGATTCAAATAACTTTTTAGAATGAGGAGTCTGAATTTTTAATAGTTTTAGTTTAAGAAATTCCCATTATATCAACCTGTCTTTCTAGTTTAAGTTTTGTGGAGAGTTGAAAATTCTTACCCCTCATCACTACTTTGTGTGCTGCCCAAAGAGTTAAGGGGGGGATATTTTGTTGTTTCATCTTCCTTGCTTCTTAGTCGGTTTTGTCCAAGTCTTTATTGATATCTCCCGTAATTTTTCATATTTTGGTTGGTCTTTATATTTTTCCACTTTATCTCTGTGCAACTTAATTTGTTCTTCTATCTTTTGCAATTTCCTCTGCGTTTTATCCCATAGGAACTGCACAACCTCCTTTTCCTTCTTATTAAAATAGTCAAACCATTCTTTAAGTGATTCTTCATCTGTCATTCCATCATTGATGGGAATATCCTATCCTCATTTCCTTGGGATGATGTATTCTTTTAAATACCCTTTTCAGTACTTCCGAGTCTGCTATTGGTTGATCTAGGACTAATCTATGTCGGCATTCTGCTTGGGGAGCAGAATCTCATCCAAAAAATCAGTGAGATCGGAAGAATGGAGTCTCTCCTTCCTCCGTTTGGCGTAGAAATCATGAAACGCGGCCATAATCCATTGAAGGTTTTGTGGGGGGTATTCCCACAGAATTACAAATCTTAGGAAAAACGAAAGAGTGGGACCTGGGGGTCAGCTTGGCAGTCAGTTTGGGGCCTATTCTGTCTTTTTGGAGGTAGACATGGGCATTCTTCCACTGTATATGTCTCTCTGCCTGGGTGGTTAATGCAAGATTTAGGGCGACCCTCCCTGATTCAAATAACTTTTTAGAATGAGGAGTCTGAATTTTTAATAGTTTTAGTTTAAGAAATTCCCATTATATCAACCTGTCTTTCTAGTTTAAGTTTTGTGGAGAGTTGAAAATTCTTACCCCTCATCACTACTTTGTGTGCTGCCCAAAGAGTTAAGGGGGGGATATTTTGTTGTTTCATCTTCCTTGCTTCTTGGTCGGTTTTGTCCAAGTCTTTATTGATATCTCCCGTAATTTTTCATATTTTGGTTGGTCTTTATATTTTTCCACTTTATCTCTGTGCAACTTAATTTGTTCTTCTATCTTTTGCAATTTCCTCTGCGTTTTATCCCATAGGAACTGCACAACCTCCTTTTCCTTCTTATTAAAATAGTCAAACCATTCTTTAAGTGATTCTTCATCTGTCATTCCATCATTGATGGGAATATCCTATCCTCATTTCCTTGGGATGATGTATTCTTTTAAATACCTGTGGAATGTTACCAGGTCACACCATATGGTCACATTCGTTTCTAGTAATCTGCCTAGCCTCTTCATGGATCTCTCCAAATCTCCATTATTCCATTTTTTTATCTTTAACCGCTTCAGCACCAGGCGATTTTACCCCCTTCCTTACCAGAGCACTTTTTGTGATTCGGCACTGTGTCGCTTTAACTAACAATTGCGCGGTCGTGCGACGTTACACCCAAACAAAATTGACGTCCTTTTTTTCCCACAAATACAGATTTCTTTTAATGGTATTTGATCACCTCTGCGGTTTTTATTTTTTTGCGCTATAAACAAAAGAAGAGCGACAATTTTGAAAAAAAAACACTATATTTTTTACTTTTTGCTATAATAAATATCCCATTTTAAAAAAAAGATTTTTTTACTCAGTTTAGGCCGATACGTATTCTTCTACATATTTTTGGTAAAAAAAAATCACAATAAGCATATATTGATCGGTTTGCGCAAAAGTTATAGCGTCTACAAAATAGGGGATAGATTTATAGCATTTTTTTTTTTTTTACTAGTAATGGCGGCGATCTGCGATTTTTCTTCATGACTGCGACATTGCGGCGGACACTTCGGACACTTTTGACACATTTTTGGGACCATTTACACAGCGATCGTTGCTATAAAATTCCAGTGATTACTGTGTAAATGTGACTGGCAGGGAAGGGGTTAACACTAGGGGGCGCTGCAGGGGTTAATATGTTCCCTAAGGTAGTGATTCTAACTGTAGGGGGAGGGGACTCACAAGGGGAGGAGACCGATCGGTGTTCCTCCATACTGGGAACACATGATCGGTCTCCTTGCCACTGACAGGACGTGGAGCTGTGTGTTTACACACACAGCTCCACGGTCCCACTGTTTTCACGGGCAATCGCGGGTGCCCGGCGGACATCACGGCCGCCGGGCATGCGCACCGGGCCCGAGCGACGCCACCGGGAATGGGAGGACGTCATATGATGCCCACCCAGGATGGGAGATCCACCTTGTGTGCAAAGTGAGTACTAAAGCGCTGATAGGAGAATAAAAATATTAAAAATGTTTTAGAAAACCAAATAAAATAGATAAGATGACCAAATGATATGCTGCACCATTAAAGTGTGTCCTACACTTAAAAGAATAAGCAAATAAATACTAGAGTATAAATAGTGCGCAATATCAACCTTAGTCTATTTAGATCAGCAGGTGAGGTTAAAAGACAAATGTCATGGTATAATAAAATATATAAGTGCTTGCGTGACAATCCTAGGTGCACAAAAATATATATATAAACTTCAAGTTACAATGAGGTTGTAACCAATTTAATAAATAAATAAATACACAATGTGTTAAAAATAAATACAATGTGTTTTAAATAAATAAAGTGCTTCAAAATGTAAGTAAAAACAAGTATGTGTTATAATGTGTCAAAGAAAGGAAATAACCAGTTTATGCCAGTGATTCATATGGGGATATATAAATTCCAAAAGCCAATACAGGCTTGACCTGATGGATTAGCTAATTAATTGATTAATTAATGGGTAAACGGCCACCAGTTAAATATTATATTAATCCCATAGGTGATAGCAGTCCATTAAATGAGTTAGATAATTAATGAAATAACTCTTCACATCCACTAATGATATCCGGGACACAATTAGAAATGCTAGAGAAAAAAAAAAAAAAAAAAAGAGAGAAAAAAAGAAACTTCCCTTTATGCTGGGAATGTAGGGCTTTTTTCCCTTTGGTTCCTCCTGATATCTTGCTCCGGTATTGCTCCTTGAGAAAGTCACATGACCTGTGATGACACGCGTCGGGAGGAGGAGCCCAAGTGACAGTGCTAAGCACAGCACAGCACAGTGAGGAGGAAAGGGCTGACAGCCCCCTATCTGAGCCTGACCATTAGCAGGATTTGAACGCGCAAACACCTACTGGGTACATGTGAGTTGTATAGCTGTAGGCAATCACCTAAAAGATCTTCTTTGTTTGATGGTTGAATAGAGCGCTGCGCAATGTTTTTTTGTTTGTTTCCAAAGGGAAAAAAGCCCTACATTCCCAGCATAAAGGGAAGTTTTTTTTTTTCTCTCTTTTTTTTTTTTCTCTAGCATTTCTAATTGTGTCCCGGATATCATTAGTGGATGTGAAGAGTTATTTCATTAATTATCTAACTCATTTAATGGACTGCTATCACCTAGGGGATTAATATAATATTTAACTGGCGGCCGTTTACCCATTAATTCATCAATTAATTAGCTAATCCATCAGGTCAAGCCTGTATTGGCTTTTGGAATTTATATATCCCCATATGCATCACTGGCATAAACTGGATATTTCCTTTCTTTGACACATTATAACACATACTTGTTTTTACTCACATTTTGAAGCACTTTATTTATTTAAAACACATTGTATTTATTTTTAACACATTGTGTATTTATTTATTTATTAAATTGGTTACAACCTCATTGTAACTTGAAGTTTATATATATATTTTTGTGCACCTGGGATTGTCACGCAAGCACTTATATATTTTATTATACCATGACATTTGTCTTTTAACCTCACCTGCTGATCAAAATAGACTAAGGTTGATATTGCGCACTATTTATACTCTAGTATTTATTTGCTTAGATCCACCTTGTGGGCGTCATATGACTATGGGCGGGTAGTGAAGGGGTTAAATACTATATCTAAATGAATAGCTCTGTTTTCAATATTACCAAAAATGGCCATAGTTGCTACAGTGGTGTATTGCATATGGAAAAAATATAGTACCTGATCCCCTGCGCTACTATGTATGTACTCAAAATATAAAATAACCTGACAGGGTGTAGAATGAATCTCACATAAAGCTTGCTGCTATACAGTACAACTATATGTGTTCCCACATAAACACAACTGTAAATAATAAAAAATGTGAAGTACTGCCCCTCTAATAATAAAATCAATAGTGAACATAGATTGTGCTAGAAATTAATATAACCCCTATTCCAAAAAAGCAACTCAATAGCTCATAGAAACTACCTACCGTGATAGTAACATATCAAAATGAATAATAACAGTGAATAAATACCACACACGGGGCGCATGCGCAACGCGAACGAGGAAGGATGCACAGGCTGAGAGCTCCATGACGAGCGGAGACTAGAACACTTCACTACACACTGCTTTTTTGGCCTCTTTCCACTCCGCACCCCCGGCGGAACACTCAGCGCATGCCGGGATCCAAAAAACGCCGTAGTACATCGGCCCAAAAGTCACTTACGACGTACCTTCTGAGAGTGCGGGAACAGAGCGGGATGTCCCAAAATGGCGCCCAGAAGAGGCAAGCACAGACGCCGCCACATGTTGCAGCCTCATCCCCGGCACACTCGATGGCAGAAAGTGAGTACTCACTGCAACTGACTAAATCAGACCTTGAGCTTGACCCTGATGTACGACAAGATAGCCCAAAAGTTCCAGTCTGAGCTGCACAAGTCCACTAATACCCTCTCCCTGGAGATTGCGGCCTTGGGCAGCAGGACAGACCTACTCGAGACCAAACACGATGAGCTGACCCTGGTCTGTTCGGACCTAAGGAAGAACCATGAAGCCCTTTCTGAAACTGTCTCCCAACTTCAGGCCCATATCGAAGATTTGGACAACAGAAACAGATGTAACAATTTGAGGGTGAGGGGGGTCCCCGAAACAGTAACTGAACTTGTGCCTGCAATACAAAAGCTGTTCCAGTCCCTCCTGCCTGAGGCCCCACTTACGGCCTTTGCCTGCGATAGGATCCACAGGGCACTACGTCCCCCCCTCCTGATAAGCCCCCTAGAGACATTGTGTTATGCCTCAAAGATTTCCTGGTCAAAGAGGATATCCTCAGAGCCTCCAGAACCACACAAAACTTGAGGCTGGATAACGCACAAGTTCAGATTTATCCTGACATATCTCCCACTACCCTGGACAAGCGTAGAAAGATAATGGAGGTCACCACAGTGCTACAGTCAGCCAGGATTCGATACAGATGGGGCTTCCCCTTCAAGTTACAAGTACCCCACAACGGTACGACATACACAGTCACTACGCTTCATGAAGGGAAAGAGCTTTTGGTCAAGTTGGGCCTCATGGATGCTGCAATGCTCCCTCGTTTGCCTTCGATCCCACGCCATTCAGCTATCTGGGCAACCCCCCCCCCCTAGAAGAGACCGCCGGTAGCGAAAAAGAGATGTTTTCACTAACCCCTTGAAGAGGTCACCGGGCAGGAGGAGAGAGATATGACTAACCCTTGTTTGTGGATTTTTTTATTTTTTTTTTAGGTTGTTTCTCTTTCCCCCATTTTTCCTCCCTCTTTGTTTTGTTTTTACTTCCTCAGTTTGTTCCCCCCAGCCAGTGAGTTGCCTCACCAGATGAACTCCGCCCACACACACAGGTTCGCTGCCCATCAACCTCTCCCGCCATGCCTTGCACTTCTTCCAGTCTCCTGCTCCAGAGCCATGCAGAAGATTGACCCATCGTCACGCCCCCGGCTCCTCTCTTATGGAGCTCCACTGGATCCACAGACTCTCATCAAGGGTAGGGCTGGCTAGCCCCTTACAGGTACCACCTTGCACAGAACTAGGTATTAAGAGTGCTGTGGTCCACTGCTGGACTGTTTGGAGCCATGGACTTTTTGGTCCAGTTTACATTTTTTCTTAGGGTACTGGGGAGCCTTTCTCCCCGTACCCCCCAAGACTTTGCAATGCCACTTTTTGACAAAGTACGCAATTTTCAGTTAATGTTTGTTTGTTCCTGTATTCTAACCCTTTTTATTATTTATTTTTTTTGCTTGACCATGGTTATGTTCTCAATGCCGCTTTCACGAAAAGCTGCCAATGTATTGGCTATGCTAAATATAAGTGCCTTATTTTCAGGTTTACACAGGTTATCCAATGGTCTTATTTTAACTATGCTTTACTGGAGCGATTTAGAGGCGCCCCTCTTGGCCTGGACTCTCATCAAACCCGATGCCTTTCACGCCCACTGAATCATGGGTATTTAGGTCTTAACCCATAATGTTAAGGGGTTTAACTCCCCACAAAAGAGAAGAAAGGCATTGAAAGCGTATAAGTCCTTAGGGGCCGATATTCTCCTCCTACAGGAGACACACTTCTCCACCAACAATCACCCCTCCTTCTTTGATAAATCATTTAAATAATGTTTTTTCACCACTTTTGAGTCCAGATCTAGAGGGGCAGCCATATTTATTAGGAACTCAGTATCCTTTCAAGTACAAAGAATAAATATAGACCCACAGAGCAGATTTGTTATTGTTCAGGGCTTAATACAGAATAAGATTTTGACCTTGGCCTCTGTATACGCTCCGAACGCATCCCAGGCCACTTTTTTCAAGGGCTTTTTTCAAGTACTAGAGAAGTTTCACTCCCCACATATGATAGTTGGGGGAGATTCCAATCTTGTGGCACACTCTACACTAGATAGGTCTCGGGAATGCCAGACTTCCGGGGCATTCCCTAAATCTCTACAACATTCTCTCAAAGCTGAGCAATTGATGGATGTTTGGAGGGCCCACAACTCAGGCTCCAGGAAATATACCGTTTACTCCCACCCTCACGACACATACTCTCGCCTGGACTATCTGTACTGCACTCCTACCTTACTCGCTAACTTGACCTCATCTACAATTCACATTTGTCCCTGGTCCGATCACCATATGGTCTCTAGCCAAATACCTTGTATAGGCCTCCCACAGACCAATAGAACTTGGCGCATCAACGACTCTCTTCTCACTAACCCTGTAATACTTTCACAACTGACGGAGCGCCTTACCGAATACTTCAGATTGAACGATGTGGACAACATCTCCCCCACAACCTTATGGATGGCCCATAAGGCGGTAATTAGGGGTCACCTCATTGAAATAGCAACCACCAGAAAACGGCAAAAGGCCCACGAAGCACAACTTACTCTAGACTTAGGGAAACTTTACCACAGACATCACCAGACGCCCTCCCCTGACTTACTAACCCAGATTAACGAAAAAAGGATAGCGCTTGACACTATACTCTCTGAACATACAGAGAAATCCCTTAGATGGCTAATGCCCGATTTCTCCTACACAGCAACTCGGCCTCTACCATGTTTGCACGCAAACTCAAACAACAAACTCACCCGACCCACATGTATAACCTGAAAGATAAGAATGGCCAACTTACCTCTCACCCTAAGGAAGTTTTACACATCTTTTCCTCCTTCTATCAGAACTTATACTCGGCCCCAAAACACCCAACCCCTAACCCCCCCCCCCCCCCCCACTCTTGGCTGGATCATTTGAATCTCCCTAGTTTATCAAAAGACCAACTGCAAACTCTGAACGCCCCTTGCACCACTGAAGAAATAGCCTCCATCATTTCGTCACTTAAATCCTCTAAGACTCCAGGCCCAGACGGATTCTCCGACTCCTACTATAAAAAATGTATAGAACCCTTGCTCCCAAAAATGGCCAAACTATACAACTATATATTAAAGGGTAACCACTTCCCAGATGAGATGCTCTGGGCGAACTTGTCCTTAATACCAAAACCTGGCAAGGACCATACCCACCCTCAAAATTTCAGGCCCATTTCGGTCATTAACAATGATTTAAAAATCTTTGGCCGTATTCTGGCAGACCGGTTGGCCTCAATTATTACCACACTGATATCCCCCGAACAAACGGGTTTTATACCCACTAGGCAAATCCCTGACAACATTCGTCTGGCCGCCAATATAATACAAGATGCGGATGCAAACACTGAGAAGGTTTTGTTGCTAAGCCTAGACATCAATAAGGCATTTGATAGTGTGCTCTGGCCTTATCTGGAATCAGTTCTGTCCAAGTTTGGCTTTGGCAGAGCTTTTGTCCATGGATTTAGAGCCCTGTATCACCACCCCTGCACTAATATCAAGATCCCTGGCTGTAACTTTGCATATTTCCCCCTGGAGAGGGGCACGAGACAGGGATGTCCCCTTTCCCCCCTTCTATTTGCCCTCGCCATGGAACCCCTAACCAAATCGATATTAGAAAACCCCAATATAAAGGGCTATTTTAAAGGAGACCAGGAATTCAAAATTAGTCTATATGCTGATGACGTCCTATTGTTTCTCTCTGACCCTTTAATCTCCCTCCCTAACCTCTTTGCCTCCTTAACTCAATTCCAGCAACTCTCAGGTCTAGGGGTTAACCCGACCAAATGCTCGGCTATGCCCATCCATCTCCCCGACACGGTCCTAAGTTCTCTTAAAGACTCCTTTAGATTTTCTTGGAGCCCCTCATTCCTACAATACCTGGGTGTTAAACTCACCCCTACCCTAAAGCAAATGTACACACAAAATTACCCACAAGCCTTTGCCTCCATTAAAAACCTTCTCCTTCAATGGTCCAACTATAGAATTTCCTTTTTAGGCCGTATCCAAGCAGTAAAAATTACCATCTTGCCCAAACTTCTCTTTTTCTTCCACTCCCTACCACTATATGTTCCCCGTGCTACCCTAGAAAAACTCCAATCTGAACTACTCTCTTTTATTTTTGCAAAAGAAAAAACCCAGACTGGGTCGCCCAGTGATGCACAGGACCCGCTCGGGGGGTGGTCTGGGATGCCCAGACTTGTGGAAATACTTTCTTGCAGCCCGCTTTGTACAGACCGCCCAATGGCATGCTAACCTGGCCTCCATCCCTTGGCTACAATTTCAAAGTATTTTGATTGCTCCATACCACCTCCCGGGTCTCTTGTGGTCTTGCTCCATCACCCACAGGGAGATTACCCAGCTGAATGCTATAGTGGGACAGTTTCTCTATCTCTGGTCCCTCTATTGGAAAAAATTCCAATTAAAATCAAAATCCCCACCTCTGGCCTCCTACCTGGGGGAACCCCTTTTCCCCCAGCATTCCACCAACACTCCATCTTTACTGAATGGACAGATAGAGGCCTTACTTCACTGAAATCATTTCTGCGTGACGCCTCCTTCTGCTCATTTTCACAACTACAACAACAATATGCCATGGACCAGACAGTATTCTACCAGTTCCTCCAGATCAGGCACTTTTACACCAACAACTTCCGAGAGATATCTAGGTCCACAGGAACACAATATGAAGAATTATGCGGGGAGGCATCCCGAGAAAAGGGCACTATCTCTAGTTTATATGGTTACCTGAATGATCACAACTCAGCCCCCAAAACGACCGCAATGTTGGGTTGGGAAGTAGAAGTTGAACAAGAATTTACAGTAGAGGACTGGCAGGACATGGTTGATAACATGCACACATGTACACTCTCTATCTCCATTAAAGAAACAGTCCTCAAGCTTCACACTAGATGGTACTACCCCCTGGATTGTCTGCATAGGATGTTCCCTATGGTTACCAACACATGTTTTAGAGGATGTCGGGCCAGGGGCACATTGCTGCACAAGTTCTGGGCTTGTGGTTCATTGACACACATTTGGACTAAAGCCACCAACTTTTTCCCTAAGATCACTGATGTCTTAGTGACCCTTACCTTTCAAATGTGCATTCTCTACGCTGATTTTCCTGGCGCTATCACCCCACAACAGAAGCTGATACATACCCTCTTCAGTGCCATCCAATGGGCAATTGCACTGAACTGGAAAAGCCCCTCTGTGCCATGGTCACAGGTGCTCCTCCGCATGGAGTCCATCAGACTAATGTAAGGGATCCATCACACTCTTATGGACACCATGCATATATTTGACGGCAAATGGAATAAATGATCAGCCTACCAACTTAGCGGTGCGTCACAAGACCACTAATTTTCTCGGCTCAATACCCCTGGGGGCCCTAATAGGCCATCAAGCTCTCCCAAGAAGAGGGTTACGCTTTGCACATTGTGAGCTTGGGATTTAGTATCTCAGCCTCGACATTGACTTGAAACAGTATGCTCCGCGAGTGTCAAGCTATGTTACCTTTTATTTTTATTTTGTATTCTTCTCTTTTATTTCCTTTGTTTCTCTAAGTTGAAAATAAACGGTCTGTCTATGGACCAAGTTGATATGCTGCTATATTGGACGCATTGTTCTTACAATGGTTCGATTCTCAATTTTTAGAGAAGTACTAAGATTTGCTGTTACAGTATCCAACTTGTTAAACTATGTTATGATTATGGTCTACCGATCACCTGTACACTCTGTATTTACACTGTTCAACGAAAATAATAAAAACGTTTGTAAACATAAATACCACACACATTAAATACAGGGGGTCAGGTACTATATACTGATTTTGTGTTATTTTCACCAAAGAAATGTAGCAGAATACATTTTGACCTACAGTTATAAAAAAATATTATTTATTTGCAAAATTTTTAAAACAGAAACAAAGAAAAAATCGTTTTTTTTTTGTTTATTTAGCAAAAAAATAAAAAATAAACCCAGTGGTGAGTAAATACATCCAAAAAAAAGCTCTATCTGTGTGAAAAAAATATATAAAAAATCCTATGTATACAGTGTTGCATGACCACGCAATTGTCATTCAAAGTGTGACAGCACTGAAAGCTAAAAAATTGGCCTGGGCAGGAAGGGTGGAAAAGTGCCTGGTATTGAATTGGCTAAGTGGGGTTGGACAAATTAAAGCTACATTTAAGCCAAACAGTTTAATACTCAGTTGGAAGACCTATGTGTGACCTGTAATTCTCTTTACTCTCCTGCCTCACACCTTCTTCCTGAATTGAACAAAATGATGTGTGTACTTTCTGCTCCACCTTCTGGTATTTAACACTTTGGTGAAGGAAAGCTGCAGACATCAGTGAGCACCAAGATAAAATCTAGTTTGGGGTACTGATACTGAGCAGAGGAATGTGGACCTGATTTTGGGAGGTTACAACCGTATATATATGAAATATATCTAACATTTTGACCCCCTTATGGAAACTGGTTTTGAACTTAACTTGTCTTCTTATCTGTTATCTCTTGGTCAAGAATGATTTTTGATTTCTAACCCAGGCTAGGGATGAGCTGAGTATATGTATACAGGCTTCCTGATGACGCATATTCATTTGCGAAACGCGTAGAGGCTGCTGGGTAAACAAGCAACGCAAGACTAGTCCTGATCCAGTTGGCAGCAACACCAGGGGTATAGGCAACACAGTGCAGTGATTTTTTGTGACTTAAGGTCCCCATATACACGGCTGGAGAGGCTCAGTGCTGGCCTGAGGGCACAGGCAAATGTGAGTGTAAAAGTTCTTTTGTTTTTATTGTTTGTCAAATAAATATTTTTGGATATATTACACCATGGGAGCATTTTCTATTATTTCCCTTGAGAACGGAGGACATCCACTTTATTAAAACAGTCTGGATTCCCGAGTGGAGAGTGACCAGAGTAAAGGAGTGGTTATCCGGTTAATAAACCAAACGCCTACAACTCACCAAATTCTGGTGAGTGGCCATTTCTTAGCGGTGGTGGATTCACAGGGTGGCTTTCATAAGCTTTGAGAGAATTAATCACCAGTGGTGTTTTCAGTGGAATTAAAGTGGAAGTAAACCCTCCTATCGTTTTCAGCCAAGGAAGCTGCCATCTTTGCCTCTGTTTAATCTTCAACTGCCACGGTGCTGCACATGTGATCCGTTATGACACCAGCCATTGGATGGTTTGACTGTTTGGTTGAGAGCACAACCAATGTGCAGTTAGCATTCACGGCATGCCTTTTTTTTTTTAAACTGTTAAATCGATGGGTTTACTTCCGCTTTAATCCGTTATGGACCTATTTGAATGACAGTGTTGTCTACACATGGACTTTATTTTTATTAACTAAGTTTTGTGGCATATAGAGTTTGAGAAAATTTCTATATTTATATCTTTCTTGAATTTCTGTTGCAGGATTTGTTTTGCAGGATTGGGGTTTTTTTTTCACAGAATTGTGGTCCTTTTGTAGGAATTTCTCTGTAGAAATTTTTCTTACAGGATTATATATATATATATATATTTTTTTTTTTTTTTTCACAGGATTGTCCAGTACCTAACCAAGTATTGTATTAAAATTAGGGGCACATTAGATACACAGCAATAGGAAATTGTATCAAAAGGGGGGTTTGTACATATTTTCACTATATGTTTTATTTTATTTATTTTTTCCATTGTAGGATTGGTTTAGCCCACAAAGGGTTTCACAGTGGATAGCAGGGGTATAGAAAAAAGTTATTTAATAACTCTAGCACGTTATTTGAGGAAAGGAAATTTTTTCTGACTGGCGCAATTCTCCTCATGCACCATAACTATGAGCTGCGTATACCTATGTTTGGTTCAGTTCGATTGAACATATCAAAAGTTCAGATGCCAAATCTGAACCCAAGTCAGTAGGAGCCAAATCTGCCAAATCTTTTTTCTCTATTTTTAATGCTAATAGCCACATGGGGGGGGGGGGGGGGGGGGGGGTAAGCACCGCCTCTAGGGATGTGTAATAATGCAAAAAAATTAAAAAATATATATTTTACAGGGAGCAGCAAATTTAATAATGCTGAAAGTGCAAGATTAAAATTGCACTGCTACTTTAACTTTTTCTTATGAGGCCACTGTACATAAACGGTCGGTCGGAAGGGAGCATTGCCGAAGTGGGTGGATGTACCCATATGTACTCCTGTTTCGACTACTTGTGCACGTTCTCTAGAGCATGCAACAGTGCAATCTGTGACCACTGTGCCTACCAGGCACAGCGGATCACCAATCGATGCACAAGGATGCTGTGAGTGGCCGTGGCACCGTGTGATCGATGTGGCCAATCACAACAATCGCAGTTACAATAGTAAATGAGGCTGTTATTCATGATGCCTTGTCTACTACTGTGTGATCTCTGTGATAGATCACAGCAATAACATCATACCAGGGCCATTCCAGGGCCCTGTACCATGTGATAGTAGTGACCAATCGCAGCATCAGAGTAGCAAACAAAGATATCAGGAATGAAAACGTTGAACCTTTGAACAGTTTTACAGATTACTTATACAGTGATCATCATTAAGTGTAAAAAAAAAATCCCTGATCACCCCCCCCTAGTATAGTGTTGCTATGGTGATATTGCCCTGCTCTGGTTACAGTATGTAAAAGTGTCCCTAATCCCCATTACACCAGTTACAGTGTGTGTCCCTGATCACCACCACACCAGTTACAGTGTCCTGATTACTGACACACCAGTTACAGTGTCCCTGATCACTGCCACACTAGTTACAGTGCCCCTGCTCACTGCTACACCAGTCACAGTGCCCCTGATCACTGCCATACCAGTTACAGTGTATCTGATCACCATCACACCAGTTACAGGGTCCCTGATCACTGCCACAGCAGTAACAGAGTCACCATAAGAACTTGTTCATTTGTGCAATGCTCTCTATAGGGCCATCTGTGTTTGTAAGAGCATTATATAGGTGAGGGGTCATTGTATCGCCTACTCACCACTTGCTTTAACCCCTCAGACCCCACACATGCACCCCCATTCACTTGATTGGGTCACAATTGGCAGGTGTACAAGGGGTATAATTCCTGCCACAGCTGCAAACCAAAGCCACTGACTCTGCAGCTAAAGGGGGAAATGGTTGGAAGAAGGCAAAAACTGCTGCTCAACCACAAGGTTTTACCACCCCCAACGTCACCTGTGAACTAGCCCTAATAGTGCAGCTAATCATAGCTGGTGCCCCTGATTGTTGACTGTACTGACCCTGGTCTGTTTACTGACTACATTTCCGCCAGTTTCCTGGACTGATCCTTTGCCTGTTTGCTGACCATGTCTATGCCTGTGTCTCGAACTGACCCATCTGCACATCCAACTGACTATGTTCCTGTGAGACAAAGGTCCCAGCCATTCCCTGCAGACAGCTGCACTCCTGGAACCACAGGAACTTGTTTGTTCTTATGTTCTTTAGCCTCCTGTACTTTCTGGCCAGTGAACATGGCATTCCTGGGGGGCAACAATGTACAAGCAAGCAAGGCTTGCTTGGCTTATAAGAGCTGGGCTGCTATAAGTGACACTACATAGCAGAATGTGTTTTGGGGTTTATTCCTAAGTATGGCAATAATATGGGTGATAAATATCTTATTAATTGATAACTTTGCGTAAAATTTCTTTTAAATTTTTCGTCAAAAGCCTGCTATGCCTCATGGAAAATATCTGGAGTGTTTTCTTTCCAAAATATGATAATTGTTCGGTGTTTCTGCTGTCCTGGTGCTCCAGGCCCTTTAGAAAATTGATAGGTAGTCAGGAAATTAGATGTGTTATTTTTGCCCCTAGAACGCCTGAAGGTGCTTTTTGAATTTGGGGCCCCTCTCTGTGGGTAGGCTGTGAAAAGTCTCACACATGTGATATCACCATACTCAGAAGTAGTAGCAGAATGTGAATATTTCTAAACAGAGCACAGGAACTCAACCTCTACCGTAAACAATGTGTAATAATCAATGTTTTTTACCTAAGCAGCTTAAAGCGGAAGTAAACCCATCAATTTAACAGTTTGAAAAAACAGTTACATTCTCGGCATGCCGGAAATGCTAACTGTCACATTGGTTGTACTCTCAACCAAGCTGTCAAACCATCCAATGGCTGGTGTCCTAACTGATCACATGTGCAGCTTCATGGCAGTTAAAGATTAAATGGAGGCCAAGATGGCAGCTTCCTTGACTGAAAACTATAGGAGGGTTTACTTCCACTTTAAATCAATCTGTTCCCCTTACAGAAAACTATATCAATAATAAAAGTGACCAGCGCTGTCAAACTCCTAGATAACAAGTTCAATAATGTTCCTGTATAAGCAAAGATCATGTGTAATATGTTCATCAATTTCTTCCTGTTGTTCCTCTCTTCCTCTTAATCCAATCTTCCTTTACAGTGATCTCAAAAATATATATATAATACAGTGCCTTGCAAAAGTACTCACCCCCTTGGCTTTTTACCTATTTTGTGATATTACAGCCTTTAGTTAAATGTTTTTTTTAATCGGAATTATATGTGATGGATCAGAACACAATAGTCTAAGTTGGTGAAGTAAAATTAGAAAAATATATACATAAAACTATTTTTCAGAAATAAAAAAAACTGTGCATATGTATTCACCCCCATTGTTATGAAGCCCATAAAACGCTCTGGTGCAACCAATTACCTTCAGAAGCCACATTATTAGTGAAATGATGTCCACCTGTGTGCAATCTAAGTGTCGCATGGTCTATCATTACATGTTCACACCTTTTTGAAAGGCCCCAGAGGCTGCAACACCTAAGCAAGAGGCACCACTAACCAAACACTGCCATGAAGACCAAGGAACTCTCCAAACAAGCAAGGGAAAATGTTGTTGAGAAGTACAAGTCAGGGTTAGGTTATAAAAAAATATCCAAATCTTTGATGATCCCTAGGAGCACCATCAAATCTATCATAACCAAATGGAATGAACTTGGCACAACAGCAAACCTACCAAGAGACGGCCGCACACCAAAACTCATGGACCAGACAAGGAGGGCATTAATCAGAGAGGCAGCACAGAGACTATGGTAACTCTGGATGAGCTGCAGCGTCCACATGGGAAAAAAACATTTAAATCAAAAAATCATTCCACTTTTCCTTTTAGGTGGAGACACAGATTAGGCTAGGGCCTCATGATATATAAATTGTGGTTGGGAGGGAATGAGAGGTCACTGCTGCAAAGTCCCTTTTGGGAGGGACACTGGGGACAATGATAATTCGTGCCTCTTGCTACTCCCCCTCTGGTGCATACACAACAACTTTTTTTGGTGTCTTCGGCCTGTTTTTGTTGGTAGAATGCTCTCATGAATTCTGCTAAAAGCATCAGGTTTTCTGGGAGGGATCTTTACTGGTAGATGAGGGACGTGATAATTTATTTAATGAATTTGAGGAAGTCTTTCTGTGGATTTGGTGTAAGTGACATAAACATTATAAATGGCCAAATGAATAAGATAAATTGCAACTTTTTATACCAGAAACTGGACCTCCTTGTTGCTAAATAGGGCTGTAGAATCTGATCGTTGACATCCACTCCCCTATGTAGAGATTATAATCTTGGATGCATGCAGGCTTTTGAACGTCACTGTGTTTTCTGGGAATCTCCACTGAGGTGTTATTGTGGATGGTGGACAGGACGTACACATCTCTCTTATCCTTCCACTTCATGGCCAGTACTTCCTCGTTCCTCAGACTTGCTGATACCCCCCTTTGTTGCCTTATGTTCACTAAAGTTTCTGTTTTTTTCTGGTGGTACAACAGGCCAAGGTTGTTTCACGGTAAAGGTGGTGGAAAATGTGCAGTCTGGTATAGAAGTTTTTTAGGTAGATGTGAAAACCTTTTTGGAAAAGTGGAAATGCCAGGTCCCAGAAAATGTTTCCACTTTTGCCAATGTAGGTTGGGCACTCAGGGGCTGGAGCTGCATAAACACAAAATCCCGGGTCAAGAGCAATCGCTTGCTCCAGGCCTGCTTCAATTATACCACCTGATGGTGGTCACAAGTGGATCGCAAAATCTGGTTCTGGAACCCACCCAGCCAAGGTGGCTTGTAAAACCTGGACCAGATTCCACCTTAGTTCCCTGAAAATGAATGCATGTGAGGTGAAACATAACATCCATCAATCACCTCGCCTTTCATAATGTCACAATATATATAAATATGATGGTTTGGACAGTTTCCAGAAACAGACAAAATCTCACAATCCTAGTGATTGTTTAAAAAAGAAAAGAGAAAGAGACAGAGCTCTTTCAGATGTTGTGGGATTTTTAATTTGAGACAGTATGTCTGTTATAAAGGTGAGCACCGAAGACAACAGTTCAATAAGAAAGTATACATTTATTAATAGTATCAAAAATAAAAACACAGCCATAATACATATTTAGACCATGAGTTGATGCTTGATGTATGAAATCAGATGCGCAGGAATAGCCAACATGTTTTGCAAGATGCTTCATCAGGGCACTGCATATATCTGTGATTTCATCTACATTGCATGAGACATAAACATGTCATTAGTACAGTATCAAACATACATTTGTAAATTCATTGATAAAAATAACAAGAAGTTTTTAACATTACATGTTACATGATGACAGCATCAATTGTGTGCTCACCTGGTCTTTAAAAGATTGGACGATTTGACGGACCCTTAACCATTCGTTCGCCCATCATAAAATACACTAGCTGGGGCTAATTCCCGATGAAAGCCAGATCCAAACGGGATAGCCAGTGGGAAAATTGGATCGTGATTGTTCCGATATTGTGAGCATAAGCAATCTAAAGATTAAATTACAGAGGTAATAATAAAGTTGGATTGTAGTCCACATATATAGACTGATATAATATAAGATACTAGCACCAAGGTAAATATGGCATGTTCTTAATATTAGTCTATTCAAATATAACATTAGGGAATGAACATGGTAATGAGGATTTTTTATTGTATTTTAGACTTTATATATTATTTATTATTCTAGTGGGTCAAACTTCAAAACAGGAGGCAAGAGAGGAGAGGGGGTAGAATAACAAGATAGTAGAGAGAATGAGTATACTAAAAAAGTGTAAATCTCTTATATAGCTTACCCAATGGCCGGTATAGCAGTAATGGGGTGCATATACAACGCATCTCATCAACACCATATATCACCAACCATGGGTGTAAATATATATGTCTGCTTTAATGCACCCTCCGAGCCTCCAAATTACCAGCAAGCCTTAATGCTTCGAATAAATACTGCCATCTTATATGTCCACGATCCCACCGGAAGTGAAGGGTCGGAGCTGACCCCTGACATCACTTCCGATTCGGGCGTCCCTGGAGGTGTGCATGCGCATCAGTCCCAACAGATGGTAATGGTGCGTTGGCGCCGTCAGTCACACAGATATTCCCCCTATAGTTGGGATATTTGTGCGTCCCTGGTAATGAGGAGGGAGGCTTATGTCCCGCCTCACTTCCCGTCCATGCTTCACAGCGTGTGACTGACGGCACTGATGCACCATTACCATCTGTTGGGACTGATGCGCACGAGCGCCTCCAGGGACGACCGGACCAGAAGTGATGTCAGGGGTCAGCTCCGACCCTTCACTTCCAGTAGGATCGTGGACATATAAGATGGCGGTCTCGGCATAATGCCGACGCACGCATCTTGATGTCCGAGGTGTAGTGTACTACACACTGCTGCCAGGTTTTTGCTATCAAGGGATCCTATCAGGTAAGAGAATTTATTCAAAGCATTAGGGCTTGCTGGTAATCTGGAGGCTGGGAGGGTGCATTAAAGCAGAGATATATTTTTACACCCATGGTTGGTGATATATGGTGTTGATGAGGTGCGTTATATGCACATTACTGCTATATTTTTTTTTTTTTTTTATTTTAATATTTTTATTGAAAGGTATGCAACAGATACAATTATGGGGTAACTTCATAAAACTAGACAATCAATATATCACAACATGAAAATAACCAATACTCTGAGGTATCCTGCGGAGGATTCAAGGCATATAATTGTTGTATCAAGAGAGAGGAGATGTTTATAACAAGTCGCCATGTCTTCTCCAGTTAATGAGCATTAGGGGTAGCCTCTCCATCCTGGAGGGAGAGAGAGACCAGCCAGGTCACTGTCTGAAGTTTATGACCATGTATATTACTAGGTTCTGAGTACACCGTTCATTTTTTTTTATTTAAATACCTGAAGTCAGGTAGAAATCAGGGATAGACTTAGGTGAGAAGAAGAGTACAAGAAAGGGGTGGAGAGAGAGGGGGGGGGAGATAAAGAAGAGAAAGGGAAAAAAAAGGAAAAGGGGGAGTGGAGCAGTGGGATGGGGGTGTGTCATCCCCCGGGAGCTAGGATCATCAAAGCCTGTCAGGCAATAGGGTTTACTGGCAGAGATCTTGATATTCATCGGAGAAGCGGTATTGGACCCAATAAAACCATCTGGTCTGGTGTTCCTCCGTCTTATCTCGCAGTACCGAGGTCAAGTCCTCCATCTGTTCTATATCCCTCACCCTTGCGAACCATTGAGCAACTGTTGGCGGAGCTTGTTGTTTCCATAGAGGCGGAATGCACGCTCGTGCAGCATTAAGAAGGTGTTTGATAAGGGATTTATTATATTGTTTCCTTGATAGAGGGGTAAGGTTTAGCAGGACAGCGGCCGGGTTGTCCTGTAGGGCTATGTCGGTGAACTTATGTATAAGTTTAAGGACTGGTTCCCAGAAAGTTTTGAGCAGTGGGCATTCCCAGAATATTTGCAAGATAGGACCCTGATGAAGGCCACATTGCCAACAGCGGTCGGATTGGTTGGGGAATATCTTTGCCAGGACTGAGGGGGTTCTGTACCAGCGTGTAGTTATTTTATATGTGGTCTCCTGGTATTTGCTACATAGAGCAGACTTCTGTGCAAAGAATAGTATGCTGTCTTTTTGGGGAACCGAGAATGTAACTCCCAGGTCCCTCTTTCATTTTGCCAGATACGGGGGATCTTCAGTGGCATGAAGTTCTAGCAGTGATTTATAGGCGGTGGATAGGGAACCCCGAATCGGACCCTCCCCTAGACATATTTCTTCGAGAGAGTGAAGTTTTCGGTTAAATAGCGCTGGTTTGGGCAGTGAGCTCAGAAAATGAGAGAACTGAATAGTCCTCCAATGATCCAGTGTTAAAGGAGCCCGACCCGAGGACATAGTCTCTGTAGGGGGCCAGCCCGACGGCTGTAGGAGTTGGGAGGCCCTTAGGATTCCGTGCGGGGCCTGTGAATAGACAGTCGGGTCAGTGAGGCCGGGTGTGAACCCTGGGTGTCCTACAAGTGGGGTCATTGGGGAAGGGAAATTGCTCAGTGAGGAGAGACGAAAAAAATCTATCCATTTCCGCTAGAGTAGGGCCAATCAAAGGGTGAGCTGTCAGATGGGCATAGTGGATTTTCTCTACCCATGGTAATCCAGCTAGTGGGGCACCGGCGGCCTCCTGCTCTAGTGTTACCCATAATTTTGTGTTGCCATGTCTGCACCAGTCGACCACCCTGGCCATATGTGTTGCGGTGTAATACAGAGCAGGATCCGGGAGACCAATGCCCCCTCTAAGCTTAGGCCTTAACAGTAATTTTCTGCTAAGGCGCGGGTGTGCGCCTCTCCAGATAAATTTAATAAATGCTGACCGAACCGCGTGAAAGTAAGACTGGGGTATTTTGATAGGTAGTGTTTGTAATAAGTACAGGAGCCTTGGCATTGCGTTTATCTTGAGGACGTTGCAGCGACCAAACCAGGACAGGGCCAGGGAATCCCATCTTTTAAGGTCTGTGGTTAACGTTGATAAGAAAGGCTGGTAGTTGAGGGGAAAAACGTTGCTTAAATCTGTGGGAATTTTTGTTCCCAAGTATTGGATCGAGCGTTTAGCCCATTTAAATGGGAAAAAGGGCGCAGCCTTGCCACCGTAGAGTCCGACAGGGAGACATTCAGTGCCTCTGATTTTTGCAGGTTGACCTTGAATTTGGATAGAGCTCCGTACCTTTTCAGCTCCTGTAACAAAGATGGCAAGGAGATAAGAGGCTCTGTGACATAGAATAATAGGTCATCCGCGTATGCTGCCACCTTGTGTTGGCGTGAGCCGGCTTGGATGCCTTTAATAGAAAGGTTGCCTCTGATGTGGTGTAGGAACGGCTCTAGGGAGAGGACAAACATCAAAGGTGATAGGGGGCAGCCCTGTCTAGTGCCGTTTGAGATTGAAAAGGGGGCAGAGTTGTGGCCATTTACACGTACCGATGCTGTAGGATTTTTGTAGAGGGCTGCTATCCAGGACAGGATGGGGTCGGACATTCCAACGAACTTGAGTGTTTCCCGTAGAAAAACCCAGTCCACCCTGTCAAAAGCCTTTTCGGCATCTGTGGACAAGAGTAAAAGGGGGGTGCGGGATCTTTTTGCTTTTGCTATAATGTTCAGAGTCCGGATAGTGTTGTCCCTTGCTTCCCTACCCTGGATAAAGCCGACTTGGTCTGTGGTTACTATACGTTGCAGCAGGGCATTCAGTCTAGCCGCTAGGACTTTGGTAAAGAGTTTGATGTCACAGTTCAGGAGAGAGATGGGCCTGTAACTGGCACACAGCAATGGATCCTTACCCGGTTTGGGTATCACTGTAATAGAGGCACTCAACATATCAGCTGGTAGACGGTGTCCTTCTAATATGGCATTGAACGCCTCAAGGAAGTGAGGTGTCATTAGGTGTTGGAACGTTTTATAATAGGGAAGGGTGAATCCGTCGGGTCCAGGGGCCTTTCCAGGCTGGGTATCAGCTATTGCGGCTGCAAGTTCCTCAGCGGAGATAGGCTGAGATAGGGCCTCCCTTTCTTCGGCTGTCAGTTTGGGCAAATCAGTTTCTTCTAGGTATGTTCGGACATCTGAGAGGGACTGGGATGTTGAGTCAGAGGTGGAATCTAAATTGTACAGTTTAGAGTAAAAGTCTCGAAACGTCTCAGCTATGTCAGGTGTAGTATGGACTTTAGCGCCTGGCGAGGTAAGTAAGGTCGGGACGTATGTCTGAGATCGCTTAGTACGTAGTGCATTTGCTAGTAAGCGGCCACATTTGTCGCCGTACTCGTAAAAGGAGCGGCGCGCTTTTAACAGCACATGCTTCGCCGTATATAAGGAGTGTTCCCTTATAGCTTCTCTAAGCTGAACTAATTCTGCTTCCACCGTACGGTCCGGCTGATTCTTGTGTTGACGTTCTAGGGTATAAAGTTGTGCCAATAAATTGGATAGGGTTTTAGATTGACGCTGTTTGGCAGCATGCCCATGTTTGATTAGGATTCCCCTAATATAACACTTATGTGCGGACCACACAGAGATTGGGTCCTCAACGGAGCCAGCGTTGGTGGAAAAATAGGAGGTAAGTTCCCTATGAACATTAGCTGCAATTTCGGGGTCCTTCAAGAGTGTTTCATTCAGTCGCCATGTGGAGTTCTTGGGGGACGCTTGTGATATGGTAAGTTCCAGAACAATTGGGGCGTGATCGGAGAGTGTAATGTGACCGATATCTGATTTGTTGACCAGGGGCAGCGATGCATGCTTTAGTAAGAAAAAGTCTATTCTGGAATAAGAGCCATGAACATGGGAATAGAAGGTGTAGTCACGTTCTCGTGGGTGGAATATTCTCCAGATGTCAACTAATTGATAGGAGTGGAGAAGGTCTTTGAGGCGACGGCGAGTTCCCCGGGGTAAGGAGGAGGAGTTGGAGGAGGAGTCCTTATGGGGGTCCAAGGTCAGATTGAAGTCCCCTCCCAGTATCAGAGTTCCTTCAAGGAAAGAGTCAAGGGTGGACAAGAAGGTTTCAAGGGTAGGGAGTTGGTTTGAGTTGGGGAGGTAAATGTTCGCAAGGGTGAAGGTCTGGGAGCTAATTTTCCCTTTCAGCAGCAGGAATCTGCCCTCCTGATCATGGTATTCCTCGAGGAATTGCCAGTGAAGGGATTTTGATATGAGGATACTCGTCCCTTTAGATTTAGAGGTTGAGGATGGACTGTGATAAGACGTCGGGAAATTTTTGTTTGTTAGAGTGGGTACCTTGTCTGCCCTAAAATGGGTCTCTTGGAGAAAGGCGACATCCGCCTTGTTCCTCCAGAGCTCCGCAAGACAGCTAGTGCGCTTCTCCGGGGAATTTAAACCCTTGACATTCCAAGATAAGACCTTTACAGGCATTGTGTCAAAAATATAGAATTGACCACTGTCAGCTCCCGGGAGGTGAGGGGTGGGATGGGGAGATGGGGCTGGGGGGGGGGGGGGGGCAAGAGAAAGATAGAGTGGGAGTGATGAAAGGGGAAGAGGAAAGGGGTAAGGTTAAGCACAAGGAAGAGTCTAGAGAAGAATAAAGATTCCGCTATGGAGAGCTACTGCCTCCAGGGCAGAGTATACCTAGGTTGGGGAGTGGCAAGACACGGTTGGGTACAGAGCCCCAACCATCGGAGCCCCCGCAGCAATTTTAATTAGATACTTAAGGCACATATGGAGTACGTTAGGGTTAAACTGGTGAGCCACAGAGGGGAAGGTATAAACACAAGCATGTGGGAATACCAATATAGTAGGCACTGTCCCCTCCGGGGGACTAGGCGGAGACCCCCCCCAGAAAAGGGTTGGTGTCAGTGTTGGCCAACTGCACCCGCCTCACAAATAAAACAACATAGGATAAAATAGGAATGAGGAAGGGTCTGTTGGGCAAGGGTCTGTTGGGCCTAGTGGCCACACGTCCTAGTGACCCTACCCAGGGAAGTACGGCGGGACATGGGTGTGCTCGTGCAGTTGGCAGGGCAGCACCGGTACCAAGGACATGAAACTGTAAAGAATTTAAACCATTAACGGCAGCAGTAACAGCAATATCAACTTGCAGAATAGTCTAAAAGGAATAAACAACATGTTAAGACATACTGACATCTACATTATATCTAGGTAGCATGAGGAAAAAAAAAAAAAACAAAAAAAAAAAAAAAAAAAAAAAAAAAAAAAAAAAAAAAAAAAAACATGGGGTTAGCTTTAGTGTCGGCCAAGTGCATTAGACTCCAGAACGAAAAAATAAAATAAAAGGGACGAAGAGTCTGTTAGGCCTAGTGGTTGTCCATCTTAATAATCTATCCCAAGGTGTCAGTAGTAATATCAGCTTGTTGGATTATCAAGAGGAACAAACAACCTGACAACCTGTTAAGAAGTGTTAACATCCACATAAAATGTAGATAGCATGTATAAAGAAAGCAACAAAACACAAAAAAAAAAAGGGAAAAAATGAGGGGGGAAAACCGCTCTCCCTGCGTTCCGGCTAGTCGGACTAGGTATAGGGTCTGTGTCTTTAGACCCGAGTCCGATAAAAATGCTTACGTAGCGTTCCAGATGCACCCTCCTGAGTAAAGTGAGGGAAAGTTAAAACATGCATGGTCTGACTGGAGCAAGTGTGTAGTGTCGCTGATTCACTGGGTGGCTTAATAAGCAAGATCACCCGGCTGCCTCCTCATTTGGAGCTTGTCGTCGGGAATTCCCTGGTGAGCGAGGACCTCCCCGGTTACGTCGGTTTCGAGCCCTCTGTGGTCTGGCCATGAGGGCCTGATGTTGCGGTTCCCTGGGGACGATCACCGTGAGCCAATTGGGAATGGGGACTGGGTCCATCTCTGCAAAGGCAAACAGGTCTGGTAGCTCTGATGGATGGCGCAGGGGGAAGGTATTTGGGCCCTTGCGGACTATGAGGTGGAATGGGTGACCCCATTTATAGGTGAGTCCCTTCACGCCTAGACCGTCCAGAAGAGGTTTTAGTGACCGCCGCATCAGCAAAGTCTTTCTGGAAATGTCCGGAAGAAGGTGGATTGCTGCACCATCAAATTCTAGGACCCCCACTTGCCACGCTCTTCGTAATATCTCCTCTTTGAGGGTAAAAGTGTGCAAACAGCAGAGGACATCTCTGGGTCTGTCAGCAGGGCCGAGTCTGGGGCCCATGGTCCTATGCACTCTGTCAATGATTATTTCTGCGTCCGGCGGGCGGTCTAGATAGCGGTTAAAGATGTGAGTCCCTGTCGGGCGTAGCTCTGATTGCGGGACAGGTTCTGGGATCCCTCGCAGTCTGATGTTTTGCCGTTGGCTGCGGTTCTCTAAGTCGTCCATGTGCAATTGTATTTGTATCATTTGGTCATTGAGGTCACTGTTAGAGGTCTGCAAGGCTTGTGTCGTTATCTGTTGTTCCTGTTCAAGGGAAGTAACACGTGAGTCCAGGGCAGTCACCTCATGCTTAATGTTTTGCACTTCCCCTCTCAGGGCTGTCTCCATTCTGTGTGCTATTGTCTCTAAGTCGTCTCTTGTGGGTAGTTGTTGTAGGAATGCCCATAACTTTTGCACTGAGCCTGTGTCAAGGGGGATACCCTGTGTGTGGGGTGGGTTAGGATAGTTATTCACTGCGTCCTGGTGAAGAGATGGTGATCCCTGTTCCTCTGTGTTGAGTTCCGGGCTGTAGCACAGGACGCCATGTGGTGTGGATGCCGTGGGGGACGTAGAGAGCTCCGGGCTGCACATGCCGTCCTCTGTTGCTGCAGAGCCTGTCAGCGATCTCGGGAGGCAGGGGGAGAGATCACTGGGAGGAGTAAACGGCGGCATTATGTGGTCCTCCGCCAGCTGCGGTGATGGTCCCGGCTCAGTGCTGTGCTTCCTTGCAGCCGTGTGGCTGGCCTGCGCCATCTTGGAATTCGCGGGAGTGGATGCTGCGGGTTGCTGCGGCAATAGGTAGCGATCCATGCTGCTCTGGGTGGCGGTAAGGTACCGGTCCTGTTTCCTTTGCATTCAGGGGTTCAGTGGGTACCTCCGTTGTGCTGTATTTCTGCTCGGTAAGGCTACGGGAGAGCCGATGGTCGGGAGCTCCGTGAGAGAACGTCCTCACGCCGCCATGCCTAGGCCACGCCCCAGCTAGTGTATTTTATATATATAAATATAATTAAATTAATTATATATATGAAAGAAATGTGCAATAAATGTTTCCATTTACTGAAAGAGGGAGAGGTTTTTTAACCACTTAAGCCCCGGACCATTTTCCTGGCCAAAGACCAGAGCACTTTTTGCGATTCGGCACTGCGTTGCTTTAACTGACAATTGCGCAGTCGTGCGAGTGGCTCCCAAACAAAATAGACGTCCTTTTTTTTCCCACAAATAGAGCTTTCTTTTGGTGGTATTTGATCACCCCTGCGGTTTTTATTTTTTGCGCTGTAAACAAAAAAGAGCACCAATTTTAAAAAAAAAAACGCATTATTTTTTACATTTTGCTACAATAAATATCCCCCAAAAATGTTTTTTCTTAATTTCTTCATTTTAGGCCAATACGTATTCTTCTACATATTTGTTGGTAAAAAAAACACAATAAGCGTTTATTGATTGGTTTGCCCAAAAGTTATAGCGTCTACAAAATAGGGGGTATAGTTATTGTGACGGATCTCGGATGCCTCTCTCTGAGATTTTTTTTTTACATTTTACTTGCACATTGTGACGGATCTCGGATGCCTCTTCTGAGAATCTCCGCCAGACCTGTGTCTCCTGTCCTCCAAATGCACCCGCAGCCTGCAGATTCGCCATAACCAGCCCTTAACCCCTCAATCACGAGACAAGCCACACAGGTGTTGAGGGTTAAACATCCAGAGCATAAACTCTTTATTAAGTTTCAAACATACACTTTTAAACACAGTTGGGGACACCCTCCTTAGCCTTGTCATAGAGGGGGTAGGGGACAAGGAAGAACCAATGGAAACTCAACACTTGTGTATTCAAACAGCTACAGTTGAAACACATAAAGGGATTATGATAAGCAGGCAGCCCCTCCTAACAGATCCCCTGCTGGGAGATGTCTCCAGTCCAGACCTTTCGTCTACATGCCATGACCCAACACAATTAACACAGCAACAAGAGGGGGGGGGGGGGGGGGGGAGAAGGGATGCAGCATTACATCGCATTATCTCAATGGCACTTTGTCCCCAAGTCTCTCCCAAGTCCATTCTGGGCCATAGTCTGTGGGTAGGAGGCCAAAGCAGAGCCCCTTCCAAAACACACAGTGACAGTGGGTTCTGTCACATTTCTCCCCTTTTAAAAACAGACTAACCAGGTCCTTGACCCTCAACTGGTCTGGACCTGCGTTAGTCACAAATTCCCACCCCAGGCAAACAGAAAAAGAAACAGTACGACTCTGGCGCTGGGGAGCAAAACCGCACATACGGTCTCCCGTGAATAAAAACAGCCGCTTTAGAGCAGGACTGCCTGTCCGCACTCCCGTGAGAGGGGGCCTGGTTGCATGTATTGGGGGGAGCTGAGTAATCCTCTGCCCCGATGCCAGCGCTTCAGCTGGTAGGGAGCATAGGCTGGTAGTGCTAAGCCTTTGAGGAAGAAAAGGAACTTGCTCTTCTCCTGGTGTAGTTACCAGCCGCTGGGGAGGTATCTTGCAGGGACTATCTCCCAGACTCTCCATCTCTTTTTCTGATGCTGGGCAGAGACCAACAGCGCTCTTCCCCGTAGCCAGCGCTTCTGCTGGGGGGACATATGCAAAGATATTCAGCCGCTGAAGAGGGGGAAGGGTTTTTTCCCCTCCCGGTTCTGTGACCAGCTGCTGGGGCAACTTTTGACAGGGGCCATCTCCCAAACCCTCCAAAAACATACTGAGGGCTGGGCAGGGGCCAGCGGCACTCTGCCCCATAGCCAGCGCTTCTGCTGGGGGGATAAACACTGGGGTAGTGTCCAAGTACTGGGGAAGTAGAATGGCTTTCTCCACTCCCGGTGGGGATTTCCGCTGCTGGGGAAACAGCTCCCGAAGATCATCTCTCGGACTCTCCGGATCCAATTCTGAGGGTGGGCAGAGGCCACCGGCACTCTGCTCTGTCGCCAGCGCTTCTGCTGGGGATATAAACACTGGGGTAGTGTCTAATTGCTGGGGAGGGAGAATGGCTTTCTCCACTCCCGGTGGGGATATCTTCTGCTGGGGAAACAGCTTACTGAGGTCATGTCCCAGACTCCCTGGATCTAACAGTGAGAGTGGGCAGAGGCCAGCGGCACTCTGCCCTGTAGCCAGCGCTTCTGCTGGGACACCGGATGCGATACTCTGGACTTGCTGCTGATCCCCATCTACCAGCCTTCCAGCGCCCGTCTCAACTCCCCCTTCTGAGACTTTTATGCCATTAGCTTGTCTCGCTGCCTGGGGAACCTCCGATGCCTTCCGGCATTCAAGCACTCGCAGTGCCCTCTGTATCATCGCCGCTTCTTCCATTGTGGTTAGAACGGGAAAACGTAGGGGTACCCCTGGCCCCATTTGCTCTGCATCTTCGCGACTGTCCGCTTTTTCTCCCAGACAGTCCCAGGCAACGTGAGCCATGCCGGGCTGCTGATCACCGTCAAACAGCCGCTTGTAGGCAATCTCGAGCTCCCATTCCTGCTCAACCAGGAACTCCAATTCCTCCAGGTCACATGCCTCTTCTGGGAGGTCCAGCACCTCATCTCGGAAGTCCAGGATGTCTTCCAGCCGCCACTCCTCGATGCTCCCAAAGTCTGGGTCTCCGTACATTTTTTTATGGAGCAGCCCCACGCTGCCGTAGCCAACGCCTTCTGTCGGGCTGCCATCTGCTGTACCTGGCCACAGTTGAGCCGCAAACCACCGGAGGGCTCTGTAGCTGGCGTCCAGCCTCATCTCCTCCCGGACCAATCTTCCGAGCTCCGTCTTCCAATCATCTCGCGGTTGTTCCCTCAGAAACACCTCTCGTGCACGGTACTGCGTCCAGTACATCTCTGTAGAGGAGGGAAGGATCTTCCCCTGATGGTGCCGCTCGTGGCTTAGCATCTCTTGCCAGAGTTGCCGGCGGATCACATCCTCCCAGCCGAGCATGGTGTGCTCTGTCGCTGGTCCCCGATGTTGCTTCCGCATGCCTTGCAGCCTCCTCCCGAACTCCGCTCTCATGCTGGCTGGTCCCCGTATTGCTTCTCGATGGCTGCCCGGATCTTGCATCCCGGTGGTGATTTGGATGTCCCAGACTGCAGGAGACATCCCACTGCTGCCACCACTGTGACGGATCTCGGATGCCTCTTCTGAGAATCTCCGCCAGACCTGTGTCTCCTGTCCTCCAAATGCACCCGCAGCCTGCAGATTCGCCATAACCAGCCCTTAACCCCTCAATCACGAGACAAGCCACACAGGTGTTGAGGGTTAAACATCCAGAGCATAAACTCTTTATTAAGTTTCAAACATACACTTTTAAACACAGTTGGGGACACCCTCCTTAGCCTTGTCATAGAGGGGGTAGGGGACAAGGAAGAACCAATGGAAACTCAACACTTGTGTATTCAAACAGCTACAGTTGAAACACATAAAGGGATTATGATAAGCAGGCAGCCCCTCCTAACAGATCCCCTGCTGGGAGATGTCTCCAGTCCAGACCTTTCGTCTACATGCCATGACCCAACACAATTAACACAGCAACAAGGGGGGGGGGGGGGGGGGAGAAGGGATGCAGCATTACATCGCATTATCTCAATGGCACTTTGTCCCCAAGTCTCTCCCAAGTCCATTCTGGGCCATAGTCTGTGGGTAGGAGGCCAACGCAGAGCCCCTTCCAAAACACACAGTGACAGTGGGTTCTGTCACACACATGATTGGGTATTCTTTGAAAAGAGAAGTTTCACCATATTCACTAATGTAAAAAAAAATGATGGGGCATTGAGTTTACCTTAAAAAAAAAGTAAAAAGAAATAAAAACACACAGTTTTTGTCCATTTCTTTATTAAAAATAAAAAAACATAATACATTTTTTTCCATTTTTTGGTTTTGCCGGCAGAGACTTGCAGCTGGAAAATTCAATTAAATGTAATTTTAAATTAATTTTTTTTCCTTTATATATGTCAGTTTTGCTGCAGCAGGTTCTATACATGGTACAGATGCACCAATTTACAGGCAGACTCCCCAGGCACTATATTTAAAAGAATTTAGAATTTTTATTGTTTCACTTTAAGCATCATTAAAATCACTGCTTCTTTAACCACTTAAGGACCAGAAGATTTTCCCCTTTAATGACCAGGCCATTTTTTGCGATACAGGACTGCATTGTTTTAACTGACAATTGCGCAGTCATGCGATGCTGTACCCAAACCAATTTAATGTCCTTTTTTCCCCAAAAATAGTGCTTTCTTTTGGTGGTATTTGATCATGCATTTTTTATTTTTTGGGCTATAAACAAAAAAATACTGACAATTTGAAAAAAAAGCTATATTTTTTAAATATTTGCTATAATAAATATCCCCAAAAAATTTTATAAAAAAACGATTTTCTTCCTCAGGTTAGACCGATATATATTCTACAAATTTTTGGTATAAAAAACAGAAAATCACAATAAGCATATATTGATTGGTTTGTGCAAAAGTTATAGAGTCTGCAAAATAAGGAATAGATTTATGGTATTTTTATCATTATATATTTTTTTACTAGTAATAGCAGTGATCTGCGATTTTTAGCGGGACTGCGACATTGCAGAGAACAGATGGGACAGCTAACTGACATTTTTGACACTTTTTGGGAACCAGTGACATTATTACAGTAATCATTGCTAAAAATATGCACTGTTATTGTACTAATGACACTGGCAGGGAAGGGGTTAACATCAGGGGCGATCAAGGTGTTAAATGTGTTCCCTGCAGGTGTGTTCTAACTGTATGGGGGATGGGATGCCTGGGGAAACACACAGATCCATCTTCCTGCATAGAAGAAAAACAGGATCTGTGTGCTCTTCCCTGTCAGAATGGTGATTTGCCTTGTTTAATCAGGCAGATCCCTGTTCGGTCACTGTGGGGAACGATCACGGGTGGCCGGTGGACATCGAGTCTGCCCTACCCTCTGATTGTCTCCCCAAGCTCCCCAGTGGGCATGCACACCCACAAACTATAGTTCCTGAGCCAACCTACAATGACGGCTGACAATGGTCAGCAAGGGGTTAACCATTTCAGCCCCGTAAGGTCTTACCCCCTTAATGGCAAGGCCATTTTTTGCGATACGACACTGCGTTTCTTCAACTGACAATTGCGCAGCCGTGCAGCGCTGTACCCAAACAAACTATGGGATATTTTTATGCCATTTTTATTTATTTTATTTTTTACTAGTAGTGGCAGCGGTCAGTCATTTTTAGCAGGACTGCGACATTACTGCGGACAAATCGGACACCTAACTGACACTTCTGACACTTTTTGGGGACCAGAGACATTATTACAGTGAGCAGTGCTAAAAATATGCACTATTACTGTACTAATGACACTGGCAGGGAAGGGGTTAACATCAGGGGCGATCAAAGGTTTAAATGTGTCCCTAGGGGGTACTTGTTAAGTGTGTGGGGTTTGCTCTGACTGGGGAAAGACAGATATCCATGTTCTGGGGAACACAAGATGTATATCTTCTCCCCTGTCAGAACGGAGACTGCCATTCTGCCTCGTGGGTGGGTGGCCGACCCGACCTGCTGATTGGCTCCCCCTCTGTCCAATCAGCATGCGAGTGCACCCCCTAGAGAGTATTGCAGTCGGCAAGTGGTTAAAAACGTTCTTTTTAAAACAAATTTTTGCATTGATACATGTCCCCCGAGCAGTAACCGGGCCCCTATATATTTTCAACTTTGGGTCCCATAGACTTTAGGGTTCGTGGTTCGGGTCCAAACTTTTTCCATGTTTAAAGTTCTGTGTTGGCCCAACTCTAATAACTACACTACTGTCTAGTTAAAACAACAACATCATTTGAAAGTGTACAATGCCTTTAGTTTTTGGCAATTTTTAAAAACTGTGTTTCAGAAGTCAGTCTTTTTTCAAACTGACACTTTGTTATATCTTTTAGGTAATTGTGAAATATCTATCTCATCTCCCAATAAAAAAAGGATACATAAATAGACTACAAAAACTGGAATGTTATACTTAACCACTTCAGCCCCGGACCAATTTGCAGCCAAAGGACCAGGCCCCTTTTTGCGATTCGGCACTGCGTCGCTTTAACTGACAATTGCGCGGTCGTGCGACGTGGCTCCAAAACAAAATTGGCGTCCTTTTTTTCCCACAAATAGAGCTTTCTTTTGGTGGTATTTGATTGCCCCTGCGGTTTTTATTTTTTGTGCTATAAACAAAAATAGAGCGCCAATTTTGAAAACAATGCAATATTTTTTGCTTTTTGCTATAATAAATATCCCCAAAAAATATATAAAAAAACATTTTTTTTCCTCAGTTTAGGCCGATCCGTATTCTTCTACATATTTTTGGTAAAAAAATCACAATTAGCGATTATTGATTGGTTTGCGCAATAGTTATAGCGTTTACAAAATAGGGGATAGTTTTATAGCATTTTTATTAATATTTTTTTTTTACTAGTAATGGCGGTGATCAGCGATTTTTATTGTGACTGCGACATTATGGCGGACACATCGGACATTTTTGACACATTTTTGGGACATTTGTCATTTATACAGAAATCAGTGCTATTTAAATAGCACTGATTCCTATGTAAATGACAGTTGTAGTGAAAGAGTTAACCACTAGGGGGCGGGGAGGAGTCAGTGTGACGTGTTGTGTTTTTTTTTACAGTAGGGGGCGTGGCTGTACGTCTGACGTCATTGATCGGCGTTCCCGATGACAGGGAACAGCCGATCACTGACAGTCAGTGTAGGAAGCGCGGGGAGAGGTTTGTTTACACAAACCTCTCCCCGTTCTTCAGCTCCGTAACCCGATCGCGGGACACCAGCGGCGATCGGGTCCGCTGGTCCCGCGGCCGGGGTCACGGAGCTCCCGACCGGGTTGCGAGCGTGCCGCTGGCGGCGCGCGCGCGAACCACAGGCAGGCACATGCACGATCACGTACAGGTACGTGATTTTGCCTGCCCGTGCCATTTTTGCCGACGTATATCGGCGTTAGGCGGTCGGGAAGTGGTTAAAGTGGAAGTAAACCCCCCTATCGTTTTCAGCCAAGGAAGCTGCCATCTTTGCCTCTGTTTAATGTTCAACTGCCACAGTGCTGCACATGTGATCCGTTATGACACCAGCCATTGGATGGTTTGACTGTTTGGTTGAGAGCACAGCCAATGTGCAGTTAGCATTCACGGCATGCCTTTTTTTTTTAGACTGTTAAATCGATGGGTTTACTTCCGCTTTAAAGTAGATCTAAAACCAAAGTGGATAGCATTTAGTTTGCTGAAGCTGCTGTATCATAGCCAATTCCTATTTCTGTAAAGTTCAGTTTGTATCTCTTTTTACCTTCATTTTAACATCTCCATGCTGCTGATCTCCTCCAGTCTCAGCCACTTCCTATCTAGATGTAGGCATGTTCAGTGTCAGCTACTCACCATCACCCTGGACCAGCTTCCTGATAGTGGCAATAGTGGAAAATGCCTGTGCAATAAGTGACAACATGACTACCCAGAGTCTCCACATGTGACAGGCTGACATAACAGGGGCTGAATTTTCCATAAATGGAAATACCTAAACAAGGACCTTCATGGCAGGATAGCCAGATGTTGTGTTGTAATTAGATTACAGATGATATACAATTAAATGATTAGGTTTACAAATGTATCAAAAAATGTATTAAAAAAATACTCACTCCTAAATCTTCTACTTATTTAAATCCAGTAAAAAGAACTCTTCATTTTTGTGGTTGTAGCAAAAGATGTGGATCAAAATCTCACTGCTTATGGCCAGCATATTACTTAACCTTTTGCATTTTAAACTAAAAGTACGCCAAATGAATATTGCTCAAGGATAATGCACAAAAGAGTTCAAAGTTAGAAGATCTTAAGCTCGTTCAACTGTAAATGAATACATACAAGATACAAAGGTATTACTGATAATGATGGTGACAAAAACAAGGACAACAGTGGAACTAAGTAATATATTCTTTGACGCTTTGTATGTTTGATTTTAGGAATCACTAAATTAAATTTGAAATGTGAAAAAGGGATTGACAGTAAAATAATTGTACAATTGCAAGGTATAACATTTCTATAGGTTAGATGTTATCCATGGTATCATATATAAACGTTGTTATATTTTTAAAGATGATAGGGTACAAATCAGATCATGAGGGCAACTAAACCGATGCCAGTTACACTCGCATGACTGAAGCCCCAGGCTGTCACACTTTTTTCTGCATTAGGCTATGGGGATGCGCTGTCAGTTGCTGTCGCTGGCTCTGTTTTCAACTGTCCACAATTACTTTCTTTTTTGACAGTGACTCTTCCTCCCTAGATACATTTGTTTTTAAGAAAGAGGAAAAAAATCTCTTAGACCTTACATTTTACAAAATAATTGTAAACAAATGTATTATTTTGTCATTTATAACTTTTTTATATACTATTTGTCTTTATTTGCTTTCATAATTATTTGTATTGCATATTTTCGTTTAGCAGCAATATACAGAAATGTATATATAGCATATACCAGAATGCAGATTGAAGGGACTAAACACTGATTTAAATGTTCTTCTTCAATCAAGTAGACTAAAGCCCCATACACACGGTAGGATTTTCCCATGGATTCTGTCCTATCGGACAATGTTGTCGAAAAATCCGACCGTGTGTAGGCACCATCGGACAGTGTACGTCGGATTGTCCGACGGACAAAGTCCTATCTCCTGCTGGATAGATTTTTCGACAACAAAGTCCGATCACACCAAATCCGATCGTGTGTATCGAATTCCTGACGGACAAAGTGCCATGCATGCTCAGATCACATTACAAGACCAAAGCTATTGGCTACTAGCCTCTATGTAGTCCCGTCGTATGCAACAAACGTCACCACGTTCAGAATGATCGGATTTTCCGACAACTTTGTCCGACCGTGTGTATGCAAAACCAACATCGGACAAAGTACGACGGACAGGATCCGACGGAACTGGTCCTCGGATAATCCGCGCATGTGTATGGGGCTTAAGGCCAATCTGCTGTGAATAGTGAAGTCCATGAATTAAAACTTCAAGGATGTAAACAGAAATGAATAAACTGAGCAGCATAAAGTGTTACCTGGACCCTTATAGGGGCAATATACAAATATTAATTAAATTACAAACGCATTTCTTAACATGTTTTGTATTTAAACAGTGTCTTCATTCAAATATATATATATATATATATATATATTTCTTTTTTGTGGCGGTAGGACCCTGTGCTACCTGGAGGATTGCTGGTTTACGCTAGATTTTGAAGAGAAAGGCACGCTGATTGCACAGCTGTGTGCTGGGCTATTTAGTTTTGACCTGGTTATGGCTCAGGGTTCCACCCAACAGACAGGAAGTCTGTGCATGGGAGTCAGGTGGACTCCCATTCCTCCGAGAGGAGTCAGAGGCTGCATGGGGCAGCCAGAGTATGCATGTCTGCAGGAGGCAGACGTACTTGGTGTCAGAGCAGCAAGGCGCTGATAAGGAATGAGCTAGGAGAGAGCTTAACTCTAGAAAACTCTTTTGGGACTGAGGAGCAGATCTAAGGCCTAGGCTAAAGGCCTGAATCAGCCGTATGGGAAGAATGTAAGCCAGGAGGCAAAAGTATTGAGTGTGCAAGATACAATAATGGTGGGGAACCCCCTGCGTGGGTACTGATGTCGTTGTGAACTTTTCTGTGCTTCTAAATAAAAGTGGGCTACCAGGCCCTTAAAAATACAGTTTTGTACTGGCATACTCACTGGAAAACACACCTACCGTTTGAGTCTGATAACCCCAATCTCACAATATATATATATATATATATATACACACACATACAGGTGTGTGTGTGTATATATATATATATATATATATATATATATATATATATATATATATATATATACAGTGGCTTGCAAAAGTATTCACCCCCCTTGGCATTTTCCCTCTTTTGTTGTCTCACAACCTCCAATTAACATGGATTGTTTGAGGATTTGCATCATTTAATCTACAGAACATGCCCACAACTTTGAAGATGTTTTTTTTATTGTGAAGCCAAAAACACATAGGACAAACTAACAGAAAAAGTCAATGTGCATAACTATTTACCCCCCTAAAGTCAATACTTTGTAGAGCCACCTTTTGCGGCTATCACAGCTCCAAGTCACTTTGGATAAGTCTCTATGAGCATGCCACATCTTACCATTGGGATTTTTGCCCATTCCTCCTTGTAAAACTGCTCCAGCTCCTTCAAGTTGGGTGGTTTGCGCTTGTGAACAGCAATCTTTAAGTCTGACCACAGATTTTCTATTGGATTGAGGTCTGGTCTTTGACTAGGCCAGTCCAACACATTTACATGTTTCTCCTTAAACCACTCGAGTGTTGCTTTAGCAGTGTGTTTTGGGTCATTGTCCTGGTGGAAGGTGAACCTCCATCCTAGCCTCAAATCACACACAGAGTGGTACAGGCTTTGCTCAATAATATCCCTGTATTTAGCACCATCCATCTTTCCCAGTCCCGACTGCTGAAAAACATACCCACAGAAAGTGATTCTGTTTTTTGGGTGATGTGATGTGTTGGGTTTGCACCAGACATAGCATTTTCTTTGATGACCAAAGTTAAATTTTAGTCTCATCAGACCAGAGCACTTTCCTCCATACATTTTGGGAGCCTCCCACATGCCTTTTTGCAAACTCAAAATGTTCCATTTTGTTTTTTGCTGAAAGTAATGGCTTTCTTCTGGCCACTTTGCCATAAAGCCCAACTCTATGGAGCGTACGGCTTATTGTCTTCCTATGTACAGATATTCCAGTCTCTGCTGTGGAACTCTGCAGCTCCTCCAGGGTTACCTTAGGTCTCTGTGTTGCCTCTCTAATTAATGCCCTCCTTGCCCGGTCCATATGTTTTGATGTGTGGCCATTTTCCTGTTGTGCCATGTCCTTTCCATTTGGTTATGATAGATTTGATGGTGCTCCTAGGGATCATCAAAGATTTGGATATTTTTTTATAACCTAACCCTGACTTGTACTTCTAAACAACATTGTCCTTACTTGTTTGGAGAGTTCCTTGGTTTTCATGGCAGTGTTTGGTTTGTGGTGCCTCTTGCTTAAGTGTTGCAGCCTCTGGGGCCTTCCAAAAAGGTGTGTATATGTAATGATAGATCATGAAACACTTGGATTGCACACAGGTGGACATCATTTCACTAATTATGTGACTTCTGAAGGTAATTGGTTGCACCAGAGCTTTTTATGGGCTTCGAAACAAAGGGGGTGAATACATACGCACATAACAATTATCAGTTTTTTATTTGTGAAAAATTGTTTTATGTATATATTTTTCTAATTTTACTTCACCAACTTAGACTATTGTGTTCTGATCCATCACATATAACTCAGATTTAAAAGAAACATTGAACTAAGGGCTGCAATGTAACAAAATAGGTAAAAAGCCAAGGGGGTGAATACTTTTGCAAGGCACTGTATATAAAAAAGAGAGATATTTATTTAGGAAGATACAAGGAGCACTGTACATAGGGCATATGTAGCACAAGCCATTGAACAAATTATGACAAAACACATTGCATGGCAAGGTCCTGCGTCAAAGTCGTTTTTGGAATCCCCAGATCAGGTTCTAGTTTTCGCAGATGCTGACCTTTGCTAAATTTCAGCCCGTACGCATTCAAAATTCTCAGGTGTTCCACTTGTTGCAGGTCTTCCAGAACGTGGATCACATTCAACAGATTCTCGACCATCTTTTGTGCCATACTTTTATTTGCACTGCACTCATTACATCATCCCTGAAAGCTTTCTGAACCATCTGAATAGTTTCCACTGTGGAATGCTTAAGCTTAATGCAAAATTTGATGTGAATTTGTTGCTCTACTTGCTCAGTAATTTTGATAGTGATAGCCACACAGTGCACATGCTCACTCAATGGCATATAGCACTCCCACTGACTAGTACAATTAAGTCGTTATTGTTCACATACAGTATCTGCATTTCAATCCACTCTCTTTGGCTGCTAGGTTGCATTGATGTCATGCAGACCTTTTCTGTTATATGTGTTATATGTACAAATGCTGAATAGTTTCCCGACAGTCCTTGTGTGTATATATTAGTTGGAATCGTAATAACAAGAACGTTGTGATCATGCCTCACTGTGCCATAAGAAATATAATCAACATGCCTAGTTCTTAAACATGACTCTTTTTCTAAAGTTCTGAGTCCCTTGTGGGTCTGTTATTATATGACAAGCGTGAAATCCAGAACCATTCTTTGAACACCTATCTTTTACAAACCTGGTGCTAAAAGGAAAACAGTCTGTTATCACAGTAAAAGCAAACAATAAAATGTAAGTGGCCTACTGTAATCAGTAAGGGTGCACATACAGTATATAGTAATAAAAAAGAGTGAGCCTATCTGAAGGCTACACAATTTCTCCCTATGGTGCAACAGTAAGTATGTAAACAATCCATTCTCAGTAGCTGAATATATATCATGCATGACCATCAGAGCTTTAAGGGAACTTACAAGCTGTATAATTAGCTTGAACGGGAACATAAAAAATAGTAATTACCTGTAAAAGCACATATTAAAATGTTAAAACAATGTGAACTAGTGACATTATGCCTTATGTATTAGCTGTCAATTTAAGCAGTGTTGGATGTATCCTTTGCTGGTGCTCTCATAGACTAGGACCATATTTAACAGATAAACTGTAAAAGAAGAGGGTAGGGGCAAAGAGAGGCACTAATCCACCAATAGTGTAATACATTTTTATTGTGTAACAAAATGTAAATCCAATAAAAAGATGCACTCACAAACATCACTGTCAGATGCTGACCTTTGTTAAATTGCAGCCCGTACGCGTTCAACATTCTCAGGTGTTCTGTTTGTTGCAGGCAGGGGCGTCGTTAGGGGGTGGCTAGGGGGGGCTGGAGCCCTGAATGGGTCCCT
Source organism: Lithobates sylvaticus (assembly GCA_028564925.1). Lineage (NCBI taxonomy): Eukaryota > Metazoa > Chordata > Amphibia > Anura > Ranidae > Lithobates > Lithobates sylvaticus. The sequence goes on from CM053029.1 coordinate 436,075,927, forward strand.
GAAAAGCCCTGAGTCTTGGAATGGCTGCATTCCATTGCTAGCCCCGAGTGCGGTCGGCTAATTTCGGCTGCACTCGCTAACAGATCGGTTCCCAGCAGCCGAAATTAGCCGAGTGCCATAGCGGCCAAAAGCGGGCGAAATTAGACGAAGCCGGTGGCCGAGTGGCGAGTGCCGATGGTCCCGCCTTCTGGAGGGGGACGTGTGACGTGACGTCCATCGTAGCCTGCAGGCTCCAGAAGGCGGGAACGCTACATCCCCGCTCGGGCGGGCGGCTCGGCTCTCCTCTCCTCCTTGGCTCCTCTCCTCTCATCACGGCTGAGGTAGGTCAGACATGTAATGTATGTCATTGTCGGTCAGTGCATGTAGGTCAGTGCATGTAGGTCAGTGGTCAGTGCATGTAGGTCAGTGTGTGTAGGTCAGTGCATGTAGGTCAGTGGTCAGTGCATGTAGGTCAGTGTGTGTAGGTGAGTGGTCAGTGCATGTAGGTCAGTGTGTGTAGGTCAGTGGTCAGTGCATGTAGGTCAGTGTGTATAGGTCAGTGTGTGTAGGTCAGTGTGTGTAGGTCAGTGGTCAGTGCATGTAGGTCAGTGTGTGTAGGTCAGTGCATGTAGGTCAGTGTGTGTAGGTCAGTGGTCAGTGTATGTAGGTCAGTGTATGTAGGTCAGTGGTCAGTGTGTGTAGGTCAGTGGTCAGTGTGTGTAGGTCAGTGTGTGTAGGTCAGTGTGTGTAGGTCAGTGGTCAGTGTATGTAGGTCAGTGGTCAGTGTGTGCAGGTCAGTGTATGTAGGTCAGTGGTCAGTGTGTGTAGGTCAGTGGTCAGTGTGTGTAGGTCAGTGTGTGTAGGTCAGTGGTCAGTGTGTGTAGGTCAGGCAGGTCACTGTGTGTAGGTCAGTGGTCAGTGTGTGTAGGTCAGGCAGGTCAGTGTGTGTAGGTCAGTGGTCAGTGCATGTAGGTCAGTGTGTGTGTAGGTCAGTGCATGTAAGTCAGTGTGTGTGTAGGTCAGTGGTCAGTGTGTGTAGGTCAGGCAGGTCAGTGTGTGTAGGTCAGTGGTCAGTGTGTGTAGGTCAGGCAGGTCAGTGTGTGTAGGTCAGTGGTCAGTGTGTGTGTAGGTCAGTGTGTGTAGGTCAGGCAGGTCAGTGTGTGTAGGTCAGTGGTCAGTGTGTGTAGGTCAGGCAGGTCAGTGTGTGTAGGTCAGTGGTCAGTGTGTGTGTAGGTCAGTGCATGTAGGTCAGTGTGTGTAGGTCAGGCAGGTCAGTGTGTGTAGGTCAGGCAGGTCAGTGTGTGTAGGTCACGCAGGTCAGTGTGTGCAGGTCAGTGGTCAGTGTGTGTAGGTCAGTGCATGTAGGTCAGTGTGTGTAGGTCAGTGGTCAGTGTGTGTAGGTCAGTGTGTAGGTCAGTGTGTGTAGGTCAGGCAGGTCAGTGTGTGTAGGTTACGCTGGCCAGTGGTCATTGTATGTAGGTCAGTGTATGTAAGCCACACATCCCCACCACCCAGGCTAAAAAATAAAAAATAAATACCTCGGGCTGAAGCCCCTGGTCTTTTTGCCACCTAGCAACGCCCCTGGTTGCAGGTCTTCCAGAATGTGGATCACATTCAACATATTCTCAACCATCTTTTGTGCCACACTTTTATTTGCATTATTTGCAATATTTGCATATTCCGTAAGGAATAAGAGTGTAACAAACTCCAGGGCAATCATCAATGGAGAATCCATGCACGACTGGAGCCACCGAGATGAAAGGTCTGCTACAGTGATCCATGCAGAGGTCATCATGGGCAGCTGGGAAGCTTCCATGAAGTAGACAAACTGTCAGAGGAGCGATGAGATGCCTGTGACAAGGTAGCCAATCAGGAACCAATCAGAGGAGCCAATCAGAAGCTGTATATTGCTACACATGGTTTGGCTTTGCATATGCAGTTTTTATATGCATCAGACATGTCTGTTTTTGCTAATAAAAGATAAATACTTGAGTGCTTCCCATTTTTTGAGAACACTGTATTCTGTACTGTGCACGTATAGTGAATTATCCATCTGATTGTGTACTTCTTTACCTACTTATACCTTAATTGAGAAGCTTGCCATTTTGTCTCTTCCTGTGATCAGTGCAAACATGAGGGGGCTTCAGTTGCCTTGTAAGAGTTTGGTTTGATCATGTGTTGTTGCATAATTTTAAATATTGACAAAAATCTTACAAATGAAAAATGTTCTTGATTTATTAACTACTTAAGGACCGGAAGATTTTCCCCCTTAACCACTTCAGCACCGGGCCATTTTACACCCTTCCTTACCAGAGCACTTTTTGCGATTCGGTACTGCGTCGCTTTAACTAACAATTGCGCGGTCGTGCCACGTTACACCCAAACAAAATTGACGTCCTTTTTTTTTCTCACAAATAGAGCTTTCTTTTGGTGGTATTTGATCGCCCCTGCGGTTTTTATTTTTTGCGCTATAAACAAAAGAAGAGCGACAATTTTGAAAAAAAACACAATATTTTTAACTTTTTACTATAATAAATATCCCATTTTTAAAAAAAAAAAAATTTTTTTTACTCAGTTTAGGCCGATACGTATTCTTCTACATATTTTTGGTAAAAAAAATCGCAATAAGCGTATATTGATCGGTTTGCGCAAAAGTTATAGCGTCTACAAAATAGGGGATAGATTTATTGCATTTTCTTTTTTTTACTAGTAATGGTGGAGATCTGCGATTTTTTTTTCGTGACTGTGACATTGCGGCGGACACTTCAGACACTTTTGACACATTTTTGAAACCATTCACATTTACACAGCGATCGTTGCTATAAAATTGCATTGATTACTGTGTAAATGTGACTGGCAGGGAAGGGGTTAACACTAGGGGGCGCTGCAGGGGTTAATGTGTTCCCTATAGGAGTGATTCTAACTGTGGGGGGAGGGGACTCAAGGGGAGGAGACCGATCATGTGTTCCTTCGTACTGGGATCACATGATCGGTCTCCTCTCCGCTGACAGGACGTGGAGCTGTGTGTTTACACACACAGCTCCACGGTCCCGCACGGTCCCGTTGTTTTAACGGGCAATCGCGGGTGCCCGGTGGACATCGCGGCCGCCGGGCACTCGCACCGGGTCCCGAGCGACGCTGGCGGCGCGCGCGCGCCCCCCAGGCGGCCGGGAATGGGAGATCCACCTTGTGGGCGTAATATGACTATGAGCGTGTAGGGAAGTGGTTAATGACCAGGCCATTTTTTGCGATACAGCATAAAGTCGCTTTAATTGACTTAACTAATTGTGAGGTCATGCGACACTGTACCCAAACAAAATTTACATCCTTTTTTTCCCACAAATAGAGCTTTCTTATGGTGGTTATTGATCACCTCTGCAGTTTTTTATTTTTTGCACTAGAAACCAAAAAAGGCCGACAACTTTGAAAAAAATATATTTTTTAAATTTTGCTATAATAAATATGCCAAAAAAATGTTTTCATCAGTTTAGACCAATATGTATTCTTCTACATATTTTTGGTAAGAAAAAATCGCAATAAGCATACATTAATTGGTTTGTGCAAAAGTTATAGCATCTACAAAATAGTGGATAGATTTATGGAATTTTTATTATAAATGTTTTTTTTTTTTTACTAGTTATGGAAATGATCAGTGATTTTTAGCGGGACTGCGACATTGTGGCGGATAGATCGGACACTTTTTTGAGACCAGTAACATTTATACAGTGATCAGTGCTATAGAAATGCACTGATTACTGTGTAAATGGCACTGACAGGGAAGGGGTTAACACTAGTGGGGATCAAGGGGTTAAATGTGTTCCCTGGGAAGAGTTTCTAACTGTGGGGGGAGGGGACTGACTGGGATTAAAGAGAGATCGCTGTTCCTAATCACTGGGAACAGACGATCACTCTGTGCTTCCCTGTCAGAATGGGGATCTGTTTATTTACATTGAAAGATCCCTTTTCTGGCTCTCTGTGGAGTGATCGTGGGTTGCCAACAGACATCGTGACAGCTGGCCATGCACATCAGCTCCCCCACCGTGCAGCGCCTGCTATAGCTGTAAAATGGACTGACATACAGCTACTACTTTTTTGCGGTTTGTCGGCAAGTGCTTAATATCTAAACTACTGAGCCATACTATAAAGATGGATATAGTGTTGCATAGCACCAGTAGAAATCCTTTACATTCATTGGGAGATAGACAAAGGAACACCATTGGGTTACATTCTATCTCACTGCTGCAGCTTCTTTACACATGGATAGTAATTATATCTTCCTGTCCACCATCAGGGACTACCATTTTTCTTTGCTGAAAGAAATTGACATTTCTATCCCTATCACAGACAACTGACATCAGAATAATGCAGTAGATCATTGTCAGAGTTACTCTGACAGTATTTATATGCATTCGGATTAGAAGACTTGTGACGATTCTGCACCAGCTGAGCTCTCCAGAGTGCCTCAGGCTTTCATTTTAAACCAGTGAACTTGGGAATTGAACCAACAATCTTCAGCTCGCTGAATTACCAGGATATACACTTAAGAGTTTTTTTCCTGGTCTGTATTTTTTTTCTCAAGTTAAAAGGCTTTTTGGTCTTACTTGCAATTTATCCTATCATATATAATTTCAAAAGCATTTAAAGTGTACCTATACCGAACATCATTGCTAGTGACGTTAAAAGCATTCTATTTTGGAATGATAAGAATTCTTCTTTCATCACTAAGCAGACTTGTGACCCTCTTTATTTGGTATCTTGTGTATGTTTATATGTGTTTCCTAATAGGGTAATTAAAAAATAAACACTGTTATTGTGTCACTGTTTAAAATTTTCATTACAGGAGATATTTTCAATTTGAATAGATTTTTATTGAAAATTTATTTTTATCGATAAAAAAAAATACAATAGACCAAAGGTACATCTCTGTGTAACCTTGGGTTACAAATTAGCTAAGAAACACCATCATTAAAATGTAGTGATGTGGTGTTTCTTTTACATTATTTAGTATTTTGAAGGGTGCTTTATTAGGGATGGCCTTTTAAACTTGTTTTTTCCTGCTATCAGTTCTGTTTTTTTAGGTTATCTAATGTTCATGAGTCCTGTGTCATCACGAACACTCATTCCTAAAATGTATTTACGTCTTATGACATTACATCATATGCCGGACATCATCATGCACTGCATGTGACGTCATCTCCAAGTGGAAGGCTTGTCCTAACAGCTCACTTGGCACCCTCTAGGGTTCTTAACTTATGCTACCAACAGTTATATACACTATATCTTACAGCAGGTTTATTCTCTGCAAACTTTATTATATCTCTATAAGTGGGGAAAACAATGACAATCATATCTCTATTATAATCTCTTACTTTTCATACTCTTAACTTTTTTATTATCAGAAACCATGAAATCAGAACCGAGACAGAAGTACAGTTAAATCACACTTGTTTAATAATAAAAAGTAAACAGAACAAATGCAGTCAAAGCATAGCCAAAGTTCATAACCGCAAAGGATAGTCAGCCAAGCCAGAAGTCAGGGATCAAAGTAGTGGAACAGCAAGCAGGATCCGGAGCCAGAAGTGATGTCAGCAAAGCCAGTCTTTAAACAGGAACGTAGGAGATGTTTCTTGTGATGTTGACCAAGGCGAAGGCAGAGCTCCTCTGGACTGGACGGATTAAGTAGGCAGGACTGACGAGCAGCATGTCAACAACAGCTGAGTAACTGTGGAGAGAGATGGGAGCTGGCAATTAGCCGACAGCTGAGCGGCCAGCTCAGAGAAGGAATGGCTGAGCCCAGCCCTGACAGTACCCCCTCCTCAACGACCCCTCCCCCTCAAAGGACCACCAGGCTTGAGGGGAAAACATCTATGGAAATCACGGAGGAGGACAGGGGCATGTACGTCCGAGGATGAGACCCAAGAGCGTTCCTCCGGACCGTACCCTTTCCAATGCACCAGGTACTGTATGCACCCACAGAACCTACGGGAGTTAACAATGTACTGTACTTCATACTCCTCATGGTTCTCAACCTGTACAGGGTGAGGACATGGCACTGAGGTGGTAAAGCGGTTGCAGACCAAAGGTTTTAATAAAGAGACATAAAATACATTAGAAATACGCATATTAGGTAGGAAGGTCTAATGCGTAAGCCACTGGGTTAATCCTGCGAAGAATACGGAAAGGCCCAATAAACCGAGGTGCAAACTTCAGTGAGGGAACACAAAGTCGGAGATTGCAAGGTGACAGCCAGACCCTGTCCCCAACCTGGTAGGAAGGCGCAGGAAGGCGTCAGCGGTCAGCATGGAGTCTGTACCTATCATTAGCATGATGCAAAGCCTCCTGGACTTGTGCCCAAGTGGAACGAAGACCATGGAGATGCTCCTCTAATGCAGTAATACTCTTTGGAACAAACGAGTCAGGTAACATGAAAGGTTGGAAACCATAATTCGCCATAAATGGGGACAATCAGGAAGCAGAATTCAACTCTGCCCGCAGTAATAGGTCTGACCAGTTGTTATGATGGTCAGAAATATAGCAATGTAGGAATTGCTCCAAGGACTGATTGGCTCGTTCTGCGGCCCCATTAGACTGCGGGTGATACGCAGAGAAAAAGCAAGCTGAATTCCCAACTGTGCACAAAAGGCTCGCCAGAACCGGGACACAAACTGACTACCCCTGTCCGAGACAATCACCTTGGGAAGCCCATGTAAGCGAAAGATCTCCCGAGCAAAAATGGAAGCCAGTTCCTTAGAAGTGGGCAACTTTTTAAGTGGAATACAATGACACATCTTTGAGAACCGGTCAACCACCATAAGGATAACTGTGTTGCCCTGGGAGTTGGGTAGATCCACAATGAAATCCATCGACAGGTGGGTCCAGGGCCTCTCTCCATTGGGTATGGGTTGTAGGAGGCCCACTGGAAGGTGTCATGGAGTCTTACTCTGAGCACACACGGAACAGGCAGCTACGAAGGCAGTTACATCAGCACGTAGACTAGGCCACCAGAATTGTTGGGAAATGGCCCAAACGAGTTGATTCTTCCCAGGGTGGCCAGCTGCCTTGGGAGAATGGTAAGTCTGGAGCACGGCAGTACGGAGACTCTCTGGGACAAAGCAGCGGTCACAAGGTTTCTCAGGAGGAGCATGGACCTGAGCAGCAAGAATTTTGTCACCCAAAGGAGAAGTGAGACTGGTGCGAACCGTAGCCAGAATACGATCAGGAGGAATCACAGGAACTGGAACCAACTTCAACTTGGAAGTGGAGGAAAATTGTCGTGACAGGGCATCAGCCCTTACATTGTTAGTACCGAGTAAGAATGAGACAATGTGATTGAAACTTGACAAGAAAAGAGCCCACTGCGCCTTTCTGGGAGAGAGGCGTTTAGCCTCAGACCAAATGTGAGATTCTTATGGTCAGTAACAATAAGAACTTCACAGTGGTAACTTTAAGGAGATGTCTCCATTATGTCAGGGCTTAAGTGATTGCCAACAGCTCTCTGTCACCAATCTCGTAATTGCACTCCGCAGGTAACAATTTCTTGAAAAAGTAACCACAAGGATGCATAGCGCTCTCAGAGGTAGGACGTTGAGACAGAAGGGTGCCAACCAGTCTCAGAAGCATCAACCTCAAGCATAAAATGATAACGTAGGATCAGGATGTGCCAACACAGGAGCATAAACAAAGACAGCCTTGAGACTCTCAAAGGCCTTAATGGACTCCGGAGACCAACTCTGTGGGTTACCGTCCCCTCAGGTCATATCAGTCAGGGGCTTGACCAGAGACGAGAAGTTACGAATAAACTTCCGATAATAGTTGGCAAAGCCCAGGAAACGCTGCAGAGGACGTAACCCCACAGGTCGGGCCACTGTAGGACTGCCGAAAGTTTCTCTGGGTCCATTGAAAAACCAGCAGTGGAAATGACATAGCCCAGGAATTTAACCTGTTCACGATGGAACTTGCACTTCTCCAATTTACAATAGAGATTGGTCTCTCTTAGTTTCTGCAGCACAAGACAGACATCTGTGTGGTGGCTCTCCAGGGACTTGGAAAATATGTGGATATCATTGAGATAAACCACCACACATACCTGCAACATATCTCGGAGGACATCGTTAATAAATTCCTGGAAAACTGCCGGGGCGTTACAAATGCGAAAAGGCATTACGAGGTACTCATAATGGCCTGTTCTGGTATTAAACGCAGTTTTCCACTCGTCGCCCTCCTTAATCCTCACGAGATTGTATGCCCCTCTCAAATCAAGCTTTGTGAAAACTGTAGCTCCCTTGAGGCGGTCAAATAACTCTGTATTCAATGGAATCGGATAGGCATTCTTAATCGTGAAACGATTGAGACCCCTATAATCAATACGGTCTCAGTCACCACTCTTCTTCTTCATAAAGATGAAACCAGCACCAGCAGGAGATGATGATTTGCGGATAAAACCTCAAGAAAGTGCAACATACTCCTCCATGGCCTTATCCTCCAAAACTGACAAAGGTAAACCCGGCAACGAGGGGGTATGGCACCAGGTTGAAGGTCAATTGCGCAATCATACGGCCGGTGTGGAGGCAAACTATCGGCTTGACCTTTGTCAAAGATATTGTGAAAATCGCAGAGAGACGCGTGAAACCCAAGTGTATGGGTTCACCTTCACTGGCCAACTCAGTACCAGGAGGTATGGGAGGTGAGGGAGGCACCGGTGGGACTGCAAAGCTTGAAGACAATCATACAGGATGCTTCTGCAAACGGTCCTTAAAGAGAGTCTTTCTCTGAGTCTGGAGTCAATGAGGATGGCAAACGTGATCAACTTCTCCAGCTCAGTGGGTATATCTTGGGCTGCTATCTTATCCTTTATGGCATCCGAGAGACCATGTCAGGGATCTGCTGTGACAAGACGGAGGTGCGTGCGTGCACACATGCACACATGGGTACCAGCACAAGCCGGACAACGGTGTGTGTGTGTGTGTTAAGGTCCCACAGAAAACCATCTATTCCATTCAAAGAGAAAATACAGGATGGAGGCCCAACCTATCTATGTTATCTGCTAGGACTTCACCTTACTGGAAACAAAACTTAAATATACCAAAACTTAAATATAAGCAGTGTAGAAACAGCGAAAGAAATACCAGATCTAATGTGTCATTTAGATGTATATGATCTGATTAATTGATTTTCACCAGATCCAAGTGTGAATGTCAGCGAACATATACCAATGTAAATATGTAAATGTAACAATGTGGCAGTGTTTGCTTTCTTTGTGTGTCAAAGAAAGGGAAAAGGTTAATAACTTTTGTCTATAAGTTATATTTTCCAGGTGCAGTGAGCTCATGAATTGTATGTGTATGTATTTACATATTAAGCAGGTGTATCTATATAGATGTATATATACATAAATACACACACCTAACAAAGGTAATGTATATTAGGCTAGGTATTCGAACATGTTATTATTAATACAGATGTTTATCTTCCCCAAAGGAATCAGAAGACTGACATAAATATTTAAAGGTATAGGGTATATATTGCTTAGTACAGAAGCTCACGCTTTATTTATTTTTTTTGTTTTTGTTGGTGTTCTTGGTTGTTTTTTTTTCTCCCGTTTGCAGAAACACATAGTAATTAATTTGGAATTACATAAACTCTTCTATCCAGAATGTATGGGATTCAATCTCAATTAAGGCGTGTGTCTGGGTCATGTAATGAATGTGTCTATGTGTAAACAAAGATTTTTTTTTTTTTCTCAGGGGTGTGAACACACCATTGTTGGATGGCCATCAATAAGAAATGTGATCACATTAACGCTTGTGCTTTGTATTTTTGTTTCCGTTGGTAATGACCTCAGTAATGGTACCATTGGTACATTTATACCTTTTATTTTTTACAAGTTTAAATTTATTCTCGAATAAATGAACCTGTGCACAGATATGAGATCTTGATCCCTAAAACTCTGAGAAACTGTAGGGATTTTGTTTTGTTTCTTTTTCTTTCCCGGGGCTTGGAGTAAAGTTTTGTTTACTCTGACACTGGGAAAGTAAATGATAAAACATTATTTTGCAACTGATGGCATCTTATGGATTCAATATGGGTTGTGTTTTGTTTTTCCTTCCAAATTGACTCATGTCCTGTAAAGGGTATATGTCTACATGTTATCTTCTTAGATTTTAAGTACTTACAAACCCACAAAGTTTTCCTATAACTTTTTTGTTTGTCAGAGTCTAGATATATGGGTGTGTCTGTACATTTTTGACTGTACTTACTGTAGATGGACTCATTACCTCTGCTGGAAGTCTGTTCCAAGCATCCACTACTAGTTTAGTCCATTAGGAACCTCTCAGAGAGGTAGAGTGTGGTGTTATTAATGATTTTTGAGTTTTGTATTTTAGGGTAAATACACAAACATGGACGGAGAAATCCAGAGCGGACCTAGACTTGACAAAATACTTTAAAGAGGACGTTAAAGCGTGGTTTATATGCTTGTTTTAAGGAGAAGCCTTGAATGGAATTATATGCATTCAGGCCTAACTAAATTCAAATATAAATACCGTATATGCTCGAGTATAAGCCGAGTTTTTTCAGCACATTTTTTTTTGGGGCCCTGTATCTTGGGGCCACTTGGTGCTAGGAACCCCAAATTCGGTGTGCAAACCCAGTGGTACCAGAACTACAACATATCCAAAGACGAGCACGAGATACGGGGCCCTAAAGTTGGGTCGGAAAATGTCATTCTCTGATGCAGAAAAGTGCTTGACATTTTCCAAACCGACTTTGGGGCCCCGTATCTCGTGCTCGTCTTTGGATATGTTGTAGTTCTGGTACCACTGGGTTTGCACACCGAATTTGGGGTTCCTAGCACCAAGTGGCCCCAAGATACGGGGCCACTTGGTGATAGGAATGCCATCTTTGGATATGTTGTAGTGGAAGTTCCACTGTGTTTGCACACCAAAATTCCTAGCACCAAGTGGCCCCAAGATACGGGGCCCCAAAGTCGGTCAACTGTGTCCATCTGCAGCAATGTCATTTCAGGACCCTTTAGGTCCAGAGACCCCAAATTTTGGCTGCAGATGGGGGGCATCTAGGAACCCTTAACTACCAAGTTTGAAGTTTGGGGGACCAATGGCTGCAAATGGGCATAGTGAGGCATTTAAATGGGCACAGTGAGGCTGCAAATGGGCATTGTTGACCCTCTTTTCCACTTACAGTAGCTGTGCATTTCTCACCCTAGGCTTATACTCGAGTCAATACGTTTTCCCATTTTTTTGTGGTAAAATTAGGTGCCTCGGCTTATATTCGGGTCGGCTTATACTTAAGTACATAGAGTATATATATATATATATATATATATATATATATATATATATATATATACATATATATATATATATATATATACATACACAGTATATATATATATATATATATATATATATATATATATATATATAGTATCTCACAAAAGTGAGTATACCCTTCACATTTTTCTAAATATTTTATTATATCTTTTCATGTGACAACACTGAAGAAATTACACTTTGCTACAATGTAAATTAGTGAGTGTACAGCTTGAATAACAGTGTCAATTTGCTGTCCCCTCAAAATAACTCAACACACAGCCATTAATGTCTAAACCGCTGGGAACAAAAGTGAGTACACCCCTAAGTGAAAATGTTCAAATTGGGCCCAGAGTATCCATATTTTGTGTGGCCACCATTATTTTCCAGCACTGCCTTAAAGCGGAGTTCCAATTTAAAGTGGAACTTCCGCTGATCGGAACCCTCCCCCCCTTCGGTGCCACAGTTGGCACCTTTCAGGGGGAGGGGGGTGCGGATACCTGTCTAAGACAGGTATTTGCACCTACTTCCGGCATAGACTCCCATGGGAGTCTATGCCTCTTCCTGTCCCGCCGCGCTGTCTGCTGGGACACACATGGGTCCCAGAGACAGTGCGGACGATTCCCATTGCACTGCGCGACTAGCGCATGTGCAGTAGGGAACCGGGAAGTGAAGCCGCAACGCCTCACTTCCTGATTCCCTCAACGAGAATGGCGGCGGCAGCAGCTGAGAACCAAGCGATTTCTCGGCTTCGGCTGCCGACATCGCTGGAAGAGGTAAGTGTCCATTTATTAAAAGTCAGCAGCTGCAGTATTTGTAGCTGCTGGCTTTTAATTTTTTTTTTCGGTGCAATCCCTCTTGAAATCTCCTGGGCATAGAGTTCACCAGAGCTTCACAGGTTGCCACTGCAGTCCTCTTCCCCATGACGACATCACGGAGCTGGTGGATGTTAGCGAGCTTGCGCTCATCCACCTTCCGTTTGAGGGTGCTCCACAGATGCTCAATAGGGTTTAGGTCTGGAGACATGCTTGGCCAGTCCATCACCTTTACCCTCCAGCTTCTTTAGCAAGGCAGAGGTTGTCTTGGAGGTGTGTTTGGGGTCGTTACCATGTTGGAATACTGCCCCGTGGCCCAGTCTCCGAAGGGAGGGGATAATGCTTTGCTTCAGTATGTCACAGTACATTTTGGCATTCATGGTTCCCTCCATGAACTTTAGCTCCCCAGTGCTGTCAGAACGCATGCAGCCCCAGACCATGACACTCCCACCACCACGCTTGACTGTAGGCAAGACACAATTGTCTTTGTACTCCTCATCTGGTTACCACCACACGCTTGACTCCATCTGAACCAAATAAGTTTATCTTGGTCTCATCAGACCACAGGACATGGTTCTAGTAATCCATGTCCTTAGTCTGCTTGTCTTCAGCAAACAGTTTCCGGACTTTCTTGTGCATCATCTTTAGAAGAGACTTTCTTCTGGGTTTGACAGCCATGCAGACCAATTTGATGCAGTGTGCAGCATATGGTCTGTGCATTGACAGGCTGACCCCCCCACCCCTTCAACCCCTGCAGAAATTCTGGCAGCACTCATACATCTATTTCCCAAAGACAACCTCTAGATATAATGAGCATGTGCATGTGCATGTGCACTTCTTTGGTCGACCATGGCAAGGCCTGTTCTGAGTGGAACCTGTCCTGTTAAACTGCTGTATGGTCTTGGCCACCATGCTGCAGCTCAGTTTCAGGATCTTTGCAATCTTTTTATAGCCTAGGCCATCTTTATGTAGAGAAACAATTCATTTTTCAAATCCTCAGAGAGTTCTTTGCCATGAGGTGCCATGTTGAACTTCCGGTGACCAGTATGAGAGAGTGAGAGCGATAACACCAAATTTAACACACCTGCTCCCCATTCACACTTGAGACCTTGTAAAGGCCCGTACACACGATCTGACTTTTTGACAACAAACATGCAATTAGCTGTTTTGGACCAACATCCAACCCTGTGTATGCTCCATTGGACCAACTATTTCAGTTTTCATCGGACTTTTGTTGGCTGTGCGAATGGACCAACTTTCTGCCAACAAAAGTCAGATGGAGCAAAGTCCGACCGTGTGTACACAAAACCATCGGACTTTTGTACAAAGTACAAACACGCATGCTCAGAACCAATGCAAAAGATCAGACAACAATACAGAAGTTGACCAAAGGTGGCGCAGGAGTATTCAAACGTCCTCTTTTGAAGTGTCGTCAGTATGTTGAAACATCACTACATTCATGTTTGTTGCCTAAAAAGTTTGATCGTGTGTATGCAATACCAACTTGGGGCCAACACCCTTTGTACAAAAATCCACAGGAAAGTTGGTACAAGGTCCGATCGTGTGTATGAGGCTTAACACTAACAAGTTACATGACACCAGGGAGGGAAAATGGCTAATTGGGCCCAATCTGGACATTTTCACTTAGGGGTGTACTCACTTTTGTTGTCAGTGGTTTAGACAATAATGGCTGTGTTTTGAGTTATTTTAAGGGGACAGCACATTTACACTGTTATACAAGCTGTACACTCACTACTTTAGACTGTAGCAAAGTGTCAATTCTTCAGCGTTGTCACATAAAAAGATATAATAAAATATTTACAAAAATGTGAGATGTGAGAGGTGTACTCACTTTTGTGAGATACTGTATATATATATATATATATGTATATATAGGAAGGCCAGCATGGTGGCCTGCAATTATGGGAGGAGCCCGGAGGGTATATATACCAGACCTCTCCACGAGGTCTGTGTCGGTTCCAGCGCGCCGTACTACACGTCACCAGGCCGACAAGCAACTCAGTACACGTTCCTGAGTTGTCCGACGCTCCTCGTTCCAGATTAGAGTTTTTCCACTGAGTCATTTCAACTACCATGCTATTGTCTGTTTGTTTTCTACCCCACAATTCACCCCACTTCCACTGGTTGTTACGCCAGTGCAAGCATCCCCTCACTCACACGTCCACCACAACCCCCCCCCCCCCCCCCCCCCCCCAAAAAAAAAAAAAAAAAAACACACACACCCACCAGAGCATCTGTCACCGCCCTCCCCACGCACTTCTTGCAGGCACCGCAAGTTCGTGTAAATGGGCCCCCACACCTTGCAAACCTCAGCAAGACAGTCCACTCCTTGCCTTCCACGGCAACCCAGCCAATGTGAGGCACAGCCGCCCCCCGCACATCTTGCTTCACCGCAGGTTTGTGTCACGGCTCCCACATCCACCCTCCCACATACCTCTGCAATCATTGCAGCTCGACCTCCATTGGCCTCGCAGCCACAACTTCCCCAGTAGCAAACTTCAGCTACTCACGCCTTTCTCTATCCCTTTTCACCTTTTCCTTAGGTCAGTAATCGCCCCTGGTCTCCTACACAACAGGATCAGACCATCCCGTTCCTTTTTCAGGTAAAAAAAAAAAAAAAAAAATATAATAACCAACCCCCTTTTTTCTTGAGGGCTTGCATCTCTTCACCAGGGGGTCAACTACGGCCCCAAATCAGCTCTTGCAACCCACCTCTCACTAATATTTTTTTTACGTCACCCTACCGTAGGTACCAGGTCCACCAGGTTTTTGACCCCAACAGTGACTCCATCACTAGGGCAGCAAGCAGGTGCGTAAATTGTTGGTTTCAGTTTTCCATTCTCTTCACACCTTTTCACTACATATCCCCCTCCCACATACTTATTTGGCTCAGTACCCTGGCGTTAGAAACTGTCACATACTTCTATGCATGTCATTCTGTTTTCGAAGCACAAGTCTTCACTACGCAGACAAGGTCACCTAGTCTCATGACTTGCTGGCAGTGCAAGTATTAGCTGACCGAACCCACGTCAAACTACTACAGATCGAAACATCCCTACTTAGCAACCAACCAGCAGCCACTCCCCCCAGTACCGCCCTGGCGGGGCTCTGGTTGAACTAGTCCGTGCCGAGCACAGACGGACACCCGAGCACCGGTTACCTGGTCAGTCACCTCCTGGCTTACCTCGGTTGTCACGCATTCTCTGAGTTCCACAGGCCAAAGAAACAAACTCACCCAGCGCTCACGCGCACCCCCAAATTGTTACCATACCGTCGAACGGTATCTTGCTTCGTTCACACATCTCCCCTTCCCATCCAAGCAGAACACCATAGTTTTGATAAAATCTCCAGGCGTTAGTAACTGTCACATACTTCTATGCATATCACTCTATTTTTCGAAGCACAAGCCTTCACTCCGCAGACAAGGTCACCTAGTCTCATGACTTGCTGGCAGTGCAAGTATTAGCTGACCGAACCTACGTCAAATGCTACAGATCGAAACATTTCCTACTTAGCAAGTCAACCAGTAGCCACTCCCCCCAGTACCGCCCTGGGGGGGCTCTGGTTAACCAGTCCGTGCCGAGCACAGACGGACACCCGAGCATCAACCATCCGGCCAGTCACCTCCTGGCTCACCTCGGGTGTCACGCACCCCCCCCCCGAGTTTTACATATAGGCCCATGGAACATCCCACTCAGCGCACGCGCGCAACCCGTTTGTTCCCAGACCTGTCACACAGGTATCCCACCCTGCCCCCCCCCCCCCCCCCCCCCCCCCCCCCCCCTTTTTGCCACAACCACATACATATATATATATGCTCTCCTGCCCTTCAAAACTCAAAAAAAAAAAAAAAAAAAAAAGAAGAGAAACCCGAGACAAACATGCATCCCCCTTCCCTTCCCCCCCCCCTCTTTTATTCTAGCAGACGCCATGTCTCTGGCCAGCAGCGACGATTTCACCCCCGCCCCATCACCACCCGAAGCGGGTCCGGCAGACAACTCCTCTCAAGCCTTCAGAGCTTGGACCATCCCCAGACTCTCAGCTGAGCTGAGGCGCAGGAATATCCCCTACCCCATCACGGCCAGGAAAGCCGAACTGTACAGACTACTGTTCCCCAGCCCATCCCCACCAACCCCACCAGACACTCAGGCATCTCTACAGACAATTGCCTCGGCAGTGTCCCAGCTTCACACGCTGGTCTCCTCTCTATCTACTACCATCTCTGATGTCCAGGCCAGAGTGGGGACCTTGGAGCTCCAGCAAGGAACCCCCACTCCACCAGCTGCCGCCCCCGCCACCCCCGCATCATGCGTTACAGCTACGCCCCACGCCGGTTTTTCTGTTTTCCCCGCACATCTCATCCCGGCAAACATCAGGAAGGAAATACTAGATGGTCGCGACATCAACCTGGCATCCCTTCTGATCTCGGTACATGATGTGACAGAGAACAAGGCCTACGCTTGGGGCGACGTTTCCGTTATCTTGAAGGCAAAAGACCACAGGCTTACACGAAAGCTCACGGTTACGGAGTTCGTACTTGCTTTCGGCATGTTTCGGGATGTCATCTGTTCCATCAAACCCGACAGGAGGGAAGAACTAGACCTCTACCTTCATGCTGTCACAGATTTAGGGTACAAGTACGGAGGCAGCGCCTTCTACGACTACCATCGCTCCTTTTCAGCAAAGGCAGCAGCCAAGCTCAGTCAGTTTCAGGCAACCACGGACTGGAGCGCCATCGACACCGAACTCTTCTGTCGCCATTTCGCTGGCCTCCGCTCCCCACTTTGCACTAACTGCCAATCCTCCACCCACACCGCCAATTGGTGTTCAGAACCTGATGGTAGACGCCTCCCCAACTTCCCCTCTGCCCCGCACACATCCCAGTATTCAGACGCAACCCCACCACACCCCCAGGAGGACAAACTCGGACGGCCCGTCCGAACTTTAGGAGGGGCGCAGATATGCAATAATTTCAATTTGGGGATCTGCAACTTCTCACGTTGCAGACTCCTCCACGTCTGCCTCATTTGCCGCAAAGCCCACCCCAGGATCACCTGCGGGATCAATAAGCTCAGCTCAGCCTGACTAAGCCGTATTGATATCGGATGGCTGCAATCCTACCTCACCTCACACCCATCACCCTCACTAGCAGCCTTTCTGGTACAAGGCTTCACCACAGGCTTTCACACGGGGCTTATCACACTCCCCGACACCACCCACGAGTGCAAAAACCTGCTGTCAGCAGCCACCGACGAGGAAGCCATCAGTACCCTACTACAAAACGAACTTGACCGAGGGTACATGATCGGCCCCTTCTCTCACCCACCGTTTTCCGTTTGGAGAGTTAGCCCTATCGGGCTCGTAAAAGGGAAGTTTTCAAATAAACTCCGTTTAATTTATGATTTGTCCGCGCCTTATTCTTCTCACACACCTAGCTTAAATTCCCTTATACCCTCACAAGAATTTTCTCTCAAATACTCTTCTGTCGACCTTGCTATCCAGGCCATCCTAGACACAGGCGAGGGCGCCTGGCTCTCCAAAGCAGACGTCGCAGACGCCTTCAAGCTGCTACCAATCCAGCCGTGTCTGTGGCGCTGGCACGGAGTCAGGTGGAAAGGTCAGTACTACTTCGCCACGAAACTGACCTTTGGATCCAAAAGCAGCCCATGGCTCTTTGACACGTTCGCACAGTCCCTGTCCTGGATTCTCTCGCACCACGCATCCTGTCAGAAAGTGATCCATTACTTGGACGACTTTCTGCTCATCGAAGACCCCAACCGTCCCCCGGTAGACCTCATGAGTCTAAGGGAGGTCTTCTCCAACCTCAATGTCCCCATAGCGGAGAAGAAGATAGAAGGCCCAGCACATCGCATCACCTTCCTAGGCGTCATACTAGACACTCAGGCCATGCAGGCCAGCCTACCACCAGACAAGTTGACTCGCATCAGGGAAGTCATTCATTCCTTCACGGCCACCCAGGGGTGCTCCAGGAGGCAACTTCAGTCCTTACTCGGGATGTTAAACTTCGCAGTAAGAGTCATCCCTCAGGGACGATCCTTTGTCTCCCGCCTCCTAGTTTTCCTCACAGGATGTCAAGACCCAGACCAGATCTTCAGACTTGATCAGGCAGCCATAGCCGACCTTTCCATGTGGGACCACTTCCTGGCTGACTGGAATGGCATTTCCATGTTCATTCCGGCAGCATCTCCCTCTTCTCCCCGGATTGTCACTGACGCCGCTGCCTCCACGGGCTTCGCAGCTATTTTTGGCCCCCACTGGTTTGCCGGTCCATGGCCGCCAGAAATCTTGGCAATCCCCGGTTTCAGCCAGTCCTCCTCCCTATTCGAACTATACCCAATAGTGGCAGCAGCACAAACCTGGGGAAGCAGTTGGGCAGGCCAGACGGTGGTTTTTTCCACTGACAATCAGGCCACAGCTGACATCATAAACAAAGGCCGGTCCAGGTCCTTGACCATTATGGCCTTCCTGCGCAGGCTGGTACAATTATCCCTGCTACACCAGTTCAAGGTCCTCTGCGTCCACATCCCGGGCAAGTGTAACACCTCAGCTGACGCTCTGTCCCGATTCAATTTCCCGTTGTTCTTTTCCCAGGAACCCGGAGCCGATTCGACCATGGCTGCCATCCCTCACTGGTCTCAACTAACCCTAGTCTGAGTCACCACCTTCACGGCACCACCAGTCTTACAATCTTTTGCCAAACAATAAACCATTACCTCCCTAAAAACAAGTCTTTGCGCCCTTTTCTTAACTACTCTACTAGCAGAAAGGGCCTCACGGTGCAGCTCACCAGGGCTTACCTTACGGTAGACCAGGGCACACTTCAGGTCTAGTTTGTTGTCTGTCTTGTGGCGTGTTTATGTTTGCTCCTTCACATCGTTAAGGACCGAGGGCTCCGACCATAAATAGGAAGGCCAGCATGGTGGCCTGCAATTATGGGAGGAGCCCGGAGGGTATATATACCAGACCTCTCCACGAGGTCTGTGTCGGTTCCAGCGCGCCGTACCCCCCCACCCCTTCCCCCTCTCAGAACACTCCAACACGTTTCTCTACAGAAACAGCCATTACTTCTCAGGTAAGCGCCCTTTTCTTAACTACTCTACTAGCAGAAAGGGCCTCACGGTGCAGCTCACCAGGGCTTACCTTACGGTAGACCAGGGCACACTTCAGGTCTAGTTTGTTGTCTGTCTTGTGGCGTGTTTATGTTTGCTCCTTCACATCGTTAAGGACCGAGGGCTCCGACCATAAATATATATATATTGTTTGTCTGTTTCATTAGAGTTTCTATCCTCTCTCTAAGGCCTCTTTCACACGAAAGATCCGTTCAGGTCTGCCTGTCAGTTTTTTAGGTGGACCTGAACGGATGCTCCATAGACCTCTATGGAACATCGGATGTCAACGGTGACATGCCCGCTGACATCCGACCCGCTCCAATCCGAAAAAGCGTGATGGAGGAAAAACCTACTTTTCCATCCGTCTGAGAATCGGATCGGGTGACGACGGACTCTGTGGTCCGTCGTCATCCGATCTCCCACAGGGGAGAGTGGCCCTCTGACAGGTCCGTCCCTGCACAGAGTGAACATTATATGGAGAACATTTAACCACTTACTCACTGGGCACTTAAACCCCCTTCCTAACCAGACCAATTTTCAGCTTTCGGTGCTCTCACACTTTGAATGACAATTACTCAGTCATGCAACACTGTACCCAAATGAATTTTGTGTTCTTTTTTCACACAAATAGAGCTTTCTTTTGGTGGTATTTAATCACCGTTGGGTTTTTTATTTTTTATTTTTTGCGCTATAAATCAAAAAATACTGAAAATTCAGTAAAAAATAAATAAATAAATCCTTTGTTTCTATTAAAATTTATTGCAGAGTATTGTCGAGTATTGGCAGAGTATTGGCGAGTATTGGCAGAGTATTGGCAGAGTATTGGCGAGTATTGGCGAGTATTGGCAGAGTATTGGCGAGTATTGGCAGAGTATTGCAGCTTTGCACAGTATTGGTAGAGCATTGCACAGTGGTGGCAGAGCATTGCACAGTGGTGGCAGAGCATTGCACAGTGGTGGCAGAGTATTGCACAGTGGTGGCAGTGTAGCTGTCACTGACCAGCGCTGTGGGCACTACACATCCAGCCCACAGCGCTGGTCCCATCTCTCCCCCTTTATGATCGGTACAGAGAGGGTAGGGAGGAACCGGCGTCATGACGTGACACCGTTTTGTGTACATGTGATCGCTCCGTGATTTGACGGAGTGATCATGTTTTAAACGGCCGCTATCCGGCGGTCATGGATGTTCCCAAGTGGGCGCCCCAGGGGGTGCACGGGAGCAAGTTTCTGGGAGGACGTCTGTAGGACGTCCACCCAGAATAAGCCAACGGCGCTGTAGCCGTCTTTTGGCTATGGCCTGGTCAGGATGTGGTTAAAACAGTTAAAAATGTTGATAAAGGATATTAAAGCTTCCCTATAGCATTTTGGGGTTGGGCCAAGTTCCAACAGTTCTTTTTTTTTCTCTCTCTCTTTCGACATTGGATAATTGTTTTATATAAATTCATGTCATTGTAGCTATTACCAACTATGACAATAGTAACAGTAACACCAGGGTTTAGCAACAGTCATGTGACTATTGTCTTTCTATATGTGACACTCAGTACTCTCGACAGTCCTAATATGTGGCAGTGATCATATGTGGTCATTGGTAAAAAATAATTTTGGTTGGTCAAAATTTTTTTGTGCCATAACTAAGTTCAAAGAGCATTGCATGAATTTCATATAGATATACTTGGATTTGTGAGACTCATAGTGATTGGCAAATAGCAGGGTGTATACTACAATTCTACTTAAGAGTAATTTAGTTTGATTGTTCCTCCTGAAGCCACAAGTAACTGGTGACATCACACTTATCCATATTTTAAAATCAGGTTATTTTTGTCTGCTTAGTCCGTCATCCTTCAGAACTGTGCACTTGCTGGACAATTGTGTACCTGGCATTTGTTGGTGCAGGAATCCACCCTCGTAGCCACTTGTGAATGACTGCCCTGAAAGCCTTGGAAAGGATCCCTCTTCCTCCTCCTCCTCCTGTGCCACATCCTCTTCCATCATCGCCCGAAGCGTTTTTCTCAAGGAGGCATAGAACTGGTAGAGTAACGCTGAGAACGGCATCATTGGCACTGGCCATGTTGGTGGAGTACTCGAAACAGCGCAACAAGGCACACAGGTCTCGCATGGAGGCCCAGTTATTGGTGATGAAGTGGTGCTGTTCTGCAGAGCGACTCACGCGTGCATGCTGCAGCTGAATCTCCACTATCGCCTGCTGCTGCTCGCACAGTCTGACCAGCATGTGCAAGGTGGAGTTCCACATTGTGGGCACGTCACATATGAGACGGTGAGCGGAAAGGCTGAATTTCCGCTGCAGTGCTGACAGGCGAGCAGCAGCAGGGTAAGAACGCCGAAAGTGCGCACAGACGGCCCGCACTTTCTGCAGCACCTCTGGCATATGAGGGTAATTTTTAAGGAACCTCTGGACCACCAATTTCAGGACATGCGCCAGGCAAGGGATGTGCGTCAAACCGGCTAGGCCCAGAACTGCTACGAGATTATCGCACACCACCAGGCCGGGCTTAAGTCTCACTGCCACCAACCACTCATCGGTCTGTTGTTCCATGTACCTCCACAACTCCTGCGCAGTGTGGGGTTTTTCACGCAAACAGGAACATTTTAAAGCTGCCTGCTGTCGTTTACCCCTGGCTGTGCTGAAGTGGGTGGTGAAGGTGTTACACTGACCGGATGAGGCGGTAGAGGATAAGGAAGCGGAGTAGGAGTTAGCAATAGGAGGCAAACTGAAGCACCCTGCAATCCTCGGTGGGGGAAGGACATGCGCCAAACTGCTATCTGCCTCAGGCCCAGCCGCCACTGCATTTACCAAGTGTGCTGTTAGGGATGCTTACGGTCAGCAACCCTATCTGCTATCGCCTGTACTTGTCCTGGCCTCAACATTCGTTGAGCCTCATTAGGCCCGACCAAATACCGCTGCAGGCTCTGTCGTCTACTTGCACCTGAGGAAGGTGTTTCACTTGTGCGTGTAGCTGGCACAGATCGACCACGTCCTCTCCTTGCAACAGGAGCTCCACCAGCAGCACCACGACTGGGGCCACGTCCCTTCTTTGACGTTCTCCTCATATTTCTCAAATTTAGGATCTTGCCCTAAATGGGTGTTTTTTGAATAGAAGAACAGTATCTAAAGTGTGTATCTCACACATACAGATATGCAGGAAACACTGTAAAAATATTTTTTTTGGCCCTAAATGGGTGTTTTTAGAATAGCAGAATAGACCAACAGTATCTAAAGGGTGTATCTCACAGTAACATATGTAGTGCTGGTGCACTGAGCTTGCATAAAATGCCCGCCGACGCCAACCTAACTAAAAGACAGATAAAAGTTATCTTTTCTCTGGTACTGGGCTCAGGGCAGTGTAAAAAGATTGTGCACTGCACCCACAGAAGAAAATCAAGGTAGATCGCTGAGTAATTCGATTTCTAAATCAGGACTATCTAATTCTCTCCCTCAAAGCAGCAGCAGCAGCGACCTTTCCCTACACTATCTAAAGTAGAGTGACATGCTGTGCTATGTGCCTCTAGCTTATATAGAGGCTGGGTCACATGCTGCACTGGCCAATCACAGCCATACCATTAGTAGGCATGGCTGTGATGGCTTCTAAGGGCACACGAGTTAAACAAATGTTGATTGGGGGGCGTGGCTAGCCGCGGACAGTGATGGACGCTTGAGCACGGAGCTCCTCACCAACGGAACACATCCCAACTCACAACGGCTATCCCGGAGGCACCAGACAACCCATCCACCCGTCTGACACTCTCCACATCCCGAGGAGCATGACGAGGAAGCGCAAGGAGGAAAGGAAACCTCTCAAAATGACCGAGTTTTACAAGTATCGGCAGGAC